>CM034532.1:63835615-64180615 GCA_020002185.1 Paraescarpia echinospica
CTAGTTGAATGCAGATACAATTTTCATCTAACCAGTTTGGATAGGAGCGCTCTTGACTACCGACTGCGGCTCGTGGTCGAGGAACAGTCTCGCGCTTTCAAGATCAACATTAGTTTTGGCTTCGTCCTCAGACACAAGGAAACGGGACGCAATAGGTACTACTCTATTCGTCGTGTAACTGCTGCGGTCGACACCTCGCGGAGCCCTCACTGATTACCAGCGTCCAAGACATCGAACGTTTCGTCGAACGCATCCACCAACCCGAGGTCCTACAGTACCTCATATCCCAAAGACTCGATTCGTGATGGACGGCCGAATAGGTGACTAACGCCACCTCCTTCCTCAATGCTATCATCCGACACCCTATCGGCTTCCTCAACGTGAAACTCCCCGAGTACCTACGACTCTGCAAGGCTGTCATAGCTCTGGAGAAATATAAGCACTCTAGATCTTACACCGATAACCTGCGCCTCTTCCTTTGCACGGCGCTGCACCAAGGAAGTGACGTAAGAGCCTTGGATACGCCGACGTTGAAACTCTTTACTGACTACGCCACCGAGGTGAAAGCCTAGTCCTTCGACGGTGTCACGCTAGACGACCTCGACCGGGTGGAGACCCTCTCCGAAACGAACGTGATCGTATACCGACTGACTGAACTGGAGGACGGGAAGACGACCGCAGAACTGGTCAGTCGCTCGGTAGGTCGCAACCCCACTACTATGAACGTGAACTTGTACGACACTCACTATTCGTACACATAGGACAGTAGTATAGAGGTGCTACTCGTCCCCGTTCACGTCACCTTTGGTGACTATGGGCAAAACTTTACTAATAAAAAACGTTTTAATGACCCCTAAACGTTTTCGGCAACCTACTTATAAAAAAGATCAAAGGCTTTTTTGACACTAAACGTTTTCGGCAACCTACTTATAAAAAACGTGATTGATTACCCCCTCTAAGTACATTTGAGCTGCCACCTAGCGGTGAATGTAGAGATCATTTTGTTTGTCCCCTAGCGACCAACGCCGTACCTAGCGCGTGCTGACCTAAGCACTGTATGACGCGACTATATAACCACGATAAAACCACTGTGTGCAGTCTCCCCCAGTCAACCCTATGTGAATACCCCACTGTACCCTATGTTTACAAAAACCACTGTGTGCAGATTCCCCCCGTCAGCCCTATGTGAATGCCCCACTGTACCCTATGTTGACAGCAGCGATAAGCGCTGCTGCTGCTGGAGTGGACAATGACCCCGGCATGACAGCATAGCTGGCTAGCGCTGTGCGTTCTAGTGGTCCGATCAAAACGAAACCAATGCGTTGTGCGTTTAAATAAATAAATAAATCTAGTAGTGAGTTTTAAAACGAAACAAAGACATAAATACGCTAACGCACAGCGTATAGATTGGTGACACTGTACGTAGGGTGTTTATGCACTGGATACAGACGAGAGGAAACGTGAGTAGTAGAGAGAATATTTATTATTGTGCATTCGAATCATGGCAACGCCGACCATATTGAGGTTGTGGGATCTGAGCCGCGTGATATCGGGAAGAGTGTTCTCGGTCTACTATGAAATCCACGACGTGGATAGTATTCGGATAGTTCGGTGCTCGGGATGGGTGTGTACCACATCCCAGTGTTGTTGTTCCGACGAAGAAACGTCGACACGAGGCTGGTGTCGTCGTCAAAAGCATCTGGGTCGTGGCTGCTAGGTGGTGGTGATGGTGGTGTTGGAGTCGGTCGAGGTGTAGGTTTGACCGTGCATGTCGGCAGTTCGCTATGAAATAAACAACCACAATACATGTACGCGTGTTTAAACAAAGGGTGAGAACCATGCATGTATGCATGCGTAAAAGCAGGTTTACGTGTTTACAACTGTTTAAACAAAGGATGAGAACCATGCATGCACGCACATACGCATGCATGCATAAAAGCAGGCTTACGTGTTTACACCTGTTTAAACAAAGGGTGAGAACCATGCACGCATGCATGAAATAAACAACCACAACATGCATGCATGCATGCATGCGTAAAAGCAGGCTTACGTGCTTACAACTGTTTAAACAAAGGTTGGGAACCATGCATGCACGCACGCACACATGCATGCATGCATAAAAGCAGTCTTACCGATGTGTTGGCGTGTGAGGACACGATGTTTTATCCATTGTGACATGCATGCATGCATGCGTAAAAGCAGGCTTACTGTTTAAACAAAGGGTGACAATGCATGAACGCACACACGCATGCAAGCAGGCTTACAACTGTTTAAGGGTGGGAACCATGCATGCACGCACACACGCACACATGCATGCATGCATAAAAGCAGTCTTACCGATGTGTTGGCGTGCGATGAGATGATGTTTTATCCATTGTGTCAAACGACGAAATTGTGAAACGGTCACTCGTATCTGAATGGAAAATCGTGAATGAAATGAGGAATGCGCGCGCGCGCGCGCGCGCCGTCAAAAACAGCGGTTGCGCATGACACTACGGCTTATTGTGATCGGAATGTGAACGGAGAACAATGCCCTTTTCAAAAACAATAAACGAAAAACTGAAAGCATGAAAGTAAGCGTTGTATATGATTAGTGGGGGCTCAGGAATCGTGTGGTGCAGTGATATTAGAGAAATTCGATGTAAAGAGACATTTGTCGATGAATGTACTAACATGACCGCAAACTTTTTTCCTAAAACAAATACCTCGGTAGACTAGGCAGTATGTGTTAAGTGCGCATGCGCGTTATTTTGTAATCTGTAGCGTGTGACTTATCGCGATCGGAATGTGAACGGAGAACAATGCAATTTCAAAAACAATAAACGAAAAGTTAAAAGCATGAAAATATACGTTGTGTATGATTAGTTAGGGGTAGAGAATCTTGTGGTGAAGTGATATTAGAGAAATTCGATGTAAAGACACATTTGACGTTGAATGTACTGACGTGACCGCTAACGTTTTTCCTAAAACAAATGCGTCGTATGTGTTAAGTACGCATGCGCGCAATTTTGTAAGATAACGGTATTAGTGTTAAGTGCGCGTGCGCGTTATGTTGAAAGATAACTGTAGACAATGCCATTTCAAAAACAATAAACGAAAAGCTAAAAGCATGAAAGCAAGCGTTGTATATGATGAGTTAGGACTCTGGAATCGTGTGGTGAAGTGATATTAGAGAAATTCGATGTAAAGACACGTTTGACGATGAATGTACTGATGTGACCGCTAACTTTTTTCCTAAAACAAATTCCACGGAAACTATTCAGGTATGCGTCGTATGTGTTAAGTGCGCATGCGCGTTATTTTGTAAGATTACGGTAGACTAGGCGGTATGCGTTAAGTGCGCATGCGCCTTATTTTGGAAAGTATAAAACGGTTGAGAAAATGCTATGTTGTATGACACCGATGATCTAACGTATTGTTTCAGCAGCAGCAGCAACAGCAGCAGCAGCAGCAGACGTTCTCCCGCGGAAACAATAATGGCAGACGATATACCGAAAAAGATGAAGGCGCCACGCAAGCAGAGTCTGAAGGCGGCAGCGGCCGGCGTCGGTCAACAGCAACCTTCGCGAGCAGTAGCAGCGGTGTCAACGGGGGCGGCGCCTGTTAAGAGACCCGTGGTGCTCATCGCACCACCGCTGGTTGCCGTCGGACGTAAGCGAAGCGCCGAAGAGGCCTTGGGCACCGTCGAGGTGGCTGAGGGGCAGCCACCCCTATCGCGGAGCGCGTCACTCGAGCGCGAATGTGAGTCGACGGCATCGTCGGCACGGGCTACATTGGTTAGTCTGAGGGGTCTGCAGTGTGCAAACAACGGTGTTTATAAGATTAAGTCGCCCGTTATGATCGACGGTGTGTCGTACAAAGAGAATTGTACGTATTTGGAATGCTCCCGATGTCGTCGAAAATTGTATGAGAAAAACAATGGCGGACGAATGGTATGTCGGTGAGGTGTTTGTGCCGAAATATTTCTTCGCGTTGCGTGTGATGGTGAGGGATGGTGATGATGAGGAAGACGAGCTTTGGATTACTTTATTTGACATACATATGTCTAATCTCGTCGAGTATCACGCCGACTACTTGGTGGAGTTGAGCGAGGAGCCACTCCGTGATACCGTGCTGGAGTTAACCGGCACGGAAGTGGAGATCAGTGTGCGTAAGACGACGTGGAACGGGGAGCCATCGTATACTGTGCGCACACTGAAGAGATACAACGACGCCTAACGTGTTGTGTTGTTTGTAGGAAGAGTGCCCGACACTGGTAGATTTGCTGACGCATTCGATCGTGCAACAACGAATGATACGGTGGCGTGAACGTGAACTAACTGAGGAGGCCTGGCAACTACTAGTAGAGACGGCCGTGAATTACATAAAGGCATTTTGGCTAGCTTACGAAGCGAACTTATTTTGTAGTAGCATTCCGTAACTAACAGTTGTGTTTATATGCTGTAGGAAGTGCGCCGCGTACTGGAGAATATGTTAGAGTCCAACGAAAGGATGCGTGCGAGGTACGATGATGTTGCGACGTTCGTAAGAACGTTGCTGGAACGTGAAGTGGCGGGAACTATAAAGAGGGAGGAGGAGGAGAAGGAGGAGACCAAGAAGGAAGGTCAGCAGGCGGACTAATCATAATAATGTGTTGTAGGAGCTGCTGCTGGAACGCGCCAGGCGTGAATGTATGCGCGATTTCGTACACGCGTTGCTGACGGTAGTCACCGAACATAAAGAGTAGGACATGCTTTGTGCTGTAGAGTGGAAGCGGAGTTCGTGACGCTAACATGTTGGACGCCATCATTGAGGAGGCAATCGTAGTATCGTCGGATGCGCGTCGACACTGCGAACCGACTCGAGCGCCACCACCGACGTACGACGAAAACCTGTACGCGTCACTGGGGACGATGGGGCAAACGTGCGCACCATGTTGGAGCCTATCGGAGGATATGTCGCAACGTCAAATCGTCGTGCCGAGCAGGGACCAGTTGGTCTGCCGTTATGAGCGGCTCGCAATGGCCCTCGTCGCCGAGATCCTCGGTGAGATGATACTGGAGCGGGCGCGCGATAATTGCGGCGTATGTGAGCCCAATGAGGACTGCCCGTATGTACATATGGCCGGCTATCGTGCGGGACGGCCAAACCGTGTGTACATACAGCGCTTCGACAACACGGGGTGCATCGTAACGCGATATTTCAACGCCGTGATGGAAACGTTTCTGCGTCGGTCCCTTATTTCGTGCTTCACGCGTCTCGTGCAAATTCTACACGAAACTACGGTGACAACTGGTGGTGGTCAGCAGCCGCTAACGGGTCGTGCGGGGGAACTGTATCTGGTCCAGTTCGTTTCGGACTGGCTACTAGGAACGAACTGGTGCGAGTACATGAACCGTGGTCAGCTGGAGTCGGCTGTCCATACGTACGTCCAGCGCAGGAGTGGATTCGAATAAAGAAGAAAGAACAATGCTTGCTTTGCTATGGAACATTAATAAAACTAAAACTGCTTGCTTGCTATAGTAACAAAGGCGTTGAACGCTGTTTTTGAATGTTATACGGTACTGAATAAAACGTTGAAAATGTACTTTCCGTTTCCGAGTTACACACATTACCCAAAACGGCCCCAGTTACTAAAATCACCGCTAGGGCGCCGCCCTACCAAAAACAACGTAGTTACCTAAAACATTCCTTTCGCTAGGGTGTTGCCACTCCGAGTTACCTAAACATTCCTTCCGCTAGGGCACAACCACCACTACCACCCACAATGCACTCGGTGTTACCTAAACATTCCTCTCTAGGACGAAACTACCACCACCACAGTGAGCACTGTTATAAGTGATCAAAAAAGTAGCAGCAATCAGTCAGTCAGTCAGTAGAGAATGCCACCACCACCTTCTCCTACTAGGTGGCAATGTCCGAAATGCGGGGGTTATTTATTCGACGTTAGAGCGACACGCAAAGAGCTCGAAAAGATGCGGCAACGATGCGCTATGCGTAAAACGTCGAGAGTGCCCAAAATGTGGCGCGACGTACACTTCGCGTCACGCTATGCTACGACACCTGAAGGAGCGGTGTGGCCGTCAGACGTCGCCACCGCCTGGTAGTAGTAGTAATGAACCGGCGGCGGCGGCGGCAGCCGCTATGGCGGCGTCACCCGACGGTCTACAGCGTGTCGTGGACGAGCACCGGCGCAGCATAGAGACGGCGGTAGCGCGCGGTGCCGTGCAGTCCCGTTACAACTATCGCATGACCGCCTGTACGAGTACGCGGGTGCTCGAACCGTGTCTGAGGGTGATGTTTCGCGAACAAAAGAATGCGTTTAAAATTAACGTATTGCGCCACAAGGTGTCGGGTCGGTACCGATATTTTCATTCTTCCTGTAACTGTTGTGGTCGCCTCCTCGAAACACCCGCCCTAGATACCGATAGCCGTTCGTTCGAACGATTCCTCGACGCCGTGCGCACGACCGATGTACTGCAGTACGCCATCGCGCAGCGTCCCGACTCGGGGTGGGTCGTCGAGCTCGTAACGAACGCCACCTACTTCGTGAACACCATCATCGTCGATCCTATCGGGTGCGTTGGCGCGACGATTCCCGCCTACGTGCGCGCCAACAGGAACATCGTGTCGTTGACGAAAGATCGTCGAGGCACGCCCTACGACGATCATCTATGTCTCTTCCGGTGCATCGGCCTCCACCTGCAAGGCGGCGGCCGACGACGCGAAATCCGCCAAATTCGATACGACCAGTTTAACGAAAGTCGCTAAACGACTGCACGCGCGGTATTGTCGCGCCACGCGCACGACGGCCTCAAACGGTATCCGCATGAACGAACTGGAACGCGTGGAGACGGTTTTCGGCATCAACGTTGCCGTCTATCGACTGACGGCGGCGCCAAATGGCGCCGACGATCTAGTCCGTCGCTCGCTCGAAGTGCACCCCACGACCTTGAACGTCAACCTGTACGAGACGCACTTCTCGTACATAATCGACCTGCGCGCGTACACGAAAACATACAAGTGCGGAAAATGCGGCAACGCCCTCTGGCGGAGCACGTTCCAGTTACGACGTCACGAAGCGTCGTGCGAAGGTGGCGTTCGTCACGTGTTCCCCGGCGGTATCTACCGGCCGACGCCGTCCGTATTTCAGCGGCTCGACGACGAAGGCGTCGACGTTATCGACGACGACCTGCGCTACTACCCGTACCGCGCGACGTCCGATTTTGAATGCTATTTCGCCGATAACGATCTGCCGACGGATACCAACAAATGCCGGTGGATTGCGCGACACGAACTGCTCAGCGTGAGCGTCGCGTCGAACGTCCCCGGTCACGAAGCGGCGCGGTGTTACATCACGACCGGCGATTCGGCCGAACTCGCGCGTCGCCTCATCGACGACCTGGAAGCCGTGAGCGCGGCGGCGTGCGCGGCTCTACGCCCCCGCTACAATGCGACCTTCGAGCCGCTCGACGCGCTCGACGTCGACTGGCGGCGACGGAGCAACAACGTCGACGACGACGACGCGTCACCGTACGCCGCACTCGCCGACCGCCTGTGGACGCACCTTCGTCAAATGCCCGTACTGGGATTCAATTCCGGTAAGTACGATCTGAATGTCGTCAAGAAATACTTGACCCCCCTGCTCATAACCGGCGACGCGCAGCACACGTCGTCGGCGTTTACCATTAAACGTCAGGACAATTACATGTGCCTGTCGACGACGACGTTGAAGTTCCTCGATATAACTAATTAACTCGCGCCCGGCGTTAGCTACGATCGCTTTCTGAAAGCGTACGGCTGCTCGGCGACGAAGGGGTACTTTCCGTACGAACATATCGACGCTTTGACGCGCCTGGACGAAACCGCCCTGCCGCCGCGCGAGGATTTCTACAGCCACCTGAAACACGAGGGAATCTCCACGGAGGCGTACGAGATTTGCGCGGCGGCGTGGCGTGACGAACAAATGACGACGATGCGCGATTTTCTGATGTAGTATAACAATCGAGACGTGGCGCCATTTCTCGAGGCCTTCGATCGCCAGATCGCCTTCTATCGGCGCCGACGTATCGACATGTTGAAGGACGCCATCAGCGTACCGGGGTTGACGTTGTTATACCTGTTCAACGACCTGCCGTCGTCAATCCATTTATCGCTGTTCAACGAACCCAACAAAGATCTGCACCGTCTGCTGTAGTGGCAGATCGACGGCGGCCCGTCGATCATCTTCGCGCGCCACCACGAGGCCGGCGTGACGGCAATTCGATGCGACGCGCCGTGTCTTTCGATAGTCAGTTTCGATGCGAATGGCCTCTATCAGTGGGCGATAACGCAGGAGATGCCGACGGGCTGGTACACGCGCCGGCGCGGGGAGAACGCATTTCGACCGGAACGCGAGCACCGCTACGGCCGTATGGCCGTGGAGTGGTTGACGTGGGTGGAGGCGCAAACCGGAGCGCGAATACGTCACCAGTTGAACGGACGCGAGAAGCGCATCCGAAAGTACCGAGTCGACGGCTGTTGCGCCGCCACGCGAACGGCGTATCAATTTCACGGTTGCTATTTTCACGGCTGCCCGACGTGCTTGGCGCACGTGACGATGAACGCCGTCAACGGTCAACCGATGACGACGCTGTACGCCGCGACGATCGCCGAGACCACCTACCTGCGCCGTTTCGTCGACAACGTCGTCGAAATGTGGGAGTGCCAGTGGCGCGCCGTGCGACCACCCGCGGCGCCGACGCCGCCCGACGCGTCACGATGGCAACCGGCGGCCGCCATTACGCGCTCGACGATACTGGAGGTGGTGTGCGACGGCTCTCTGTTCGGCCTCGTGCAGTGCGATATCGCCGTGCCGGAAGCGCTGCGCGCCAAGTTCGCCGAAATGCAGAGCGTGTTCAAGAACGTCGATATCGCGCGGGACGATATCAGCCCGTTCATGCGCCGCTACGCCGAGTCGCACGATCTCCTCACCCGACCGCAACGGACGCTCGTCGGTAGCTACTTCGGCGCCGAGATCGTGCTCGCGACGCCCCTCCTACGCTGCTATCTGGCGCACGGTCTCGTCGTCGAGCGCGTCTACCAGGTCATCGAGTACGTGCCGATCGCGTGGTTTCGCCGCTTCGGCGACACGGTCTCGTCGGCGCGACGCGAGGGCGACATCGATCCCGACAAATCGATTATCGCCGATACCTTTAAACTTCTCGGCAACAGTTCGTACGGGAAAACGAATACGCGCGTCGATCGGCACCGGGAAATCAAGTACGCCACGCCGGTCGGCGCCTCGATGCTCATCAACAACCGTCGCTTCCGGCAACTCGACGTCGTCGTCAACGACGCGCTGTACGAGGTGGCGCTGAATAAGCGCAAAGTCGTCTACGGCCTGCCGATGCAAATCGGCTATTTCGTCTTACAGTACGCGAAATTGAGAATGCTCGAATTCTATTTCGATTTCGTCGACGCCTACATCCCCCGCCCGCTCTTCCAGTACTTCGCTATGGACACGGACTCGGCGTACATTGCCCTCGCGGGGCGCGACGTCGACGCGCTGGTGCCGGAAGAACGACGCGAACACTACTTCCGGAATCGATCGCTCTGGTTTCCGGCCGAATGTTGCGACGCGCACGTGGACGCGTACGTACGACGGCGCGTCGCCGGACTAGCGTGGGTAGCGGAAGACGTGCCGGCCTGCTGCGCGCGCCGCCGCCTGTTCGATCGTCGAACGCCGGGCCTCTTCAAAGAAAAGTGGCGCGGCGACGGAATCGTGGCGCTGTGCAGCAAGACCTACTACTGCTTCGGCGGCGACAACGTTCCGAAGTACAGCACGAAGGGACTGAGCAAACGTCAGAACGACATCGACGAGCACACCTTTCTGGCCGTACTGCGCGACCGACGCAACGGCGTCGGCTGGATCCGCGGTTTCCAGGTGAAAGACTCGTCCGTGTTGACGTACGTTCAAGAGCGCGCGGCGTTGAACTACTTCTACGCTAAACGCCGCGTGCTCGACGACGGCGTCATCACGGCGCCGATACTCGTCTAACTCGTATAACAACTAACCTAAAAAGGACTACTACTCGTCTAACCTAAGGAATGCCCCACCCCCCCTAGGGGTAGTTTCTGTATGTATGTATGTAGGTAGGGTAATAATAAAAAACAATTGTACACAATCATCGTTGTTTTATTACTATACACGTAAAAGCGAAATTCATTATGTAATGGTTTTAGCCAATCAAATACGAGACAGTTATTGGCCACCCGATCGGTGCCGAATAGGCTCTGGAATGTCGTCAACGGCATACCGCGACATCGGAGGAGAAGGTAGGCGACGCAATATTGACCACACACGTTAGAGACGACGCTCTGCAGCCGCTTGTCGGTGTACATGCACGCGTCGCCGCAGTTGCGGTGCAGGAACGCGCGGAAGTCGGCGTGCAGCGGCGGCATACCGTTCGAATCGAAGTACTCGCCTCGCCGGTCGACGCCCACGTAGACGGCCACCCAGTGCTGCCCCGGCTCGCCGCCGTCGCCGGTGTTGCACACGAAGGCAATCGGGTAAACGGTGGTGGTCGTGGTGGTACGTGGCGCATCTTTAGGCACGACGCCGACGGCGATACGTTTAGCGTACGTATCGCGTTCCAGGCAACGCGTCAGTTGGAAGGTATCCATTACCAGTCGTACACGACGTTACGGTTCTTGTCGATCTGCAGCACCGTCTCGAATTCCGCGTACACGACGACGTTCACCGGACGGGGTAGCGGCGTGCCGAAGTGCATTTCAGCGCCCACGGTCCCCTGACGCACGACGTTGAAATGCTCCCCATCGCAACAGTCGGGGGTCAGGTCGAAACCGAAGATGGTGTAGCCGGCGCCGAAGTCCGTGCGCGATACGTCGTTCCCCTCGTCCTCGTACGCCTTTCCTGTGGCCTCGAAGAGATTCATGTAGCTTCGCACGTACCGTTTGTGCGGGAAGTCCGGCGGCAGCGGTTTGCTCGGCACCTGACGTCCGTCGACAACGAGCGTGAAGACGTTTGTGTCGTTGTGCCGCGCGTAGAGCGGATTACTGGGGTAATCTCCGTTGTAGGCGACGTTATAAATCATCATCAGGAATATGCGTTTCGGAATCGTACCCATGTACAAGTTCTCGTGCGTGTGCGATAGCGTACCCGGCGTTATCGAGAATGATTTGCAGTCGATGGGGCGCATCGGAAACTTAGCCGTTCCCAACGTCCACGCTTTGATATGTCCCATCTGGACATCCGGGTTCACCTTCACTTTTCGCACGTGCAGCCGAATCGACTGCAGCACGAGGCGCCACCCCGGTACGGCTTGCGCGCCCATGAGCGCGAAGGCGTCCTTCGAGCGCACCATGCGTATTTTCGTGTCGAAGCCGTTCGGTATGAGCCTGTTTACCATAAACTCGTCGACGTGCACGCGTCCCATCATCTCCACCTCGTCGCTATCGGCCGTCATGACGCGCCGTGCCTCGAACCCGGCGTTGTTGTTACCGAGCGTGTCCATGTGTCCGGCGGTGTCTTTGTACCACAATGACCCCGTGAGATGCGACCGTTTCGCGTCGCTACCGAAATTCAGCAGGGTCTCGAGGTAGGCCCGGTACGCGTACGTATTGGTCGACGGCGTCACGAGGGTGACGTTCAGCGACACGTCGATTTGACTGAACATCGAATGCAGGAGATTATTGGCCGGCG
This sequence comes from Paraescarpia echinospica, assembly GCA_020002185.1. Lineage (NCBI taxonomy): Eukaryota > Metazoa > Annelida > Polychaeta > Sabellida > Siboglinidae > Paraescarpia > Paraescarpia echinospica. Next base: position 63,847,299 of record CM034532.1, read on the forward strand.
CCACGTTGGCGCCGGCAGCCAGATTGGTGCCGTCCCCCTGAACCACTTTGAAGCGCACGTACACTTGAAGGCTCGCCAGGTCCGTATAGTCGTTGCCCGAACCAGGGATGAGGAACTCGATAGGGCCGCCGGCGTCGAGAGTCGTCAGCGGCAGGTAGACGGTCCACTGACTGCTCTCGACGCTCGTCTGCGTCACCGGCCCGGTGAACAGGTCCAGTTCGGCCTTCAAGCCCTCGCACGATGCGCCATTCACGAACGCCATCATTACTCGTGGAATATGTCGTCCGTTCGACGCCGCCTCTTCCGCCTATTGATGCTAGTCGCCGCTAGGCGCGTTCTCTTTATGGCGACTCCGCCGCCGCGGCGGCGCTTTTGCTGCGTTTTTCTCTCTTCTTCTTCGGCGGCTGTGGTGGCTGCGAATTCAATAGGCCGTCGAGAAGATCGGCGCCGGCCTCCTTCGCGCGTCGTTTTATCGACTGTTTCAGATTGCCGCCGGCGACGACGTCGCGCGCCACGCGCACGCCGTTGTTGAGCGCACGTTTTCCCAACGCCAACGTGCCTCTCTTCATAAGCGGCATGGCGCTTCGAAACAGGCTCCCGAAGAGATTGCCCAGACCGTGACCTCCTTGCCCCCGACCACCGACGAAGACCGGCAGCTGACCGCCGACCTGTCGAACGTAGTATTCCTCGTACGGGTTCTTCGATGGCGGCATGTTAAAACGATTTCGATTTACAGCGTCTGATGTGAAGCGTCGTCACTAGCTTTCCCTGTTCGAAGGGTATCGGTTGACCGAGATCGTCTATTATATCGACCTCGATCTCATCGAATTGATGACGCAACAGCTTCACGTATTGGACGCGGTCGAACGTTTCCGAAATAATGTTGCCGTTCGAACCTTAGACGGCGATGTTGCGAAGGAGCGGCGCGTACACGTCACCGACGACGCGCGGCTCCACGAGATCCGTGTGCACGTACAGGGTGTCGACGCCCGCCTTCATATCCACCTTATTGTGACCTTCGTACGCGAACGTGTACGCGACGGGCATGGTTTCGATGACGACTGCCGGCGCGTGGCCCATCATCGGGGCACTCGTGATCATGTTGCTATGGAAACCGAGCATGTCCTTCAGTCGGCTCGTATGAGGTATAATAAATTCGACATCCGGCGACATATGCAGCGTCATTCGGTTAGAGACGTCGCTGAACTCTAGGCGCGCCTTGACCTTATCAGTGTTCAATTTCTGTAGCGCCGCGTAGATCTGGTGCATCAAAGTGAAAGGGCTGTTCTAGAAACCGTGAGCGATCGTGCCCTGTCGGTATAGCAGGACGGTGTCGCCGATGTCGTCTACGTACGTGTAAATACCCGGATCGCCCGACGCGCAAGTCAGGAAGAAGTAGGCGTCCTTCTCTCTCACGTTGTACCACGTGTGCGGATACTGTAGCGTCACCAGACCGCATTCCCACTCCCCCGACAGGACGAAACGTCGCGGCAGCGTAGTGATGTAGTGCGTCAACGTATTTTCGGGGTGACGCTTCATAGACGCGTTGCTCGGTAGCGTCAGGTAAAAGTCAGACGAGACCGCATCGCGTTGTCGACGTCGACGTCGTCCGTCGCCGCAAACACTCATAGACGGACTCGGGAGCTGGTAACCGAGACAGCTGCTCAACAGCGCCGTCCACAGGTTGGAGTCACTTTGACCTTTCGTCAGATTGTATATACTAACGGCGATGACGAAGTACAGGACGACGACCTGACAGAGAAATACGATTTCGGCCTTAGGGCATTCGTTGCCGCAGATTTGCCATGGAACGGGTTCGTCGACGGAGTCCGCGTGCTCGGCGCCGGAGTTCGTTCGATGATCGCCACTTGAGGTAGTTTCGTCGTCGTCGCTCATCGTCGCGCCACTGCGGCCTGTCGATACAGCAGGGACCTTTATACGGCAAGAACTAAGATCCGTTGCATATCCCCGCCTCGTGCAGTCGCCAGCACCCCGTGTGGCGCATCCAACGAGTCATTCTCACCGCCGCCGTCTCGCTAGTAGTCTTTATAGGTCCACGAGCGACTCGGCGTCGATCCAGCTGTTGAAGGAGGCCGGATATCCGCTCTATTTTACGAGCTCTTCCGAACCACCGCCGCGACGACGACGACGCCGTAGAACCGCCTCCACGCGATACAGTTTTTTCTTCGGAACGACTACGCGTTGTAGTTCCGGTTCGTAGAAGGCGCCCTCTACCGGTGTCCCGGCGTCATCCTTCAGGCGATAAACGGGCGGTTCGGACGGGTGCGCCTCTACGACGGTGAAGAGCTCCTCGCTCCAGTTAGCCATGTATCCTTTTTTGAATTGACCCCTCGTCTTGATGATACATACGCGATCCCCCTCGTGCAGTTTCGGTTTTCGCCGTTGGCCGCAGCCGACGTTGCCGCCTCCGCCGCCGTACAGTCATTGCCATACGGCCTCCTGATTCGTCGCGTCGATACTCGCCGGCGTCCTACCGATGCTTCGGTGGTAGGTGTTGTTGTACGATCGCACGAAATCCGGTAACGCCTCTACGTAGCGCAGCGTCTCGTGTTTCATAAAATAGCGCCACATACGCGTCTTCAAAGTCCGATTAAACCGTTCCACGACGCTCGATTTAGTCTCCTCGTTATGCGTCACGAAATGATGAACGCCGCGACACTTTAGGAACGTTTGCAGGGGCCGGTTCAAAAACTCGTTCCCCTTATTGGTCTGCAGCGCGTTCGGCGTCTCGCCGTCACCGCTCAGCAGGCGCTCGAAGGCCGCGACGAGCGACGGGCCGGACTTACTCTTTAACGGAACGCACCACGCCCACTTCGAAAACACGTCGATGACCGTCAATATGCATGTTATACCGTCGTTGTGCGTTTTCAGCCTAGTCAAGTCGACCAGATCGGCTTGCCACTGCTGGTTTCGACCACCCACGATGACGCGACGTCGTTTGAAATGACGTTTAACCGGTTTGTGTACGGTATAGGCGTCGTGCGACGCTAGCCACCTCTCGACGGCCGGACGTCGGAGCTTCGACGCCCGGTGCAACGCGTCGACGCCACCATAACTTCCCACCCGTTTCGGATCGAAGTAGAGTCTATTCATGTCGTCGTCGTCGTCGTTTCGTTGCTGTCGAGGCTTTCGTTTTGACCGACGACGACGACGACTCCACCCGGACACCATGACAACGACGACGACGATAATAAATGAACGATGATTATTATACACGTATAGAGACCAGTAAGCGCGATGGTGAAGCCGACGACGATGGCCGTTATCGTGCGTCGTGACGGCATCACAACGTGTCCCACGCCGCGACGTCCAACGAAGGGGATCGTTGTCTCCGTTTAGTCTCGTGTCGCATCCGACGTCTCCACTCCGGCGTCGCTGATGAACTAGTCGTCGTCGGCGTCATCGACGCGTCTTCTAGTAGCCGCTTCTGCCGCCGCTCCATGTACGACCGATAACGCGGGTTGCCCACGAATTCCATAGAGATATTCATACCCTTCATGCGCAATCCGAACTCTCGCCATCCTACGGGCGCTGTCGTCTTCGTTCTCGTTCGCATGAGATCGTTCACTATATCGACCATGTTACTCTCCACGATCGTTTCACCGTCGTACACTAATTCGCCGCGCTCGTTCCATCGACACAACGGATCGGCTTTCATTTTTTCGATAAGCAGACCCGTCTTCCCTTTCAGCGTTTTCGGCATACTGGCTATGATTTCGCGCTCTACGACCTCCGCCGATGGTGGCGGCACCGTCGCCGCTGCCGCCGCCGTCACCGGAGGCGTCTCGCTGCTGCCGTTGACCACCGACACGCGTACCGGTTGCGCCGCTCGAGCCGCCTCTATCGTGTTGTACCGGTTCAGCAGTTGATTGTACGACGCTACCTTTTCGCGTTCGGATAAATCCGATCGTTCTAGAATATCCTTCATGTCGCTGTCCAGGCTACTCAGCACACGTGATCGGGGCGTGCTCGGCGGCTGATCGATACGTGGCAGGAGGCTTTCCACCAATCGCGGGTCGACCAACGCCATCTTCTTCGCGTACTGCATCAATCACCCGCTGATGATCACCTGTCTGAGCAGCGGCAGGAGAACGGTGTTCGCTAACGGCGCTAGCAGGGCCGTCAGAAAACCACCCAACCCTTTTGTAAGACGAGACGCTTCTGCTTAACCGAAACTTGTTTGTCGGCGAGTTTACGCAGGTGATTCCTGTATTTTGACAACACGCGTTTCTGTTTCGGCGACAACTTCACGTTTTCAGAATGTTGTACGCGCAAACGCACAGACTACAAATGAGACCGGCGTCCGCGTGACCGATCACGGCTTTTCGCAGATCGATGTTCCGCCTATGTCTCTCCAACAGCTGCAGGGCGAAAATGTGTCTCCTCACTCGGTTCGTCGGTCCCGTCACCTTCGGTCGTCGCTTCGCTACCACCGCGCGCCCCGTCATAGCGACTAATAAACGTACGCGGTCACGACCCTCTCTTCTTATAGGCTGCCTTCTTATAGGCTACCACCACCGCCACCACCCTTCCGTACGTACACGTACTGAAGGCGTTCATCCGAAAATATGCACGTACGCAGGCGCATGTCCTCTTCCGTTTCCTGTTTCAGATCCACGAATATATAGCCGTACGCCGACGACGTCGCGTCTTTGAAAGCCTCTATCATGTAGTTGACCTTTCCCGGGTACATCTGTTTCGCTAGGTGACCTACTTGACCGGCATCTCGGGGGCTCTTGAATAGCACTATGTATTGGGCGTTCAGGCTGATTGTACGGTTTTCTTTCCCTTTCGGAAACATGTTCTGCCGCAGTTGTACTACCGACGTATTACAATGATGACTTTTTTAGTAAATAGTACCGTCACCCGGCTATCAGTCTCCTCCATGAGGTCGTCGAGTACTAGAAGCGTCCTCGTTTTACCGTCTAAACGTTTTGGATCCGGCAGACCGTCTACGAACTCTATTTTCGAAGACATAGACGCGTAGCCGGTCTGCCACTGCCCGTAGCACCACAGGATTTTCTCCGGCGACGGATCGATCATAGTGATGTACCGTATCAGACGTTCGACGAACGTCGTCTTACCGCACCCCGTAGGACCGGCTACAATACATGTAAAAGGATGCTTCAACGACGGTCCGTCCATTTTCGACGACTGAGCGAACACTTTTTACGCGTCTTTATAAGTGGCGCGCAACTCCATCAACAGTTTACCGAGCATGTTCTCCCCCGCAACGCCCCCGATTCCGATACCCCAGAAACCCTTTCTACTCGGTATCCATTCCACCAATTCGGCATCCCCGGTCGCCAACAGGGCAGCCTTCAACTCACTCGACCCGCCAAACTTGCACCTCAACAACGCCTTCATACAAGCCACCCTAACGCTGCGCCATTCGGGTCCCGTTCTCTTTTTTCGAATTTCGTAACCGTGTCGTTTCGCTATATAAGGTGATCGCGCTCTTTTGATAAGCTCGGCACATTCCACGTCGTCGTTGAATATTGCTTTCCTATAATGATAGGCGTGCTCGACGGATCGGAAGCCTCGACCGAACGCCGACACTCGACAGGAATACATATTTGACAAGAACGAACGCGATCCACCAAACCTTATAGGTGGCGGCAACGACGACATACAGACTACCGATAACCCGCTACCGCCACCGCTTATATACTTTCGTCGTCACCGTCGCCGCTAGATGGCAGATCTAAAAAGCGGCGACTGGATTCGAACCCGGAATCTTTCGATCCCTAGTCGAATGCGCTCCTAGGAGAACTAAACCGTCGCCAACGTTTATGCAGTGGTTTTAGCGCCGCTATATAGCCGCACAATCAACGTATTTTAGAGGTCTACTCTGCGGTCCGTGCTTGTGTACTCAGCAGGTACGACGTTGATCGCTAGGGCTGCTTAGGTCAGCACGCACTAAGTACGGTGTTGATCGCTAGGGGACAATCTGCTTAGGTCAGCACGCGCTAGGTACGGCGTTGGTCGCTAGGGGACAAACAAAATGATATCTACACTCACCGCTAGGTGGCAGCTCAAATGTACTTAGAGGGGGTAATCAATCACGTTTTTATAAGTAGGTTGCCGAAAATGTTTAGTGTCAAAAAAGCCTTTGATCTTTTTTTATAAGTAGGTTGCCGAAAACGTTTAGGAGTCATTAAAACGTTTTTTATTAGTAAAGTTTTGCCCATAGGTCACCAAAAGTGACGTGCACGGGGAAGAGTAGCACCTCTTTACTACTTAGGACGCGTCCATGTTCCGTCACACGTACCGTTGCGGCAAGTGCGGTGACTCGCTGTGGCAAACAGCGTGGCAATTGCGGAGACACGAAGCTACGTGCGAGGGAGGTTTCCGACACGTCTACCCTGGTGATGTCTGTCGCTCGAAACTGTCCTTGGTCCAACAGCTGGAGGACGAGGGTATCTACGTGGAAGAAGCTCTGCGCTACTACCCGTACAGAGCGACGTTCGATTTCGAGTGCCACTTCGAAGAGGCTCGACTACCCACGGACAGTACCAAACTCCAGTGACTAGCCAGACACGAGTTTCTCTAGCCTTGAACGTCCTCAGGTACGAGGCGGCGCATTGTTTTGTCACGACCGGAGATTTGAACGAACTCGCGAAGCTCGTGATGACGGCCCTGTAAGAGATAAGCGAGGCGGCGCGCGAGGCGCTGGAACCCTCGTAACAGCCTATCTTCGAAGAACTCACCGCGCTCCAGACCGAGTGGAAAGAGAAGTGTTGAGAGGCGGAAAGGACGAAACCGTACACCACACTCGCACATCGTCTGCGCGCGCGCACTTACGTCAGCTCCACTCCTCGTCCTCTGGTTCACCTCGAGCAAGTACGAGACCATGTTAATGCAAAGGCTGTAATAGAACACACAGATGTTTGCCTGTCTGTATTACAGGAACAGCAATGGCTTCATATTATAAATAGAGAAGAAGGCAGAAATGGTAGTAGAAATAAACTAAGAACTTATAAACAGTTCAAAACAAAATTTGTAACTGAGCGTTATGTTAAGAAAATCATGACTAGAAGTAATCGATCAGCACTTGCAAAATTTCGAAGTGGCGTGGCACCAATCAGAATTGAAACTGGACGTTTTGAACGAAATTACCCCCCACCTGAAGCTAGGACGTGTTATAATTGCACGAATGAAATAGAAAATGAGTTTCACGTTTTAATGAAATGCCCTTTATATGTTAACGAACGAAAATAACTAATAGGCTATGCAACAATTAATGATCCTGCTTTTTCCAGTATGAATGATCAAGATAAATTTGTATATTTATTAAGTAATGACAATATAATAAGTAAAACTGCCAGCATCCTCCAAAACACAAGATTACATAATACAACAAAATAATAGCACATGTTTATTAAATTATTACTGTTTTTATTTGTACATTTTTGTTTCTACAAGTCTCTCATAACTCTTTTTGAGTGGTCTTTGTATACAGTGCTAACTTTGAATGTAATATATTTATTTGTCTTGTATTTTAATGCATGTATACGTGGAGTGAGACTCTAATAAAATACTACTTACTACTAGTACTACTACGATTTGAACGTCGTCAAGAAGTACCTCACGCATGATGTCGAGACGACCACGTTGCCACTGCATACAATAAGTCAGTGAAAGCATCTTAGGAGTGAGAGACAAATTAATCAAAAGCATATACACACAGTCCTCTGTGTGTCCATTACGACTTGGCAACTGTTCTTTTTTGACGAGCAGCAACAATCTGGTTACATTGTCAGCGGACGAGTGGCAGTGTAATGGCTATGCAAATGTACAAGGTCTGCGTGATTACTTTTACTAACTAACTAAAGATGTCAAATGACAGTCAATGTTTGTCATCTCCTACGTGAGAACAATTCTTGGTTTTATGGTTCACTTGTATTGAGGTCTGCTGTACACGCATTTGTGCAATTCAAGCCAGCGTCGAATCTCTGTTGTATCTTTCTTATATCCATTATTTGTCTTCGTCTGAAACAATTGGAAATGTAAATATACTACATCAGATCATGTTTAATTAAAACTCAGATGCAAAAATGCAAGACCCACCACGTTTAATCGACAAGTTATAGGTAGAATAATTACATATTTGTCGAGAGAATTAGGACCTTTCTTATTCTCTCGCTATTTTACATTTTGCCACCGTATGTGAAGTGTGCGCGTGCGGTCACACGGATGTGTGCGTGTGTGCGTGTGTGCTTGAGTGCGTACGTGTATCAACGTGCGCATAGTGCGTGGTGCATGGTGCGTGGCGCTTGGTGCGTGGTGCGTGGTGCGTAGTGCGTGGTGCGTGGTGCGTGGTGCGTGGTGCATTATATGTAGCATGTGTATCTGCTTATGTTTGCGCATGTATTCGTGATGGTGTACATGCTTACGTACATGTATATGAGTGACTAAATGTTCGTGCAGGTACGCATTATAGCGAGGCTACAATAAACACATCATTTCACCAGGTAATTATGAATCCGATACAGGCGACAACACTGATGAGGAAAGGGGCTATGCCTATCACAGTGATGGAAACTACAAGAGAAACAACATAACATAAATTACAACGAATTCCAGATACCGGCTCACCTGACATCACCTGAGGGTAGCCACTGAGTAACTTCATCGACTCACCTGACACCAATTGTGGGTTGACTCTGGGTAAATACAGCGACTCTCCTGACATCGCCTGAGGATTGACACTGAGTAACTACACTTTCTCACCTGACACAACCTGAGGGTTGACAATGGGTAACCACACCGTCTCACCTGACATCACCTGAGGTTGTGGTATCGTTGTTGTTCACTTCGTTATTGATGAAGGCGTAGCTGTTGTCGTCGGTCTTGCAACATATATCGTTCTCTCAGTTGTGTTTTAGTTATTGTTGGTTTGGTTTTAATAATTATAGTATTTGTGGTAGCCGTCGTCATTTTTATTGTTGGTTTTTGTGTTTTGGAAGTTGGTTTCTTTGTTGTCGTTCTTTTATTCGTAGTTGGACTTGTTGGTGGCGTTGTCGTTTTCTTCATTGTTGATGAATGAGAGGGGGGGGGACGTCTTTGGGATTGTAGCTGTCGTTCTCGTTATTGCCGTAGGTGTTATCTTTGCAAGTAGTAGTTGTCGTCGCCTTTTTCGTAGTAGTAGTTGTTGTTGTTGGTCGTGGTGTTGTAGTCGTAGTTGCTTCCTTCTTTGTAGTCTTCTGTGTTGTTCTCTTTGTAGTAGTTGTTTGTATGTTTCGGTATTAACATTCACCAGATATTGTTGCCGCCATGGGCGTAGATGTAAGACATAAGGAATGGTTGTTTTGAGTGTCACGCAATAACCGTTGTTTACCTACATCATGGCTGCGTTGGTCAAATAACTGTTAATTATTTTGTTAAACTTGTGGAATGGTCTTTGGAAGGATGCGTTATTTCGTTTTCACAACAAATGAACACTTGTCACAAAAGATGTTAAAACGTATTATATTGCGTTTATTTTGTTGAAAAGCCCAATTGTCTTAGGCAGTTATTTTAATACTCGCGATTGTTCATTGTAACCGACAGATACTCATCACCACTAGGGGTCAGGCTGATTACATAGCAGATCGTCGAGTAAATATATATCACCACCAATACGCAATTTCAAACACACACGCACTCGCATAAGCACAAGCACGGACGCATGCACACACTCACAAAAACATCACAGACACACCACCCATGCGTACACGCACACACATACACACGCACGCGCGTATGCACACCACCATAATGGCACAGATAAATAATCGTTGACATGAATTTTTTATTAAAAAAAATTATGACGGCCCAAATTATGATTACGTCTTTCGAACACTCACTGGTTAAGCATACTTTCGGCGAGCCTTCACGTGAGATCTGCACCCAGATACAGATTAAAAATACAGGCTGTGCGACCTTTATTTGTGCTTCCAATGACACATTTAGTTTTCTTAAAACCCAACATGTTGCGTGCTCCAATGATGTTGAAGAGAACTTCTGGGCTTGTCGATGGCGTTAAACGTATAGGTCCGGCTTCGTGACGTAAGGCTGCAATGGTTTGTCTTAGAGGCTGTCGTCCTCAGCGCGATAATCACATCGCCGATATCTGGAGAACGTCCCTTGCAGGAAGACAGTTGACTGGCAGGAATAAATAGTCGTCATATTTTTGTGTGACCGGTATCAATTATGACCAAACAGAACAAAACATTAGCGAATAATTTTAACGATCAATATATTTAGTATATGTTTCCATTATATTTTTTTTTACAAACACAGACTAATTTATTGAACAAAACAAAACGGTAGGAAATGCATATGAAGGACGTACTAACCGTAGGCCACTTCCAGGCAAAGCAGCAACAAAACCATGTCCATTCGGATTATTTCCGTCATGCTTCTAATAAATCGTTCAAGTGTAAATAATTGGAAATAAATTAAACAGACTATATAAATAAATAAATAAATAAATATATATATATATATATTATATATATAATAGTTCACTCCTGGTTTAGCTTTCTTTGAAAACAGGGATTACTATTTATACCGTTTTATTGTGTTGAGTCGTCACGCGTTAAATCGATTTCTGTATTAAGCTGTGTTTCAAATAAACTGTGCATTTATCTCACTGACGTTCTTATAAGCATATCCAAAATAATAGTTTTCGAGTCAATTATTTCATCGTCTTTTCAAGATGTCTTCTTCGTTAGTTATGGCGATCTGGTCAAATTACATCATCGTACAGTTCTTTTACGTATTTGCTTCTTTTGTCTAACATTTTGTTACTTTTATCAATTTATCCGATGGTTTTGACTTGTTGATCGTATATTTTCTCTTCTATTGTATTATTCTCTCAGAGCTGTCTCAACGTCTTTATTATATCTTTCCAATCCTGTCTTGAATATTATGCAGTGGCTTAACGAGGCCAAGTCCTGCTGCAACAGTAAAAAATGCACATCCCCAAAAATTGAGTTATGTAATGGAATATGTATAGCTAATGATATTCTCATAATTGCTTCGACTTCACAGTAGCACGTGAATGTAATGCTATGAAACATTGTCAATACTTTATAATTGTTTACTGTTCTACATGTTCGTCATGCAGTCTCGTGCTTCACCATCTGACTACTCAAGGAGTTGCCTAATGTTCTCTTAGATGAAAAAAATCATCTTGACGTTTTGCGGGAATACATAATTGTATACTCGCACATACCCGAAGACGCAATATAAACTATGTAAACATGATGATTACATGAATGCAAACAACGGATACATTCTCTCATACATGCCTCCAGAGATGCAACTCAAGACACGCAGTGACTATGATTCAGTTGTACTTCTATGCACCGATTCTCCGAAGGATAACTGTCTTTTGAAACATAATTAGTCGGTGGGCTAAATTGATATATAGGGTACACATTTGAATATATTTATAAACATTGTTTACGACATCAACATGGCTAATTAAGTTACTAGAAGTGGGGAGTGCATGCAATTTGCATAAACAACTAAACCTAAATTTAGCTGACTTTAAGAAGCATCAGCTGAACGTAATTGACGCAAATTAAATGCGAATTATTAATGATATAATGTGTTTATCGAATGAAAAGAAATAATTTCAGCAACTGTTGCGCACCAAACACCCGAGGTATACTGCATCGAGATTTGCAAGCACGTTACGACGGGTATGTAAGTAGTATAGAGGGGCTGTACGGTCTCAAAACCCTACTTATAAAAACAAATTTAATGACCGCTAAACGTTTTCGGCAACCTACTTATAAAAAAGATCAAAGGCTTTTTTTGACACTAATTAGTTTCGGGAACCTACTTATAAAAAACGTGATTGATGACCGTTGTAATTTGATACTAATTGGATGATTGATTACCCATAAGTACACTAGAGATGCCACCTAGCGGTGAGTGCAGATACTCTTTTAGTTCGTCCCCTACCGATCAACGCCGTACCTAGAGCGTGCTGACGTAAGCAATAATGCGTTAATCGCGCGAATATATAACCACGATAAAACCACTGTGTGCAGATTTCCCCCGTCAGCCCTATGTGAATGGCCCACTGTACCCTATGTTGACAGCAGCGATAAGACCGGCTGCTGCTGCAGCGATAAGACCGGCTGCTGCTCTAGTGGACTATGACCCCTGCATGACAGCATAGCTGGGTAACGGTGAACGTTCTGGTGGAAAGATTAAAACGAAACTAATGCGTTGTGCGTTTAAATACATCTAGTCGTGGGATTACAATGAAAATCAAATGCATAAATACACTAACGTTCAGTTGGTGATACTGATCGTAGTAGGGTGTTTATGCATTGGAAACAGACGCGTGAAAACGTGAGTAGTGACTGAAATATTTATTGTTGTGTATTGTAGCGCAGCGGTCGCCCGCGACCAACGGGTCTCCTTGTATCGGGGGAGTGAAATCCATCACGTCGATAGAATTCAGTAGGTGGAATAGGTGTTTTGTAAAGTCCGTTGGCTTGTTTGATCAAGAACACTCTTGCTAGATCGGGCGTGTCTTCATCGTCAGAGTCGTGGTGGTAGCTGTTAGGTGTCGACGTGATGACATGATGCGTAGGAGGCTGCGTGTTTATGGAAGGTGCGACCGTGCATGTTGGTAGAGACGATGATGATGATGTGGCGGTTGTAGGCAGATGGATCGGTCTATGAAATAAAACCACAATACATGTTTAAACAAAGGGTGGTAGTGAGAACCATGCATTACAATTGTTTAAATTATAAAATGAGAACCATGCATGCGTACTTACAATTATATAAATGGTAAAATAAAAAAGAACTTTGACTTACAACTGTTTAAATGGTAAAATAAAATGAGACATGTACTTACAATTGTTTAAACGGTAAAATAAAATGATGCATGCGTACTTACAATTGTTTAAATGGTGAAATAAAATGAGACATGTATGCATGCATGCATGCTTACTATTTAAACGGTAAAATACAATGATGCATGCATGCATGCATGCGTACTTACAACAACTATAGTAAAAAATAAAATGAGAGATATGCATGCATGCACGTACCCATGCATGCATGCATGCATGCGTACTTACAATTGTTTAAATGGTAAAATAAAATGCATGCATGCATGCACGTACACATGCATGCATGCATGCATGCATGCACTCGTAGTTACAACAACTGTTTAAATAGTAAAATAAAATACATGTATGCATGCATGCATGCGTACTATTTAAACGGTAAAATAAAATGATGCATGCATGCTGCGTACTTACAACAACTGTAGTAAAAAATAAAATGAGAGATATGTATGCATGCACGTACACATGCATGCATGCATGCATGCGTACTTACAATTGTTTAAATGGTAAAATAAAATGCATGCATGCACGTACACATGCATGCATGCATGCACGCGTAGTTACAACTGTTTAAATAGTAAAATAAAATGTGTTGCGTAAAAGCAGACTTACCGTTGTGTATGTGGCAACGTTGTTGTTGTTGTCGTTGGTGTGGCCATGGTTGAAAGTACGGAACGATGAAATGTAGCGTCGATTGCGCGTGAGTTCATAAGTGTGTATGAAATGAGCGCACCGTCAAACAGCGGTGGCGGCGCATGACACTACGGCTTATCGTGATTGGAATGTGAACGGAGAACAAAGGATTTTTACAAACAATAAACGAAACGTTAAAAGCATGAAATTAAACGTTGTATACGATCACTGTGGGGTCAGCAAACATGAGATGCAGTGATATTAGAGAAATTTGCTGTAAAAGTCACATTTGACGATGGATGTACTGACGTGAACGCTAACTTTTTTTCATAAAACAAATTCCTCGGTAGACTAGGCAGAATGCGTTAAGTGCACATGCACGTAAATGTGACATCTGTTGCGCGTGACTTATCGCGATTGAAATGTGAACGGAGAACAATGAATTTTTAAAAACAATCAACGAAATGTTAAAAGCATGAAAATAAACGTTGTATAGGTTCGGTGTGGAGTCAGGAAACGGGAGATGCAGTGATATTAGAGAAATTTGATGTAAAGAGAGATTTAACGGTGAAAGTACTGACGTGACCGGAAACTTTTTTCCGAAAACAAAATGCCTGGGATAAATGAAGTATGCATGCTGATAATTGAATAAGATAATGGTATTAGTGTGAAGTGCGCATGCGCGTTATGTTGTAGACAACGACATTTCAAAAACAATAAACGAAACGTTAAAAGCATGAAATTAAACGTTGTATAGGTTCGGTGTGGAGTCAGGAAACGTGAGGTGCATTGATATTAGAGAAATTCGATGTAAAGAGAGATTTAACGGTGAATGCACTGACGTGACCGGAAACTTTTTTCCGAAAACAAAATGCCTGGGATGTATGAAGTATGCATGTGATAATTGAGTAAGATAACGGTATTAGTGTGAAGTGCGCATGCGCGTTATTTGGAAAAGTATAAAACGGTTGAGAAAATGCTATATTGTATGTCGCCGGAGTTCTAACGTGTATTCTTCCTACAGCAACAGAGCAGCAAGCAGCAGATGTTCTTCCGCGACAACATGGCAGATGAAAATCAACCAAAAAAGACGAAGGCACCGCGCAAGCAGTCACTGAAGGCGGCCAGCGGTCAACAGCAGCAGCATCAGCAACCTTCGCAGGTGGTTGCAGCCGTGCCAACGGGGGCGACACCACCTGTTAAGCGGCCCGTCGTGCTCATTGCGGCCCCGTTGACTGTCGGGCGAAAGCGAAGCGCTGAAGAGGCGTCCTTGGGCACCGTCGAGACGGCTGAGGGGCACCCACCCCTGACGCGGAGCGCCTCAATGGAGCGTGAATGCGAATCGTCGGCGTCGACGCGCGCCACATTGGTGAGTCTGAGGCACCTGAAGTGTGCTGTCAACGGTGTGTATAAACTTTCGTTGCCCGTTATGATCGACGCTGTGTCGTACAAAGAGGTTGGCGCCTATTTGGGATGTTCCCGTTGTCGCCGGAAATTGCGGAAAAGCGAAGGCGGGGAACTGATATGCCGAACGCACGTTGGAGTGTTGGTGCCGAAATATTTCTTCGCGTTGCGTGTGATGGTTAAGGACGGCGAGGAGGAGGAAGACAAGCTTTGGCTTACGTTGTTTGACAGCCAAATGTCTAATCTCGTCGAGTACACGGCCGAGTACTTGGTGTAGTTGAACGAGGAGGAACTGCGCGATACTGTGCTTTTGTTAGCCGGCACTAAATTGGAGATCAGTGTGCGAAAGACGACTTGGAACGGGGAGCCCTCGTATACCGTGCGCACACTGAAGAGATTCGACGACGCCGACTAATGTGTCGTTGTGTTGTAGGAAGGATGGCCGATACTGGTAGATTTGTTGACACACGCGAACGAGCAACAACGAATGGGAGAGCGTCGTGGTCGTGAAATAACCGAGGAGGTCTTTCAACTATTAGCCGAGACGGCCGAACAATACATAAGAGCGTTTTGGCTAGCTTACGAAGCAAACTTATTTTGTAGTAGTATTTCGTAACTAATAGTTGTGCTTATATGCTGTAGGAAGTGCGCCGCGTACTCGAAAATATGCTTGCAAACAACGAAAGGATCCGCGCTCAGTACGACGAGGTTGCCACGTTCGTAAGAACGTTGTTGGAACGCGAAGTGAAGGGGTCGATAAAGAAGGAGGAAGAGAACAAGAAGGAGGTGGACTAATCATAATAATAATAATGTGTTTGTAGGAGGCGCTGATGCTACACACCAGACGTGAGTGTATGAGCGACTTCCTACACGCGTTCCTGGCGGTGATTCGTAAAGACTAGAACTGCTTTGTGCTGTAGGGTGGAAGCGGAGTGCGTGACGCCCACGTATTGGACGCGATCATCGAGGAGGCGCTGGGCGGATCGAACGCGACCCGAATACGTCCCGCTCCACCGACGTATAACGAAAGCGTGTACACGCCGCTGGGGACGATGGGACCGACGTGCGCTCCGTGCTGGAGCATATCGGAGGAGGTGGCGTGTCAACGTCAAATCGTCGTGCCGAGCAGGGCCAAGTTGGTCGGCCGTTATGAACGGCTGGCGATGGACCTCGTCGCCGAGACCCTCGGCGAAATGATTCTGAAGAAGGCGCGGGATCATTGCGGGGTATGTGAGCCGAATGAAAGCTGTCCATATGTACACATGCCCGGCTATCGTGGGGGACGGCCAAATCGTGTATACATGCAACGTTTCGACAACACGGGCTGTATCGTAACGCGATATTTCAACAGCGTCATCAAAACGTTCCTGCGTCGATCGCTCATCTCCTGTTTCACGCGACTCGTGCACATTCTACACGAATCTACGGTGTCAACTTCCGGTGGTCAGCAGCCGCAAACGGGCCGTGCGGGAGAGTTGTATTTGGTGCAGTTTGTGTCGAACTGGTTGTTGGGAACAAACTGGCGCGATTACATGAACCGTGTGCAGCTGGAGTCGGCCGTGCACACGTACCTGCAACGCCGGAGCGGACTGGAATGAAGAACGAACAATAGAATAGAGAACACTGCTTGTTTTGCTAATATTTGCTTGCTATTGAAACAAAGGCTTCAACGCTGTGTTTGAATGTTGTAAGCTACTGAATAAAACGTTGAAAATATACTTTCCGTTTCCGAGTTACCCACAAGTCACCGCTAGCTAAAACATTCCGAGTTAGTTATAAAAATTACCGCTAGTCCACAACTCGTTACCGCAAACACATTCCTTCCACTATCGTTCCCCACCGTTAGGGTTACCTAAAGCATTCCGAGTTAGTTATAAAAATTACCGCTAGTTCGCAACCACCATTACCACAAAAAACATTCCTTCGTTCCGAGTTACCCGCATTACATAAAACCACATTCCTCCCGCTAGGGTGTACTTACCACCACCACCACCACCACCGTCACCACAACTGTTATAAATAGCGGTGCTCGAAAAAAATAAGTTCATTAGAGAATGCCATCACCACCACCACCATCTACTAGATGGCATTGTCCGAAATGTGGGGGCTATTTCGCGAAACAGTCGAAGTTAGAACGACACGTAAAGAGTTCGAAAAGATGCGGCAACGAAGCGCTATGCGTTAAACGCCGAGAGTGCCCAAAATGTGGCGCGACGTACACTGCGCGTCACGCTATGCTACGACACCTGAAGGAGCGGTGTGGCCGTCAGACGTCGCCACCTCCTGGTAGTAGTAATGAATCAGCGGTGGAGGCGGCAGCCGCTAGGGCGCCGTCACCCGACGATCTACAGCGTGTCGTGGACGAGCACCGGCGTAGCATAGAGACGTCGGTAGCGAGCGGTGCCGTGCAGTCGCGTTACAACTATCGTATGACCGCCTGTACGAGTACGCGGGTGCTCGAACCGCGTCTGAGGGAAATGTTTCGCGAACAAAAGAATGCGTTTAAAATTAACGTAAGCTACGGTTTCGTATTACGCCACAAGGTGTCGGGTCAGTACCGATATTTTCATTCTTCATGTAACTGTTGCGGTCGCCTCCTCGAAACACCCGCCCTAGTTACCGATAACCGTTCGTTCGAACGATTCCTCGACGCCGTGCGCACGACCGACGTACTGCAGTACGCCATCGCGCAGCGTCCCGACTCGGGGTGGATCGTCGAGCTAGTAACGAACGCCACCTACTTCGTGAACGCCATCATCAATCATCCTATCGGCTGCGTTGGCGTGACGCTTCCCGCCTTCGTGCGCCTCAACAGGGCCATCGTGTCGTTGACGAAAGATCATCGAGGCACGCACTACGACGACCATCTATGTCTCTTCCGATGCATCGGCCTCCACCTGCAAGGTCACCGACGAGGCGAAAGTGGCCGCCACATCGATACGAACCGTTTAAAGAAAGTCGCTAAACGTCTGCACGCGCAGTATTGTCGCGCCGCGCGCACGTCGGCCTCGAACGGTGTACGCCTGAACGAACTGGATCGCGTGGAGAAGGTTTTTGCCATCAACGTCGTCGTCTATCGACTGACGAATGACGTCGCCGAACTAGTCGGTCGATCGCGCGAAGCGCACCCCACGACCCTGAACGTCAACCTGTACGAGTCGCACTTCTCGTACATAAGCGACCCGCGCGCGTACACGAAAACGTACAAGTGCAAAAATGTGGCAACCCCCTCTGGCGGGACGCGTACCATTTACGACGTCACGAAGCGACGTGCGAAGGTGGCGTTCGTCACGTGTTCCCCGGCGGCATCTACCGACCGTCGCCGTCCGTATTCGAGCGGCTCGACGACGAAGGCGTCGACGTCGGCTAAGACGACCTGCGTTACTACCCGTACCGCGCGACGTTCGATTTCGAATGTTATTTCGCCGATAACGATCTCCCGACGGATACCGACAAATGTCGGTGGATCGCGCGACACGAACTACTCAGCGTGAGCGTCGCGTCGAACGTGCCCGGTCACGAAGCGGCACGGTGCTACGTCACGACCGGCGATTCGACGGAACTCGCGCGTCGCCTCATCGACGACCTGGAAGCGGTGAGCGCGGCGTCGTGCGCGATTCTACGTCCCCGCTACGACGCGACCTTCGAGGCGCTCGACGCGCTCGACGTCGACTGGCGGCGACGGCGCAACGACGACGACGACGACGCCGCCGACGCGTCACGTACGCCACTCTCGCCGACCGCCTGTGGACGCACCATCGTCAAATGCCCGAATTGGGATTCAATTCGGGTAAGTACGATCTCAATGTCGTCAAGAAGTACTTGACCCCCCCTGCTCATAACCGGCGACGCGCAGCACACGTCGTCGGCGTTTACCATTAAACGTCAGAACAATTACATGTGCCTGTCGACGACGACGTTGAAGTTCCTGGACATAAGGAATTACCTCGCGCCTGGCGTTAGCTACGATCGCTTTCTGAAAGCGTACGGTTGCTCGGCAACGAAGGGCTACTTTCCGTACGAACATATCGACGCGTTGAGGCGTCTGGACGAAACCGCCCTGCCGTCGCGCGAAGCTTTCTACAGCCACCTGAAACGCGAGGGAATCTCCGCGGAGGTGTACGAGATTTGCGCGACGGCGTGGCGTGACGAGGGCATAACGTCGATGCGCGATTTTCTGGTGTGGTATAACAATCGATACGTGGCGCTGTTTCTCGAAGCCATCGATCGCCAGTTCGCCTTCTATCGGCGTCGACGTATCGACATGTTCAAGGACGCCATCAGCGTACCGGGGTAGACGTTGTTGTATATGTTCAACGACCTGCCGACGTCGATCCATTTCTCGCTTTTCAACGAGACGAACAAAGACCTGCACCGTCTGCTGCAGGCGCAGATCGTCGGCGGCCCGTCGATCATCTTCGCGCGCCACCACGAGGCCGACGTGACGGCGATTCGAGGCGGCGACGCGCCGTGTCGTTCGATATTCGGCTTCGACGCAAACGGCCTCTATCTATGGGCGATAATGCAGGAGATGCCGACGGGCTGGTACACGCGCCGGCGCGCGGAGAACGCCTTTCGAGCGGAACGCGTGCACCGCTACTCTCGTATGGCCGTGGAGTGGTTGACGTGGGTGGAGGCGCAAACCGGCGCGCGTATACGTCACCTGTTGAACGGACGCGAGAAGCGCATCGGAAAGCACCGAGTCGACGGCTGGTGCGCCGCCACGCGAACGGCGTATCAATTTCACGGCTGCTATTTTCAAGGCTGCCCGACGTGCCAGGCGCACGTGACGACGAACGCCGTCAACGGTCAACAGATGACGACGCTGTACGCCGCGACGATCGCCGTGACCGCCTACCTGCGCCGTTTCGTCGACGACGTTGTCGAAAT
Organism: Paraescarpia echinospica; assembly: GCA_020002185.1. Classification (NCBI taxonomy): domain Eukaryota; kingdom Metazoa; phylum Annelida; class Polychaeta; order Sabellida; family Siboglinidae; genus Paraescarpia; species Paraescarpia echinospica. Next base: position 63,867,110 of record CM034532.1, read on the forward strand.
GTGGGAGTGCCAGTGGCACGCCGTGCGTCCGCCGGCGGTGCCGACGCCGCCCGACGCGTCACGATGGCATCCACCGACCACCATTACGCGCTCGACGATACTGGAGGCGGTGCGCAACGGCTCTCTGTTCGGCGTCGTGCAGTGCGATATCGCCGTTCCGGAAGCGCTGCGCGACAAGTTCGCCGAGATGCAGCCCGTATTCAAGAACGTCGATATCGTGCGCGACGATCTCAGCCCGTTCATGCGCGACTATGCCGAGTCGCACGATCTCCTCACCCGACCTCAACGGACGCTCGTCGGTAGCAACTTCGGCGCCGAGATCGTGCTAGCGAGGCCTCTCCTACGCTGGTATCTGGCGCACGGTCTCGTCGTCGAGCGCGTCTACCAGATCGTCGAGTACGCGCCGATCGCGTGCTTTCGCCGCTTCGGCGACACGGTCTCGAAGGCGTGACGCGAGGGCGATATCGATCCCGACAAATCGATCATCGCCGATACCTTTAAACTTCTCGGCAACATTTCCTACGGGAAAACGATTACGCGCGTCGATCGGCACCCGGAAATCAAGTACGCCACGCCGGTCGGCGCGTCGATGCTCGTCAGCAACCGTCGCTTCCGGCAACTCGACGTCGTCGTCGACGACGCACTGTACGAGGTGGCGCTGAATAAGCGCAAAGTCGTCTACGGCCTGCCGATACATATCGGCTATTTCGTATTGCAGTACGCAAAACTGAGAATGCTGGAATTCTATTTCGATTTCGTCGACGCCTACATTCACCGTCCGCTCTACCAGTACTGCGCTATGGACACGGACTCGGCGTACATCGCCCTCGCCGGACGTGACGTCGACGCGCTCGTACCGGAAGAACGTCGGGAACACTACTTCCGGAATCGATCGATCTGGTTTCCGGCCGAATTCTGCGACGCGCTCGTGGACGCCTACGTACGACGGCGCGTCGCCGGACTCGCGTGGGAAGATGTGCCGGCCTGCTGCGCGCGCCGACGCCTGTTTGATCGTCGAACGCCGGGTCTCTTCAAAGAAGAGTGGCGCGGCGACGGAATCGTGGCGCTGTGCAGCAAGACCTACTACTGCTTCGGCGGCGACAACGGTCCGAAGTACAGCACGAAGGGACTGAGCAAGTGACAGAACGACATCGACGAGCACACCTTCCTCGCCGTACTGCGCGACCGTCGCAACGGCGTCGGCTGGAACCGCGGTTTCCAGGTGAAAGACTCGTCCGTATTGACGTACGTTCAAGAGCGCGCGGCGTTGAGCTACTTCTACGCTAAACGCCGCGTGCTCGAAGACGGCGTCACCACGGCGCCGATACTCGTCTAACTCGTTTAACTCGTTGTCTAACTCGTTTAACTCGTCGTCTAACCTAAGGAATACCCCACCCCTAGGGGTAGTTTCTGTATGTATGTATGTATGTATGTATAGGTAGGGTAATAATAAACAACAACAATACAATTGTGTACATCATCGTTTGTATTTTTATTTCTACTACTACTATACACGTAAAAGCGAAATTAATGCGGTTTTAACAAATCGTATACGAGACAATCATTGGTCACCCGATTGGTGCCGAATAGGCTCTGGAACATCGTCAACGGCATACCGCGACATCGGAGGAGAAGGTAGGCGACGCAATATTGTCCGCACACGTTAGAGACGACGCTCTGCAGCCGCTTGTCGTTGTACGTCCACGCGTCGCCGCAGTGACTGTGCAGGAACGCGTGGAAGTCGGCGTGCAGCGGCGGCAGACCATACGAATCGAAGTAGTCGCCTCGTCGGTCGGCGTCCACGTAGACGGCCACCCAGTGCTGTCCCGGTTCGCCGCCGTCGTCGGTGTTGCACACGAAGGCCGTCGGGTAAACGGTGGTGGCGGCGTCGGTAAGTAGCGCGTCTTTAGGCACGACGTCGACGACGATACGTTTAGCGTACGTATCGTGTTCCAGACGACGCATCAGTTGAAACGTATCCATAGTTACTACCAGTCGTACACGACGTTCCGGTTCCTGTCTATCTCCATCACCGTCTCGAATTCCGTGTACACGACGACGTTCACCGGAAGCGGTAGTGGCGTCCCGAAGTGCCTTTCGACGCCCACGGTCCCCTGACGCACGACGTTGAAATGGTCCCCGTCGCAACAGTCGGGGGTCAGGTCGAAACCGAAGATGGTGTAGCCGGCGCCGAAGTCCGTACGCGATACGTCGTTCCCCTCGTCATCGTACGCCTTTCCGCTGGCCTCGAAGAGGTTCATGTAGCTCCGCACGTACCGGTTGTGCGGGAAGTCCGGCTGCAGCGGCTTGCTCGGCACCTGACGTCCGTCGACGACGAGCGTGAGGAAGTTTATGTCGTTGTGACGCGCGTCGAACGGGTTTCTAATGTAGTCTCCGTTGTAGGCGACGTTATCGATCATCATCAGGAAGAGGCGTTTCGGAATCGCACCCATGTACAGGTTCTCGTGCGTGTGCGATAGCGTACCCGCCATTATCGAGAACGATTTGCAGTCGACGCGGCGCATCGGAAACTTAGCCGTTCCCAACGTCCACGCTTTGATATGTCATATCTGGACGGCCGGGTTCAACTTCACTTTTCGCACGTGCAGTCGAATCGCCTGCAGCACGACGCGCCACCCCGGTACGGCTTGCCCGCCCATGACCGCGAAGGCGTCCTTCGAGCGCACCATGCGTACTTTCGTGTCGACGCCGTTCGGTATGTGTCTGTTTAGCATAAACGCGTCGACGTGCACGCGTCACATCATCTCCACCTCCTTGCTATCGGCCGTCATGACGCGCCGTGCCTCGAACCCGACGTTGTTGTTCCCGAGCGTGTCCATCCGTCCGGCGTTGTCTTTGTACCACAACGAACCCGTGAGATGCGAACGTTTCGCGTCGCTACCGTAACTCAGCAGTGTCTCGAGGTAGGCCCGGTACGCGTACGTATTGGTCGACGGCGTCACGAGGGTGTTGTTCAGCGACACGTCGAGTTGAATGAACATCGAATGCAGGAAATTGTTGACCGGCGCCACGTTGGCGCCGGCCGCCAGATCGGTACCGTCCCCCTGTGTCACTTTGAAGCGTACGTACACTTGAAGGCTCGCCAGGTCCGTATAGTCTTCGCCCGAACCCGGGATGAGGAACTATATAGGGCCGCCGGCGTCGAGAGTCGTCAGCGGCTGGTAGACGGTCCACTGACTGCTCTCGACGCTCGTCTGCGTCACCGGCCCGCTGACCAGGTCCAGTTCGGCCTTCACGCACGTTGCGCCGTTCACGAACGTCATCGTTACTCGTCGAAAATGTCGTGATCCGTTCGACGCGGTCTCTTCCGCCTACTGACGGCCGTCGCCGCTAGGCGCGATCTCTTTATGCCGACGCCGCCGCGGGGGCGGCGCTGCTGCTGCGTTTTTTCTTCCTCTTCTTCTTCGGTGCCGGTGCCTGCGAATTCAATAGGCCGTCGAGAAGATCGGCGCCGGCCTCCTTCGCGCGCCGTTTTATCGACTGTTTCAGATTGCCGCCGGCGACGACGTCGCGCGCCACGTGCATGCCGGTGTTGAGCGCACGTTTTCCCAACGCCAACGCGCCTCTCTTGATAAGCGGCATGGCGCTTCGAAACAGGCTCCCGAAGAGATTGCCCAGACCGTGACCTCGTTGCCCCCGACCACCGACGAAAACCGGCAGCTGACCGCCGACCTGACGAACGTAGTAGTCCACGTACGGGTTCTTCGACGACGGCGACATGTTAAAACAATTTCGATTTACAGTGTCTGAAGTGAAGCGTCGTCACCACCTTCCCCTGCTCGAATGGTATCGGTTGGCCGTGATCGTCTCTTATATCGACTTCGACCTCATCGAATTGATTCCGCAGCAGCTTCACGTATTGCACGCGGTCGAACGTTTCCGAAATAACGTCACCGTTCTCACCGCGGACGGCGATGTTTCGAAGGAGTGGCGCGTACACGTCACCGACGTCGCGCGGTTCCAGGAGATCCGTGTACACGTACAGGCTCTCGATGCCCGCCGACATATTCACCGTATCGCGACCTTCGTACTCGTACGTGTACGCGACGGGCGCGGTGTTGATGACGACCGCCGCCGGCGCGGGACCGTACAAGGACGGACTCAGGATCGTGTTGCTATGGAAACCTAGGACGTACTTCAGACGACTCGTATGAGGTATGATAAATTCGACACCCGGCGACATACGTAGCGTAAATCGGTTAGAGAAGGCGCAGTATTCTAGCCCGGCCTTGACTTTCCTGGAGCATAATTTATCTAGCGCCTAGTTGATCCTGTTCAACAACGTATAAACGTTGTTGTAGAAACCGTGAGGAATCGTGGTCTGACGATATATCAGCACGGTCGAGCCCCGTTCGTCTACCTGCGTGTAAACACCCTCATCACCCGTCGCGCAAGTCAGGTAGAAGTAGGCGTCCTTCTTTCTCACATTGTACCACGTGTGCGGATACTGTACCGACACCGCTCGCTCCGCATTCCCACTCCCAAGACAGGTCGAAACGTCGCGGCAACGTCGTGACGAAGTGCGTCAACGTATTTTCGGGGTGACGTTTCATAGACGCGTTGCTCGGCAGCGTCAGGTAAAAGTCAGACGAGACCGCTATCGTGTTGTCCACGTTCGCCGCCGCCACCAACACTCATAGACGGACTCGGAAGCAGGTAACCGAGACAGCTGCTCAACAGCGCCGTCCACAGGTTGGAGTCACCTTGACCTTTCGTCAGATTGAATATACTAACGGCGATGACGAAGTACAGGACGACGACCTGACAGAGGAATACGATTTCGGTCTTAGGGCATTCGTTGCCGCAGATTCGCCATGGAACGGGTTCGTCGGTGGTTGTGGTGGTAACGTCGATGGAGCGCGCGTGCTCGTCGACGGAGTGCGCGTGCTCGGCGCCGACGTTCGTTCGACGATCGCCACTCGAGGTAGTTTCGTCGTCGTCGCACATCGTCGCGCCACTGCGCTCTGTCGATACAGCAGGGACCTTTATACGGTAAGAACGAAGACCCGTTGCATATTCCCGCCTCGTGCAGTCGCCAGCAGCCAGTGTGACGCATCCAACGATTCATTGTCATCGTCGTCGCCTCCTCGCTAGTAGTAGTAGTAGTCTTTTTATAGGTCCACGAGCGACTCGGCGTCGATCCAGCTGTTGAATGAGGCCGGATATCCGCTCCATTTTACAAGCGCCTCCGAACCACCGCCGCCGCGACGCCGACGACGCTGTAGAACCGCCTCCACGCGATACAGTTTGTCCTTCGGAACGACTACGCGTTGTAGTTCCGGTTCGTAGAAGACTCCCTCTACCGGCGTCCCGGTGTCGTCCTTCAGGCGATAATCGGGCGGTTCGGACGGGTGCACCTCTACGACGGTGAAGAGCTCCTCGCTCCAGTTAGCCATGTATCCTTTTTTGAATTGACCCCTCGTCTTGCTGATACGTACGCGATCTCCCACGCGTATTTTCGGTTTTCGCCGTTGACCGCAACCGACGTCGCCACACCCGTACAGTCGTTGCCATACGGCCTCCTGGTTCGTCGCGTCGACACTCGCCGGCGTCCTACCGATGCTTCGGTGGTAGGCGTTGTTGTACGATCGCACGAAATCCGGTAACGCCTCTACGTAGCGCAGCGTTTCGTGTTTCGTAAAATAGCGCCACATACGCGTCTTCAAAGTTCGATTAAACCGTTCCACGACGCTCGCTTTAGTCTCCTCGTTATGCGTCACGAAATGATGAACGCCGCGACTCTTTAGCAACGTTTGCAGGGGTCGGTTCAAAAACTCGCTCCCCCTTATCGATCTGCAGCGAGTTCGGCGTCTCGTCGTCGCCGCCGCTCAGCAGGCGCTCGAAGGCCTCGACGAGCGACGGGCCGGACTTACTCTTCAACGGAACGCACCACGCCCACTTCGAAAACACATCGATCACCGTGAATAGGTATGTTATACCGTCGTGGTGCGTTTTCAGCCCAGTCAAGTCGACAATATCGGCTTGCAACTGGTGGTTTCGACCGCCCACGATGACGCGACGTCGTTTGAAATGTCGTTTAACCGGTTTGTGTAGGGTACAGGTGTCCTGCGACGCTAGCCATCTCTCGACGGCCGGACGTCGGAGCTTCGACGCCCGGTGCAACGCGTCGACGCCTCCGTAACTTCCCACCCGTTTCGGATCGAAGTAGACGTTATTCAGCTCGTCGTCGTCGTCGTCGACGTCGTTTCGTTGCTGTCGAGGCTTTCGTTTTGGACGACGACGACGACGACTCCACCCGGACACCATGACGACGACGACGACGACGATCAATGTACGATGATTATTATACACGTATAGAGAGCGATAAGTGCGATGGTGAAGCTGATGACCGTTATCGTGCGTCGTGACGGCATCACAACGTGTCCCACGCCGCGACGCCCAACGAAGAGGATCGTTGTCTGCGTTTAGTTTCGCCTCGCATCCGACGACGTCTCCACTCCGGCGTCGCTGATGAACTAGACGTCGTCGGCATCATCGTCGCCTCTTCTAGTAGGTGCTTCTGTCGTCGCTCCATGTACGATCGATAGCGCGGGTTCCCCATGAATTCCATAGGGATATTCATATCCTTCATGTGCAATCCGAACTCTCGCGATCCTACGGGCGCCGTCGTCTTCGATCTCGTTCGCATGAGATCGTTCACTAGATCGACCATGTTACTCCCCGCGATCGTTTTACCGTCGTACACGAATTCACCGCGATCGTTCCATCGACACAACGGATCGGCTTTCATTTTTTCGATAAGCAGTCCCGTCTTCCCTTTCAGCGTTTTCGGCATACTGGCTATGATTTCGCGCTCTACCACCTCCGACGATGGTAGCGCCACTGCCGCCGCCGCCCCCACCGAAGGCGTCTCGCCGCCGCCGCTGCTGTTGACCACCGACACGCGTACCGGTTGCGCCGCTTGAGCCGCCTCTATCGTATTGTACCGACTCAGCAGTTGATTGTACGAAGCTACCTTTTCGCGTTCCGATAAATCCGAACGTTCTAGAATGTCCTTCATGTCGCTGTCAAGGCTACTCAGCACAGGTGATCGGGGTGTGCTCGACGACTGATCGACACGTGGCAGGAGGCTTTCCACCAATCGTGGGTCGACCAACGCCATCTTCTTCGCGTACTGCATCAATCACCCGCTGCCGATCACCTGTCTGAGCAGCGGCAGGAGAACGGTGCTCGCTAACGGCGCTAGCAGGGCCGTCAGAAAACCACCCGAACCCTTTTGCAAGACGGCTCGCTTCTGGTTAAGCGCAACGTCTTTGTCGGCGAGTTTACGCAGGTGATTCGTATATTTCGACAACACGCGTTTCTGTTTCGGCGACAACTTCACGTTCCCTTTCAGAATGTTGTACGCGCAATCGCACAGACTACAAATGAGACCGGCGTCCGCGTGGCCGATCACGGCTTTTCGCAGATCGATGTTCCGCCTATACCTCTCCAACAGCTGTAGGGCGAAAATGTGTCTCTTCATTCGATTCGTCGGTGCCGCCACCTTCGGTCGTCGCTTCGCTGCCACCGCGCGCCCCGTCATAGCGACTAAAAAACGTACACCCCTTCCTCCCTCTCTTCTTATAGGCCGCCGACACAACCACCACCACCACCGCCACCACCCTTCCGTACGTACACGTACTGAAGGCGATCGTCCGGAAATATGCACGTACGCAGGCGAATGTCCTCTTCCGTTTCCTGTTTCAGATCCACGAATAGATAGCCGTACGCCGACGATGTCGCGTCTTTGAAAGCCTCTATCATGTAGTTGACCTTTCCCGGGTACATCTGTTTCGCTAGGTGACCTACTTGGCCGGCATCTCGGGGGCTCTTGAATAGCACTATGTATTGAGCGTTCAGGCTGATTGTACGATTTTCTTTCCCTTTCGGAAACATGTTCTGTCGCAATTGTACGACCGACATATTACAATGATGACTTTTTTTAGTAAATAGTATCGTCACCCGGCTATCGGTCTCCTCCATGAGGTCGTCGAGTACTAGAAGCGTTCTCGCTTTACCGTCTAAACGTTTCGGATCCGGCAGGCCGTCTACGAACTCTATTTTCGAAGACATAGACGCGTAGCCGCTCTGCCACTGTCCGTAACACCACAGGATTTTCTCCGGCGGCAGATCGATCATAGCGTCGTGACGTATCAAACGCTCGACGAACGTCGTCTTACCGCATCCCGTAGGACCGGCTACTATACACGTAAAAGGATGCTTCAACGACGGTCCGTTCATTTTTCACGACTGAACGACGAACACTTTTTTACGCGTCTTTATAAGCATCGCGCAACTTCATCAACAGTTTACCGAGCATGTTCTTCCCCACATCGCCCGCGATTCCGCTACCCCAGAAACCCTCCCTACTCGCTACCCATTCCACCAGTTCGGCGTCCCCGGTCGCCAACAGAGCAGCCTTCAAATCGCTCGATCCGTCAAACTTCCTCCTCAACAACGTCTTCATACATTTCACCCTAAAGTCGGTCCATTTGGTTCCCATTCTCTTTTTTCGAATGTCGTAACCGCGTCGTTTCGCTGCATAAGAGCTTCGCGAACTTTTGATTTCTTCGGCACATTCCACGTCGTCGTAGAATATTGCTTTCCTATACTGATAGGCGTGCTCGACGGATCGAAAACCCCGACCGAACGCCGACACTCGACTCATATACATATTCGACAAGAACGACCGCGATCCACCAAACCTTATAGGTGACGACATCATACCGACTACCGATCACCCGCTACCGCCACCGCTTATATACTCTCACCACCGCTAGATAGAGGAACTAAAAAGTTGCGACTAGGGTTCAAACCCGGAATCTTTCGATCCCTAGGCGAACACTCTCCTAAGAGAGCTATACCGTCGCCAACGATTATGCAGTGGTTTTACCCCGGTTATATTATAGCATCTCTGTACTCACCGCTAGGTGGCATCTCACATACAACGAATCTAAAAAGGGTCGACGAACGGATTCGGACCGGGAATCTTTCGATCCCTAGTCGAACACTCTCCCAGGAGAGCTAATCCGTCGTCGACGTTTATACAGTGGTTTTATCGTGGTTATATATTCGCGCGATAAACGCATTATTGCTTACGTCAGCACGCTCTAGGTACGGCGTTGATTGATCGCTAGGGGACGAACTAAAAGAGTCTCTGCACTCACCGCTAGGTGGCATCTCTAGTGTAGGGGTAATCAATCATCCAATTAGTATCAAATTACAACGGTCATCAATCACGTTTTTTATAAGTAGGTTCCCGAAACTAATTAGTGTCAAAAAAAGCCTTTGATCTTTTTTATAAGTAGGTTGCCGAAAACGTTTAGTGGTCATTAAATTCTTTTTTATAAGTAGGGTTTTGAGGTCGTACGGCCCCTCTATACTACTCACACACTAACACAAGGGCATAACATCCACATAACACACAAAATGACAGTATCAAACACACAAATACACACACATATCACACACACACACACACACACACACACACACACACACACACACACACACACACACACACACACACACACACACACACACACACCCACACCCACACACACACATACACACCCACACACACACACATACACACTCACATATTCACACATGTATATATATATATATGTATATAAATATATATATATATATATGTGTGTATGTGCGTGTATGTGCGTGTGTGTGTGTGTATATATATATATATATATATATAATGTAGACCAACAGAAAGTTTCCCCAACTGTCAACAATATTTCATGAAGCATTTTGTAATATCGGAAGGTCTGGATACGAAAATCATATTTTTGGATTTCGTGACGTCATAACGCTGGTCATGATATTAACATACGCATATAACTAAACATAGTAATAAGTGAATATATTTTTTTACGTTGTATGAATTGATCTAGTCAGAACTTATATTAATGTTAGTTCTGAACTATCGAAATAATACAGTATTCCAATATTATTTAATCATTTTTTGAATGTATTTATTTATTTTATTTTGCATTTTATATTTATTTAACAACATCACCCACCTCACTTTGTCCTTACAGATGTTGGCATTTGAGTAAATGATTCAGTACCTTCTAATTGTTCATTTTCTAATTACACAATTGGATATTAAATGTATAGTTAGGGATACATTAACTACTAGGTTTTAACTTCCAGTGTTTTCCTTTCGAACAACAAATCATTATGTAATTATGTCACTACAAAAATAATGTTTTTGCTATGGCAGCCAATACTATGTTTGTTTCAAAAAAATAATTTGAATTGAATTGAAAAATATTAATTCTTAATATTGCAATGTTTTAATAGTCAAGTTTATATGAACGCCAGCTGTATATTTAAGTGTGTATTCGACCAGACTGGGTTGCACAGGGACGGGATACCCCAAGTTGTTTCATAAACGTACTGGCCAGTGGATCTTTGTGTCACAACACTATTCCCAGTTCTGTTTATCATTGCGCCAATTAATGTGCAGATTATACAGATTCAAGCGGCGTTTAGAAGAGGCCTCTCTGACATTAGCATGTATGTTATTACTTCAATCCTTCAGTCTCATGTCAGAGAGGTTATGTCATATACAACATAATTATATATATATATATATACACATACATAACGCTCATTTCCGTGATAACTGACTCGGCTTCCTCAGTATCAACCAATAAACCAATATAGTTATAAAACAGTATGTGTATGTGTGTGTTTGAATGTGTGGGGTTATGTGCGTGTAGGCGTGCATAGATATAGATATATATATATATGTACACATATATATATATAAACATATATATACATTTGTTTAAAAGATTTGTTTGAATTAATTTGAACAATATTGATTCTTAACATTGCAATGTTTTAATAGTCAAGCTTAGATGAACGCCAGCTGCATATTCAAGTGTGCATTCGACCAGGAAGGTTGCATTTGGTCGGAATACCCTAAATTGTTAAATAAACATACTGGTATATCTGTGTATATATGTGTATATTATTTACTCTAAATGTCAAAGTCAAATATTACCTAAAGTGATATATATATATATATATATATATATACCTTGACATTTAGGGTAAATATATATATATATATATACATATATAAATAAATACAACAACATTGTGATTTTTATGTATGAATGTATTTGTGCATTTATTCATGCATGCTACACACACACACACACACACACACACACACACACACACACACACACACACACACACACACACACACACACACACACACACACACACACACACACACACACACACACACACACACACACACACACACACATTTCCGCGTGTATGCGTGGCTATACTATATTAGGAAATATGTATGTAAATATTGTTTTTTTACATTTATATTTCCCGACACAAGAACACGTGCAAAGGTCCGTGCACGGCAGGACAGTTAATCACTTGTCACTTCTCGACACAGGAACGTGTGCAAAGGTCCCTGCACTGCAGGCCACCTAATCCCTTGTCACTTTTGGACATAGTAACAAGTGCTTAGGCCCGTGCACGGCAGGCCAGCTATAGAGCACGTGCAGTGTGCTGTACAAGGCTTTCCGTTTTTGTGTCAACACCACAAAACCTCCCGGCACGCCTTGGTAGCATTAGGACGCGTTGTCCAAAGAGGAGACCATCTCCCATCCTCGAACGTCCATCCAAAGTCCAGCAGATCCGACTTTGTACCAAACCTCACTTCCCCAAATTGTGTTAGAGAGGGCGGGAAAGGTTGGATCTCGTGCGCAAATCTTCTACTGATACTCATTCCCGTTCATTAATTGTACCTATTTAGATCATATATGCACAAAAACAGTCGCCCTGCTGAAGAATACAAATTTCCATATCATTGCCATTTGACCTTGACATTTCTAGGTTAGTGACATGTAATCTTGACATTCACGGTCAAGAACACAATATCAGATTTGGACCCGGCATGAATGCGGACAAAAACAGCGATGGTATTGAAACATATGAGGTACGTTGTCGTTATTATCATATAAACAAAAACAGGGATGTTTTTGAAAAAATATTTGAACTTGACATTCAAGGTTTTAGATATACATACATGCATACATACATGATTATACACTCACACATTCGTACACATATACAAAAACAGTTGTGGTATTGAAAAATATATATTTCACGTTCACTAACAAGGACACCAAATCTGACGCGGAGCCTCCTCTATTCGGCATGAAATTTTGATATATAGTCCCATTTTCATGCTTTTACCCGACAAGTATCGATTCGTCCAAACAATGGACTTAACAAACCAGACTAAGCTGGACATCAGCAATATGGAATGGCAGCTAGAAACCTTCGTAGGTATGCTTTAGGTAATCATCCACAACAACACCAGCTGTGCCAGGTGGAGAACTTCTTTCTAAATTCTAGCAGATACGAAATTCCCCGAGAAGGCAGTGCCAGAGTTTCATGCAGTGTTCACAAATGCAAACAAAAGGGAAGCTTTTGATATTATGCACCTAAGCGTTAATCATTGACAACTACAATAATTTTTTTAACGTCAGTGCTATATTAGGAAAATTATTTTTAACGCTCAGCTACCGATTGTTATTGCGGCAAATCCAAAATTATTCGTGGCGCTTCACAGCATAACATCAATACCAAATAAATAAATTAGCTGCTAGTAGTAAGAATGATTTAAAATAATAATTGCATAATACTTATATTGCAACAATGTTAATAAATAAGGACATAATTATATATGCTTAATAATAATTAAGTAAGATATTTTTTATTTTGTTAAAATAATATTAACTATCATGAATAAGATTACTGTGAAATCAACAGGGAATGCCCCGGGCAGCCAGTGAAATTCGTGTAACAAGTGCGTAGCACTGTCGCTAGGTGGACCACGCAGAATCAATATGGCAGCTGAGTTGTGTACTCGTTGCAGTCGCGCGATGTGCCGTATAAAATTGTGTTGCAGTAAAGAAGCCGCGGTGTGATTATGTGCGTTGACTACGCATTCCTTCGTCGGTTGAAAACGTCTGATTTGATTGAAGTGGTGGAAATAGAATGAGAATGCATTGACAGTTTGTGACACCTGCGTTGTCATGTCTAGGTGCCGGTTAATGATGATGACGCACTGTTTCTGAGACATACATCTGGAGGACATTTTAAGGCCGCAATCAGTCCTCCCGTAGCAAACTCCCGTCTCAGCAGCCCAACGAACACTGCGTACGTGTCCGACCATTCTAGCTGGTTCGTTCTCCAGGTGTGTGGAGTAGTAAATGTAGTTGGCTTTCCGCAGTTGTCTCCCACACCAGTAACTTGACCATGAAAGCAAAAACGAACTGGAAGAAAAAAAGTGGAATAGTTTGCTGATTAGGCCTAGCTGTTCTCGTCCCTTGAGTTGAACATTCAGCTGAGATGCGCCGTGATGGCGACAAGAAATACAAAATCGCACATGCATTGCTCTGGGTTTTCACTGATTTTGCCACACATGCTTTCAAGTGGATTGCAATAAGCCACGGAGAGCGTCTAAGAGGCATACGCATCGCATCGAACCTTTCCCATCAACGAAACATCTCATTTGGTTCGTTCTCCCACGGAAGGTGCACTATGTCAATGCATGTTGTCATCCCACGGGCCGCATTATGTGCAATCTCGCTTTAGTCCGCGGGCCGCATGAAAATTGCTTCGTGGACCGCAGTTGGCCCGCGGGCCGCAAGTTGCCGACCCCTGCATTAGGCCTACTACCGCCTGTAGAGAGCAGAGAAATCGCAATCGCAAAGCAACCTTCAAACGATATCAAAGGTGTTCTTGATGTAATTCAACGTTTGGAATTATGATATTGTTAAATCAAATGCTGCCGAAAAATTCTAACTATTTTAGCGCTGCATCGAGCAATGGTGAAAATCTTCTTGATTGTCATGACTCGTAACATGTTGCCTATGTTTGAATAAATGGATCAATCAATTTATGAAATGGTTCTTGCATAAAATATTTTATCAGTTAGTACTTATCTCATCATTCCTCGAAACAGGTGATATAGAATAAAGAAAAATGTATATTTGTATATCTTCGTGGTTGCTACGATATAAGTTTGACTAGTTAATCAACGGTGCGGCATTCAATACGTGTGACGTTCTTGATTCCAATCTGACTACTAGTCGTACGTACGACGTCGAATAGTAGACCAGATAAGACGAAGTGTCGTTCAAATGGTGATTCAATTATGAAACTTGGCATGCATATTCACATTGGGCCATTCTTCAAATCCAATCACCACGCCATTGAAAATCCAAGTTAGCGGCCATTGTTTTTTTCTTCCAAAAAGCAGCATTTATTTTCGGTTATTTTGAGATAAGATTAATGTTAATTTTATTTTGCATGCAGGCCAATCTAACTGGACACAGGTTCCAATCACATGTATAATTGTCAGTGGTATTAAAAGAAGCAGCCATCTGGCGGATACTACATGGTTTACGGCAACGATAGTTTGGCTTCGAAACGGGTTCGTGTTTTAGAAGATTTTGATCGTTATAAGAATATCTGTGTAATTTGTTTGATAACGCAGTGTGAGTATATGCATGTTGTGTATGCGGGGAACAGTTTGGCAATTCTACGATGTCGTTTTCAAAGTTAGGTCGGAAAGTAAGAGATCGCCCGGCCCAGTCGTCGGTTGATCGTCCGCTGGCCGTTTCATTTCTGGTCTATTCACATGAAATCGGAAAAACACAGTTCTTTATTCGTTATTGTAGTAGCTGTAGCTTCTACGTCATCGGAATGCTATGACATATTACAAAATAACGTTTTATTGCTAACCGACCTTGTAAGATTCTACCGAACCGTATCCCATGATGTGTTGATAACTAAACCAGGTCTTCAAAAGAATCGATGACGCGTCGGAAACTTCGCTAGCTGCCCCTTTATTGGTGAAAATTAGGCCCTCTGCGTCAAGAGCAAGATGTCAGACTCCAGGATATCGAAGGTTTCATTAGAATTTTCCACTTGGCCTTGCTTATTTTCGTACAGAGCGTACTATTTATCAACCCCTTCCCTCCCTTTCATTAGTACTTTAATATGTCTATGCATTTCCAAGTTGTGGGTCATCATAGATATATGTAGGTATGTAACAAGAACACACCATAGGCGGGTACCGGAGGGCATGGAGGGCACGTGACCCCCTAGGAATGTGGAATTTTGGCGCGCTATGCCTGCGCTAGAGTGGCGAGCCCCTTGGCCTTTTGAGCCCCTTAAATGCCCCTTGTGAACATCGAACAGCGCTTTGGACAGTCCTGAGGACTAGAACAAGAACAAGAACAAGAAAGTTTTATTTAGACCCCAATTACAATATGTGTATAATATCAAATTAACGTAACATGAACAGGCATATATATATATATATACAAATGCAGTGTTATTTCAAATTAGATGGGGTCTGTGACTCCTATTAAGACAATAACAGTCGCTCTCATAGGAGCCACAGTAAATAATTTGTTTCAATTCAATTTTACCGAAGGAAGTGCAAATGTAAATGTAAAAGTGCAGGAAAAGAAAAGAAACCGAGATTACTTGATTACATATATGCATGTACTGGAGTATTAAAGGTATGTTAAAATAAACAAATACTAGTTGTCAATAGTACACTTCAATATACTTGATATGTATGTGTATATGCACAAATACAATATCCATATGCTGATTTATATATATACAATACATATCCATACATATCACGTGCATTAATACAGTTTTAATGACTTTGATAGCATGTATAGCAGTTTAATATTGTACACGTATCTACGTATTTTTCTAATAAATTGTTTTTTGCATAATTACCAAAACTTCTGAAGCTATGTGTTCCAATCTTCTCTGTGACTAACTTTGAGGTATTGTTAATGACATGTGGCAAACTGTATCTAAGACATCTTTTGGCAAATTCATGTTTTGTTCTGAATGGGTGTAACTCTGTTTTTTTCCTTGTGTTGTAATTGTGTACGTAAGCATTTGTAATTATTTTCCAATTTAATAGGTAAGCAGGGAGGTCATGATGTACATATTTATAATAAAACTTAAGTTCATGTAATTTTAACATGTCATCAATTTTTAAGATATTCAATTTTTTGAAAAGTGGCTCAGAGTGTGAATTATATTTACTTATAGATAAAATTCTCATAGCTTTCTTTTGTATTTTCAACATTCGACTACCTTGGTATCCCCACACCATAATGCAATAGTTGATATGTGATAAAAATAACGTATTATATAAGATAATTTTAATTTCTAGGGAAAGACATATTTTAGTCTGTTTAAGATGCCGACTGTTTTGGAACACTTGTTTGATACTTTTTCAATGTGTTTATTCCAATTTAAATTTGTATCTAAAGTAAGTCCTAAAAAATTAAATTCATCTACTCTTTCAATGTTTGTACCATTTATATTGAGCATAAAGTTATCGACAGCTTTATTTTGCATGTGAAAAATCATATATTTGGATTTGTTTCTGTTTAATGATAATTTATTAATGTTTAACCATTCAATTATTTTAAGGAGTTCATCATTTATTGCCGATTCTATATTTCTATTTGGGGAGTTACCTTGAAAATAATTGATGGTGCTAAATAAGGTGGTATCGTCGGCATACATAATAAAGTTAAACATTTCGCTAGCTTTAGGGAAATCATTAATGTATATTATGAATAATAGGGGACCAAGAATAGATCCTTGTGGTACACCAATTGTGATAGGTAGAATATCAGAACTTTCATTTTGAAATTCGGTGTATTGTCTTCTATTGCTTAAGTAGCTATTAAATAGATTCAGGGTAGGACCCTGTAATCCATAATATCTTAGTTTAGTTAATAGTATCGAGTGATCAATTGTATCGAAGGCCTTAGAGAGGTCAAGAAAAATACTGAAAGGAACATAATTTTTATCAATTTGTGTAATTATTCTATCTATTAGTTCAAGTGATGCATACTCGGTAGAGTGTTTTTTTCTAAAACCATATTGATTTTTAACAAATAGATCAGAATCATTAAAGTATGCTGTTAGTTGACTAGATATTATTTTCTCTATCACTTTTGAAATTGTTGGAAGAAGAGATATGGGTCTATAATTTTTAAAATCAGATGGGTCATCTTTCTTAAAAATAGGAATTACTTTAGCGAGTTTAAGTGTATCGGGAAATATACCAGTATTTATTACTTGATTTATTACCAGGGTTAATGGTTTGATGATGGAGGGTTCAATTATTTTCAAAAGTTTACAGGAAATACCGTCATAGCCACTACTGTTTTTATTGGGAAGGCTTTCAATGGTTTTCTTGACTATTTCTTCATCAACATTTAGTAGACTGAAAACGGAATGGACATTATCATTTAAGTAGTAATTGTAATCCTTATTTCCATTGTAATGAATGTCTTGTGCTGTCGACTGACCTATACTTGTAAAAAAGTTGTTAAATTGGTTTGCAATAACCGTTTTATCTGTTATAGTTATACCGTTACTTTTAAACAAAACAGTGTTGTTTGAATTGTTTTTGGAGATAAATTCATTTATGGTTTTCCATGTATTTCTGATGTCATCTTTATATCGGTTAAAGCGTGACTCAAAGTACATTTGTTTGGCAGTACGAATATTTTTCTTTAATATTGAGTTATATGTTTTTAGGTTAGTTAGAAGGACTTCGTACATAGGTAAATTTGGATTAGACATTTTTAATTTCTTATAAAGCGAGTCTCGATATTTGATTGATTTTAGAAGACCGTGTGTGATCCAGGTTGAATGCTTATGTTTGTATTTATTATATTTCATGATTTTAACAGGCATATGCTTATTCTTAGCATGCATAATTTCTTCGTGTATTATGTTATAATTTAAATTGGGGTCAGCCGTAGGAGATTTGTTTAGTTTGTTATACATTGCATCCGAATTTATCTCTAGTTTAACATTATGCATAGCTACCTTATTTTGTAGATTTACTCGAACAAATTTTGGAGGAGGTTTGGATTTTACGTTGATATTCATGATTAGGAAGTAAGGTTGATGATCAGAAAGGGTATTTGTGAAGATTCCTGCAGTGCTATCTAATATTGATTTATTTAATTTACTGAAAAAGTTGTCTATCAGTGTTCCGTTAGTTCTGGTAAAGCGAGTTGGAAAGGTAATTTGTGGATAGAGACTGTATGAAATTATAGTATCAAAAAATTCACTATATATTTTGTTCTCGTTTATTTTCAGTAGATTGATATTGAAATCGCCTGAAATTATTAGATTATTACAACTTTCTAGATTAGCCATTGTTGCTGAAAATTCAGCTATGAAATCTATAATATTTTGATTTAGTGACCTAGGCGGTCTGTATATGTTTCCAATAGTAAGTGTTTTTGATAAGCTGCCTCCAGTTACTTGAATTACTAACCCCTCCCAATGTTCATACATGTTGATATTCTTAAGTACTTTATATTTATATTTATTATCTACGTAAATTATTAAACCCCCTTTGACACTACAATGTTTCCCCTGAGCAATTAGATCATATCCGTGTAAACTGAATTGAGATAAATTATCATGATTTGACTTCCATGTTTCTTGCAAACATATAATGCTAAATTTAAATTGTTTAGTATTTAGAAGCTCTACAAAAAGTTCAAGTTCATCAAATTTAGCATTAATGGATTGAATATTTAAGCTTAGGATACTAAAATTATCAGTATTTTTGTGTGCTAACTTGTGAAACATATCGATGTCATAGTATGAAGAACAATGGATCAACTGAGGTTCATTTTGTTCAGTACTATTTTCGTTTATATCTAGAAGATTTATTAAAGAACAGTTTCGGATACCTCCCAAGTGGGAGAGAAATGTCACATCAGAAGTCATTGCTTAGGTTCGGACATGAACCAATAATATTGCCAGCCTTTGTACGTATGTTAGGTATTTTACAAAAAAGTGAACTTGTGTGTATTTATTTCCTGTGCATATATGAATGTTAAGAAATACTCCGTGTGTAACAGGGCAGATATCAGAGTAGTCAAGACTAGACTTAGAATAAAATAAATATAAAGATAAGAAGAAAAAAAACATGACAGATTGGGTGATGGGTCATGAATATAAGGCGTAACGCCAGGGAAAGGGGTGAGCTATGTTATCAACAGTGGCTGCATATAAATTAACAGTTGTCAATCTAAAAATAATAATAGAAGATATATAATATCTTGATTACTCCAGTATCAAGATATCAAAAGTAATTAAGCATTACTGATGTTATGAGGAGAGAAACGATTAGTTATAATACTAGTTTTTTAAATGTCATTCATACAAAAAAAGAAAACAAAAAGGGCATGAATGGCCCATATATCATCAGATATATCAACAATACTGCAAACTGTTAATTGCAGTTGGTCATACAGCATAAGTAGATTATGTAATTATTATTTTTCAAAATATGAATTAGCATGTTGATAATAATTTTAACCGACAGAAGAACAGCAATATATAAAAATAGAAATACATAAAAAATAGAATCACTTAAAAGGTAGAATCACACAATAATCTTGAATGTATTACAGATTATCAAGTTATCAATGCTTTCATTGACAATAACGTACAACTGGAGATCATTTACAGATGTACAACTGGTGATCACTTACATATGTACAACTGGAAATCATTTACACATGTGATTTCTTTGATTTTATTGCTGAGGTCTTTAACCATAATTTTGGCGTTGGCAGTCCAGCAGTCGTTGATCTTTTTGTTTTTTTTCAGTTTTCTGCATTCATAAGCCAACATTGACCTACGACTTGTTAAATCTTCGTTAACGAAGACCCGTGCATTACTATTTCTTCTGTTGTAGTCTTTCAGGTTAAAGCGACTGCGGAAAACGTTATCACGCTTTCGCTCTGTCTTAAAGCGCACGATGATTGGGCGGGACCCCGTGGCTCGTTTAGCGCCAAGGCGATGGCTTCGCTCTAAGTCCTCTCTAGTTAGTGGCGGCGTAGTTTTCATCTTGTCATTGATGATCTCGAGGACTATGGTGTCTGTGTCCTCACTCTCGCTTCTTTCCGCGATGCCGCGGAAAGTTAAGTTTGAGCGACGAGTATATTGTTCAAGTTTGTCAGCTGTTTGCTCAAGCGTGTCGACCTTCGTTTCCAGCTCGGCAATTCGCGAGTCCTTCGCTCGTATTTCTTTTGTCAAATGTTCGATGCGACCATTTAGAGTATCGAGTTTTTCCGCAATGTCACGCGGATACAACGCACTTTTGAGTTTCGCCAATACGGCATCGTCACTCAGTAATTCGATTAGACGTAATGCGAGGGCCTCCGGATCGTCCGAACTGTTTCGACGTGTCTTTGGTGGCATGTTCGGCACTGTGATGGATGTTGTGTAATCACAGGTGTAGCGATTGTTGTTGGGCCTCGGTAGTTGTTACGTAACCTTGGTCGGTTATTTTGTCTGGTCAAGAGCGACGTAGTCCTATGGAAGCATTCATGGAGTGGACGATAATTGACCCGTTTCAGATTGCGCCATTAAATGTCTGGCAAATACGACGAAATGTCATTCTTTTTTCTACGCAGTTAACTCACCTAACCTTTCCCAGGCCCGGGATAGTTACCCTGCACACATCTCAGCGCCTGGGACGTGCGTGGTATGGTAAAAATCACGTAGAGATAGTGGATAGCTCTGCACATGCACGTGTATGCGCAACCTCCATTAAACGTCAACCTAGACACTGAGCAATATAAAAACTTACATTGATAAGGAAGTATTTAAGCAAAATCGCATTTTAATCCTCATATAAAATATTTTACAAACGGTAACTTATTCAAAACAATTCTCTCAAATTTGTGAAGTGTACGTTGACAATAAAATATACACAGAAGCAAACAATTGAGACATAAACGGCGTGGACGTCCATTTGGAAGCACTTGTTTTAAATAATGTACGTGTAACTAAGATCTCCCAGGTTCGAACTCATTTCAGTACCTTTCTTCTGTACTCTTTCTAGCGCACGGCATCTTTTGTTAGGTTAATATGGAGTATAATATATTATATTTCATAATGTTTTCATAAAGTGTTTGCCATATGTGTAGACAGGTCCGTAGGCTGGTAAGGTGTGATGTGTGTGCAAGCACGTGCTCGTCTGAGGCAACAGAGTTCAAATCGAGGTCTCAAAGGTGGGGAACAGTTGGAGGTTTATAGGGGGCATTTAGAGGTTTTAGGGGGTTTCAAAGGGAGTACAGTGGGGGTTGTGTTTGGAGCCCCAAGGGATGGGTGCAGATAGTCTAAAGGGTTGAGCAGTTGGGGGTTTAGTGGGAGCAATCGCCGAAAACGCACCTAAAACATACACCACGCTACGGGCCTGTTGCATCGTCACATCACAACTCAGTCTCTGGCACAGGCAGTAAAACAGCGACCACTGATAGGACCACGATACTGCATAATGATGACAAGTATCTTAAATATAATAATTATTTAATCATGTCAATGTGTGTGTGTGCGTGCATATGTGTGCGTATGTGTGTGTGTGTGTGTGTGAATGTGTGTATGTGTGTGTGTGTGTGTGTGTGTGTGTCTGCATGCATACATGTGGGTGTGCGCGTGCGTGCGTGTGTGTGGCTGTGCACGAGCACATGCATGTGAGCGTGTGCATGTTTGTGCGCATGTACGCGTGTATGCGCATGTGTCTGTATGCACAGTGTGTGCGCATGAGTGTACTTGCATGTGTGCATATTTGTGTGCGTGTGCGTGCGTGTGTGCGCATGTCTGCGTGTCGTATTTGTAAGTATATGAATCGTAGTGGTTGTAGACAACGTAATTATTAGGCCCTATACAGTATGTAGATGCAACTAGAGTCAGACAATTTTTAAACGTGGAATGGTGTCAACAGTTTATTACAGGAATCCATAAAATAAGGTTAACATTGAACAAAATGATCTGTAATAGTTTCGGGGAAGTCGATATTGAAGAAATTCTGTTGCCGATTGACCATTGTTGAAAGAGTGTCGAGACACGTTTTTAGGCAGTCGATTTCGTGGCTGACGATTGACACACATCATTCGAACAACCTGAAACAGTCGCATTGTTTAGATGAGTAACACATTGCACCAAACAAGTCGTTGTTGTTGAACACTGACAACACAAAGGAGAATGGGTGTTTTTTTATAGCAGTGATGCATTATTTGATAGTTAATTAATTCGCTGTACTATTTTGGCAACACGACGCAACATATAATTTGCAAAAATGAAACATTTGCATATGTTTCGACATGGTGTCAATTGCCTGGAGACACCGTTTTCAGTACGATAGGCCACATCAAAATATCGTAATTACAACAACGGCCTGAATTTATATTAACAACACATGCTACATATCAACAAGTTAGCTTAATGTTTTACAGCTTTGCTTTCGTGTCACTAAAATGTAGTTACTCAAACTTTCAATGAGGCCGTTCCAAAATGATGATGTTCAAAACAACGTACAGCTACATAGTTGTACGTTGTTTTGTACGTTTACTCTTCTAATGTAACTAATTCGTACCACTGTCATTCAGTCCCTTCAGTGAAATCACACCGAAGGCAGGAAGCACTTAGAAGAAACGGAACGGTAAAACTCACCGTAGCTGCATCTAGTTGGTGTACCTACAGCGGCAGGTGTTGGAGCGCCACTGGCACGTCTCCGTATTGCCATCCCAGACGAGAGGATAGGGGCACTGGACAACGGACATGAAGCCTTTGCAACACTTGACGTAACTGTTGCAGAGGTAGCAATGCTGGTAGGTGCCGTCCCGCCTGTCCTGGCACGAGGAGATGCCGCGATAGCCCGTCATGCAGTCTGAGACAGAGGAACGAACCGTTATCAAAGACTAAAAAAATTAACACTTTTTATTTCCAGTCTGAATTAAATATAGTCTAGGAATAACGTCCTGATTCTGGACCCTCTCCACCACCCTGTTCAAGGTCCCTTTTGGTCGCGCATTTCTGCACATTTTCTGCACAGTTTTTTGCGACACGAAGCGGTCGAGGTGACGTCACCGCAGGTAGCACCGCTGGATGGTGTTTCAGGCCGTGCATAAAAATGCGATCGTGGAATTTAATATTATTTTATATCACCGTAAAGATAATCATCTTACCTATAAATGTGTAGCTGGGTGCTCACAGGAGTGTTGTTTAGTTTTGAGTTATTGCTGTTTGAACATTAGGAATATTCAAACTTGCAATATGAATAAGTATTTTTTTGATATCACAGTAAATATAATAATCGTATATACAAATATGCAGCTGGACGTACCCATGACTTATTTTTAGTTTTTAGTTATTTCTCTTTTAACGTAGCGAATGCTAAGCGGATATAATGCAAGGTTGAACAATCGCGATGTTCAAACGGCAATAATTCAAAATGTTAACACAATTCCTTTGTACATCCAGCGACAAACGTGTAGATAACATTATTATCTTTACGGTGATATAAAATAATATAAAATTCTACAATTGCAATTCCATGTACAGTCGGAAACAACAAGTCGCACCGCCGCTCGCCGTATAAAAGGATAGGTCGCGCTCAGCGGCATTGCCTGTAGTGACTTCAGCAACATATGATGGGGTGGTTGCATTGTGACAAACAAATGATCACGTTTGATTGGGCTTAGTGACATGAATTCGAAATGAACACGCTTCGTATTTGACACATTACTTGACAAGAGTATTAAATTTACGTATACGAAGTTTCAAAGACATTACAAATTTCATTTCACTTTGTCTTTAAGAGAACAGTACACATTTTGATGTTTCGTGAGTTTAATTGGCCTGGTAGCAGTCACGAGTATCGTAGGCACAAATTAATGTTTTCTTGCTGATAACAATGGAGTGATATATTAAAAATATTGTAGTACACCCGTTACAATTAATATTAGAACATTAACATATAAGCAAATATTCAGCTCTTGTGCCACAACATAACAAGTTCACAATGAATCGTATCTGAGTGCAGCGTCCGTACGTTTGGTAACGATTATAAATGTTTTGTACTACTGTTCCAAGCTCAGAAAACCGTTCACCGCCTATTTGACGATGCTTGACGTAAGCTGCTACATATTGTAATTTGGTTGTTCGTAGAAACAAGACCAACTGACTTACGTCGGTAGCATCGGCGTGCGAACGGGTGGTAGCAGGAGTTGCCGCCGCAGACCTTGTAGTTGAGGTGGCCGTTATTGCACCGGAAGTAATGGGGGCATGCCCTGCACGCGCACGGGTATTGGCCGTTGGGACGTCCGACGCACGAGTCCTGACAGCCTGTAGAACATGGAAGCGTCGCCGTTAACGAGTGCAAAGACACAATGAGCAACCGTGAGACAAAAACAGCCAACAAACGTCTCCATTTAATAGGTGCGTTCAAGTGTACGCTTTGAAAACGACGTCGATCGCTGTTTTATGTGTGAAGCATTTTGATTACAAGCCACCATAAAAGGAATTGAGAACTGGTCGACAGGACATCTCACGAAGATTATGGTGATGATAATAAAGAAGAGGAAGATGAAGATGATGATAATGTTGATGATGATGATGGTGACAATGTGTGGACAATGTAAGAAAGTTGACTTACTAGCGTATGCGGAGACTGCTACTGCAGCCAACACGAACACAGCAATGATGAGTTTGTTCATGCTGTTTGAGTAGTTAGCACTGAAACATTGCAAATACAACGAAGACATCCAACATACACAATATCAACAGACGCCCCAAATCTTATCTGCTGAAACCCGTATTTTTAATTTAAATTCTGATTAAATTCATATAATATTTTGATTCGGTCTGTGACAGTCTTATTGAGATCGAGTTTTGCTATTTACCAGTGTGACAATTAATATACAGCATACAACAATCCGCTGCTATTTGTTGAAAGCCCGCCTAGCATCAAACGTATTTCTTCTTTGACCGCTGTAAGTTTCCCAATGAAATTGATACATAGCACATGTTTCAGAAAACAAGAAAATACGTACTTGATCACGATTTTTACATTTTCTAGCAAATCCGTATTAAAACGAAATAAAGCCGCATTCCTTTCCTAACATCACACGTCCGTATTGTTTGCCTGTACGGACAATCCGCATATATGCATGAAGGGCTCTTTAGTTTAATTTATTATAAGTCTTATGTCAAACGTTCTTCACTATAAGTGAATTTTCTTATGCATGTGCAATTTCAATGAGAGAAGTAAACTCTTCTCGTCTACTCGTGTCTACACTACATTTTACGCAGAATAAGATCGGTAAGAGAAGACACCTACCCGGTAATAGCTCGTGAAGTTCGGCTGCTGTTGTCGAGTGATTCAAGTGAGAATTTCGTCTGCTTTTATACGTTTCGCGAACACCACTGTTGTCTTTTGTTGGACGAGTGTAACCCCATCTGGGAGGGGTGCTCGAGTCGACTGACAGGACACGCCGTCGGTGTGTGATGAACCGCAACGAGGTTTAAAACGATAAGGGGGTCTAATGAAACATTTCGCATAAAATGAATTGCAAAATAAGAAATATGTCGTATCATTGGCAAAACCAATTTATCTTTAAGAAAGGTAACAACCCTATGCTAAAACTAAAACTTGAGATAGATAACAAAACTGCATAGTGCGTCATACGACTATCGACGTGAACACGCTTATAATTCCACTTGAAAAAAGAGAAAACACTACTGTACAATGTTCGGTTTTTATTTTTATCCTTCGTGCTTTCTTTGAAAACACACTTGCGTTGTAGCAAACCTGTTTGGTGGAAGAGCTGCGAAAACCCGTCGTAAATGTTTTACTGTTTCTGACACGTTCTGGCGGTGGAAGCAGATTGGTATTGTCAGTGCCACGTACTGTAGCTTTTTTATGGAAATTTCAGAAAATATGCAAGTAGTTTCAACACAAATTCTTTGATTCTGTTGCTTTTTGTGAAGTTTGCTGTCGTTTACAAACGTTCAGTTTGAAGTACCCTAATCAAGATTGCCAACAGGTCATCTTGAAGACGCGTCGGAACAAAGAGCGATTGATGATTCATTTTTAATGCGGTCAATGCCAAAATTTATTCACTGTGTTGCTCGTTGTGATATTAATATATCACATTAGTATTAAGCGAAATCATTGTTTGCAAGAGATAGACGGCTGCTAACAAACAGCATGCAAAAAAACATATGTTGCAGGTGAATTTAGTTTGGAGGAAGAAATAAAGGATGCAGTGAACACGACATCATAATACTGTGAACAGGACTACGAGATTTCGACGGCTGATGAATTTTTTGATTAGTTAGGTATACAATAACGCATATATAAACCATGAAATTGAGACGTTTGGAGAAGTCCATAATTGCGGATACTGTTTAAATATAATAGTTATGTTGTTATGTTACGATGTTATGTGTGTGGGTACCAGGTACTTTTGTCTAAAATGCAACTATCATCAGCGCCTATGTATTACTTCAGTGTAATAAACGCGAAGCGATATTAACACAGAAAGAAATGTGGAAACATTGAACATTTAGCATGTTCTTTACCTTCAGTTGCGTAAGCCAAACAGTCCCTTCCGGTGTTAACGCAGGGGTTTTACAACATATACGCCCTGAAAATATCGCTTTTACGTAGGAATGTTAGTTGAAAACATCCGTTTATTGTGACATGTGATGTTTACCATATGTACATAACTTTTTACTACAGTACATAAAAAAAAAATATTAAAACAAGTTTATAAGAAGCCTGACGTCAAGTGTTCAACAAGTAAGTTTAATGAAGTGAAGTTGTGATGACATATTTGCATTCAATCACAGCAGCCTGTAATGACTTGTAACGTCCGCTGTCCCGTGACCAAAGCTGCCTGTTGCCATTGCAAGCATCGGACGATCTTTCAGTGGTCACAGGCGTGCGAACATACATCTGTAACTTACACTAACGTAGCACAGCCAGATACGTTTAAACATATTATTGGTGTAAATACAAAATGTATTTTAAAACTAAGATAATGCAAGTAATAGAACCTACACGCGATAAATTCGGTAAGTATTTCATAGTTGCACAAGGTGGGTTGGTGGAAAAAGATAAAATTATCATAAATGTTAGAGCGATATCCAGTCTTTAGGACACCTCAAACTCGCCACATTTCACCCTCTGATTGACGTGTATATGCGGTTACTATCACGATTTCTCGGGAAAGCATTCAGCCTCACTGCAATTACTGCGCGAATGTTATTCATACACATATAAATCGTGTGCACAGTGATACTGACATATATCAGATCACCATCAAGAAAGTTCAGTAACATGAGACGGATTCAAAGTGTTTTTGAAATATGTTATGCTATTTGATCTAATATTTTGCCAATAATAAAACTGGTTCACTACGGTATGTCACGATGAAAATCACTTAATTGGTGACACTATGATATTGTCATTCAACGTGCTCGTCAGACAATAAAACCAGGAAAAGTACACAGTGTTTTGCATTTTGTGCGTGTGGTGTAAGACAGTACGTCCCCTACTGTTCGTAGAAGCGAAACACCCAAAGGCAATATAACGGACCGTATTGCCCCATTTTGGGGGGTCGTCTTGCTTCATGGTATGGTGCAGGGCGGTTTTCGGATATTCGTATTATGTTTCATATCTAGTACTCATCTGGATTGACTGTTTATTGAAAATACATTCTGGGTAACACATATCTAAAGTGTATGTAATATGAAAAAATTAAGTCGTGTTAGCACAGTTTCATGGAGTGCAATTTGAACGTTTTCGTTATGGGAGACGCGCTGCTCCAAGCAACCCTGCTCATTGGTAAGTAACCTGCTGCTTACGTGCGTCGTTTCTTGCAAGTCCAGGGAATAGCAGTTACCGTGTCAATTCAATAGCATGTTTTTTGTTTTACTGCCCATATGATGATGTATATATATATATATATATATATATATATATATATATATATATATATATAGCGCGTCTTAGAAGGCAAAGTGGAGGGAAAGAGAGGAAGGGGAAGACCAAGTAGAAGATGGGAGCAGGACATCAGCGATTGTTTGGAAGACGACATCGTGAGAGCAGGGGAACGAACGGCAGACAGAGCAGCGTATCGAGGGATCATCTGGGCAGCTACGTCTCGCAGAGATATGCTGAACTGAAGAAGATATATAGCGCGGGCAAAGACGGGATACAACTGGATTAAAAGAAAACAATGACCAATGTGTAAGCGTTAACTCCGACACATAATGTTGCGATAGATATAACATTTATTACTATTTTTAATTTTTTACATATGTTATATTGCATGTACATTTGTTTTATTTGTTTTAATATGCTGCTCTACACTCCAAATGAATTTCCCACCCAAGGGACAATAAAGTATTGTGATTGTGATTGAACTGTGCACCAAAAGAGACTGGTCGTGAACCCGCATATGTAGCGTGACGTCAAACTCAACTATGATGTCTGTATCAAGATTAAAAATAATGTAATAAACCGCTTATTGCGCAGCTCACGCTAATCGATAATTGGACATAATACAATAAAGTAGTAGCAAACCCAATTTCGCATGCTCAGACATAACTGTTGCATTGTAGGAGACAATAGCACCAGGGTAATACTTTTTTTCACAGCATTATGAATTTCAGTTCTTTTATAGTTTTTTACAACCTAAAATAAGGATGCTGAAGTCTAATGCCGTTTGTTAAATAAACAAGACATTTTCTATGACATTAATTACTGGTCTTGTTTTTGTTCATATGTGAAACATCCAACACAAACCTGAAGTTGTGTTGACCACAACAATGAAACATCCGGATTCCGAATCAAAATCTGAAGACATTAACTGAAAATTTAAACACCCAAGTACATAAAGTGTAACTTGATGCAGGCCTGTATATTTGACGTGTGTTAACCAAGAACAAGAACAACTAAATATGCGTGTGTGTGCTTGTGTGTTTGTGTGTGTGTGTGTGTGTGTGTGTGTGTGTGTGTGAGCGTGTTTGCTCCTGTTTGTGCGTGCGTGCGTGCGTGCGGGTGTGCTCTGATGTATGTGCGCGTGCGTGTGTTTGTGTTGTGTGCGTGTGCGTTTAATAATAATAAATCACTTCTTACGCGCCAATATCCTCAGACAATCCGAGCTCAGTGGCGCACCAAAACCAAAGGATTAAGCATTCTCGTACTCGTATGATAGGCGAAAGTCGTCAACAAATGTGCTAGGAAGCTAGGGAGGATAGGCGATATTAAAAAGATAGGTTTTGAGGTGACGACGAATGACGACGAAATGTAACAATATGTTCTGCTGATGTAACATTAACGGGAAGCGAATTCCATATAGTTGGCGCGGCAACTGAAAAAGCTCGAGTTCCAGCTTGTGTCTGAACTCAAGGAACATATAGCAACTTCGAACTAGACGATCGAAGTTGCCTGGCTTGTCTAGCTGGTGTGAGCATTGAGTGTAAATAACTAGGTTGTTTGGACTGAAGGGCTTGGTAGGTGATTGTGCAGATCTTAGACATATTGCGAAATCACACGGGGAGCCAATGCAGTGATTTCAGAAGTGGCAGTGAGCGGGAGAATCGAGGAGATTGTGCGACTACCCTTGCTAAACAATTTTGGACACGTTGTAGTTTTGAAATATCCTTGATAGCAATATTATGAAGGAGGGAATTGCAATAATCTAATCTGCTGCTAACAAGAGCTGTTGCTATAGTCTTAGCGACAGAAAGCGACATATGTCGGCGATTGCGGCGAAGATCACGGATGTGATCAAAACAGCAACGGCACGTTTGGGATATGTGTTGTCTGAAATTGAAGTCGCAATCAAAGGTCACTCCTAGATTCTGCTGGTGTGACATTTTGACTCAGGATGCACTCATTAAGTTTACGTCGCTGCATTGGAGTACCAATGATGAGGAATTCAGTTTTGTCTGCATTTAACTTTAATTTGCTATCGGTCATCCATGAGAAAACATCTTGGAGACAATCGTTGAGTCGGTTTAGAGAGTGACTTGTATCGGGCGTGGCCAAGGAAACGTAGATATGTGTGTCATCTGCATAAAGGTGATGATCCAAGTTATGACTTTGGATTACAGAGCTGAGTGGCGTAGTGTAGAGAGTGAAAAGCAAAGGCCCAAGAACGGAACCCTGGGGAATACCACATGAAGTTTGTAGTGAGGTTGAAAAGTAATTATCTATCTTTATACATTGATGTCTATTGGTTAGATATGAAGAAAACAAGGTCAGAGCTGTGCTAGATATGCCATACCACAATGATAAACGTTTGACAAGAGTGTTGTGATCACAGGCGGCAGACAGATCAAGCTAGATAAGTGCAGTTACTTTGCCTTTATCAATGTTTAATATAACATATTAGATTATGTGTACTTTGTTGTGTAAGGTTATCATACTCTAGCATTTCTGCTATTTCTGGCTCAACACAGTATAGTGCCATTTAAGCAAAAAAAGAATACATTATTTTGTCTGATAAAATAAATACTAAATCGCCAACAAAATGCAAATGTGTAAATCTTATTCAGACCCAGAGCAAATCTATCATTAGTGCATCAGTGAAATTAGGAATGTATTGGTAAGATTACAAGTGTATTGTTAAAATTACAAGTGTATCAGTGAGATTACATTTATATAGGTGAGATTACACATTTATATAGGTGAAATTACAAGTGTATCAGTGAGATTACAATTATATAGGTGAGACTACACATTTATATAGGTGAGATTACAAGTGTATCAGTGAGATTACAATTATATAGGTGAGATTACACATTTATATAGGTGAAATTACAAGTGAATCAGTGAGAGTACAACTATATTTGTGAGATTACAGGTGTATGGGTGAGGTGACAAGTGTATTGGTGGGGTTGCAACTGTATCGGGTGTACACCATCCTCACAAATCAGGGGTGGTAGTTGAATATACTATCCTTGGCAGACATCCTACAAAATGTATGAAAGTTAACTGAATTAGGCCTAATTACTCGTTCCACCATTCCCATGAGAGACTGAGCAGTAATGTTTATTACAACAATTACTTCTACTTCTGGAACCAAAATAGCTTAATCTTGAAATTAGTGGCTGATTATTGGCTGAGCTTAACTTCATCGTGTTGCAAGGTGATGCTGCTAGTGAGACTGATATAATCAGCAGAGCCCCCTGGCAAGGACGTGGATCACGCCAATGGTCA
Source organism: Paraescarpia echinospica (assembly GCA_020002185.1). Lineage (NCBI taxonomy): Eukaryota > Metazoa > Annelida > Polychaeta > Sabellida > Siboglinidae > Paraescarpia > Paraescarpia echinospica. The sequence continues at coordinate 63,898,308 of CM034532.1, forward strand.
AACCAACTGTGGGTATTGTAGCGCCATCTACTGCCAACTTCAGCATTTTCAACTTTTTGATAAGCACAATACGTAACAACAAAAGACAGGTGTAATATAGCATTTATTAAAACTAACGTTTATTTTGTTATGTACATTCTTGTTACGTGGCCGGATTGTTGAATATCTGTGCAAGAGCGAATTCATAGATGTCCTTATTGACGCAGTGGGTCATCTGTTTCTTCGCCGGTGTTCCAAATAAATCATCAACCAGAGGCTCCTGAAAACACCACCAACAGATTATATTTGTCAACTCAGACTAGTGTACACCAACGTATTCTAGTTGTCAACTCAGACTAGTGTACATCAACAGATTCTAGTTGTCAACTCAGACTAATGTACACCAACGTATTATAATTGTCAACTCAGAATAGTGTACACTAACATATTCTAGTTGTCAACTCAGACTAGTGTACACCAACATATTCTAGTTGTCAACTCAGACTAGTGTACACCAACATATTCTAGTTGTCAACTCAGTGTAGTTTACACCAACATATCCTAGTTGTCAACTGAGATTAGTGTACACCAATATATTCTAATTGTCAACTCAGACTAGTGTACACCAACATATTCTAGTTGTCAACTCAAACTAGTGTACACCAACATATTCTAGTTGTCAACTCAGATTAGTGTACACCAACATATTCTAGTTGTCAACTCAGACTAGTGTACACCAACAGATTCTAGTTGTCAACTCAGACTAGTGTACAACAACATATTATAGTTGTCAACTCAGACTAGTGTACACCAACATATTCTAATTGACAACTCACACTAGTGTACACCAAAATATTCTAGTTGTCAACTCAGTGTAGTGTACACCAACATATTCTAATTGTCAACTCAGATTAGTGTACACCAACATATTCCAGTTGTTAACTCAGACTACTGTACACCAACATATTCTAGTTGTCAACTCAGACTAGTGTACACCAACAGATTCTAGTTGTCAACTCAGACTAGTGTACACCAACATATTCTAGATGTCAGCTCAGACTAGCGTACACCAACCGATTCTAGTTGTCAACTCAGACTAGTGAACACCAACATATTCTAGTTGTCAACTCAGACCAGTGTACACCAACATATTCTAGTTGTCAACTTAGACTAGTGTACACCAATATATTCTAGTTGTCAACTCAGACTAGTGTATACCAACATATTCTTAATGTCAACTCAGACTAGTGTACAACAACATATTCTAGTTGTCAACTCAGACTAGTGTACACCAACAGATTCTAGTTGTCTACTCAGACTAGTGTACACAAACAGATTCTAGTTGTCAACTCAGCCTAGTGTACACCAACAGATTCTAGTTTTGTCAACTCAGACTAGTGAACACCAACAGATTGTAGTTGACAACTCAGACTAGTATACACTAACATATTCTATTTGTCAACTCAGACTACTGTACACCAACATATTCTAGTTGTCAACTCAGACTAGTGTACACCAACATATTATAGTTGTCAATTCAGACTAGTGTACACCAAAATATTCTAGTTGTCAACTCAGACTAGTGTACACCAACATATTCTAGTTTTCTACTCAGACTAGTGTACACCAACATATTCTAGTTGTCAACTCAGACAGTGTACACTAACAGATTCTAGTTGACAACCCAGACTAATGAACACCAACAGATTCTAGTTGTCAACCCAGAATAATGTACACAGTAAGACAAACAACAAACTATAACATAATACAAGGATACCAGTGGGGAGAATATTTGGGATTGTTTCACTCTTGCAATGTCTGGAATATTATTGTAATACTATTACGTGTGTCATAGCTATTGGAATAGTATAATCAAATAGCAAATACCCAGGAAAAGTAGTTCCAAATCCTAATTTTTTGGAGAAATGGCCTTGGAGCCTGTAGATTCCTACAATGGTCAGTCCATGAATGATGCTGCTATTGTTGACAACTTTTCAAGTTAAATCAGTAAATAAGTAAAATTAAATTAAAAAATTAAATTGTTTTGTGTGACAACATATTTTGGTAGCTGTCACGTTGGCTCACACTGTGCATCGATAGTTTGACGAGTTGTTATAATCTAGATATACAAGTATTACATATTTCAACTGTCAGCCTCACTGTCACAATAACAACATAGCCACACTGTCACACTAACAACACAGCTACATTATTACACTAACAACACAGCCACACTGACAACACAGCTACACTGTCACACTAACAACACAGCCACACTATCACACTAACAACACAGCTACAATGTCACACTAACAACACAGTTACACTGTCATGCTAACAACACAGCTACAATATCACACTAACAACACAGCTAAAATGTCACACTAACAACACAGCCACGCTATCACACTAACAACACAGCTACAATGTCACACTAACAACACAGCTACACTGTCACGCTAACAACACAGCTACAATGTCACACTAACAACACAGCAACACTCTCACACTAACAACACAGCTACAATGTCACACTAACAACACAGCTAAAGTGTCACATTAACAACACAGCTACAATGTCACACTAGCAACACAGCCACAGTGTCACACTAACAACACAGACACACTGTCACACTAACAACACAGCTACAATGTCACACTAACAACACAGCTACACTGTCACACTAACAACACAGCCACAATGTCACATTAACAACACAGCCACACTAACAAAACAGCTAAAGTGTCACATTAACAACACAGCTACAATGTCACACTAACAACACAGCTACACTGTCACATTAACAACACAGCTAAAGTGTAACATTAACAACACAGCTACAATGTCACACTAACAACACAGCCACACTGTCACATTAACAACACAGCTAAAGTGTAACATTAACAACACAGCCACGCTGTCACATTAACAACACAGCTAAAGTGTATCATTAACAACACAGCCACACTGTCACATTAACAACACAGCTAAAGTGTAACATTAACAACACAGCCACACTGTCACACTAACAACACAGCTACAATGTCACACTAACAACACAGCTACACTGTCACACTAACAGCACAGCTACAATGTCACACTAACAACACAGCCACACTAACAACACAGCTAGTGTCACATTAACAACACAGCTACAATGTCACACTAACAACACAGCCACAATGTCACATTAACAACACAGCTAAAGTGTAACATTAACAACACAGCCACACTGGTACATTAACAACACAGCTAAAGTGTCACATTAACAACACAGCTACAATGTCACACTAACAACACAGCCACACTGTCACATTAACAACACAGCTAAAGTGTCACATTAACAACACAGCCACACTGTCACATTAACAACACAGCTAAAGTGTCACATTAACAACACAGCTACACTGGTGATGGCAAAATTAATATATAATATTTGAAAACCCATTGCCACAAATAGCTCAGATTCTATGTATATTAATAAAATCCAAATTAGTTCTGTTAATGGGAATAGCAACACCTATTGCTTGAATTCATGCTATAATACATCCTGCTATCTATGTCCATGTCCAAGCCAAAAAATATATAAAAAAATCAATGAATTAGAAATTCCACATTTTATGCTGTGTATCCGGACATTTTTGAATATGCATATTTTTGGCGCGCTTTTCGGGATGCCGAGATGTGACGTCACATCAGGCCGACCCTTTCCATGCATTCAGAGCATGTTTACAAGTATAGCTTTTGGGTCGAAACGAGCGTCAGAATGAGTTATTGTGCAATATTCCGATGTAATACAAACACTAGTCATCATAGCGGAACAAGCAGTTATCTTACGGTTCCACATGAATCGAATTTTATTCAAAACAATGAATGCGATTGCGCCAACAACTAGTACAAGTCAACTAGGTCTAGGTTTTGCCGAGCTTGGGCTCATTTTCAGAATAATTTTATCGAATGCAACCAATGGGAGATAATCTACACCAATAAACATACATAGCAAACAGATATTGTATCCAGCTACAGAAAGTAACGTCTATAATCTCATAATATCACTAGAATATCGATATATGAAGGAATTGTACAATTTATCATAACAACTTAAATCAGTCAGAGAGTTTCCGCTGGTGCCACTAGCTCAGTTGGTAGGCGCGTTGGTGTCTTGTCACTTATTTTACAATCGGGCGACGCCGGTTCAATCCTGACACCATGCAAATTATTTATTTTCTTTACACTTTTTTGTTCATGTTTTCACCAAGTAAAATAAACCAAATCATGTTATACTATAATACACTGTTTGCAAATAATGTTTTATTTGTATAATAATTATTTATTCGCCACAAAAATGAAAGTATGGTCATTATAACGATGTTTCTAAATGTTATTTATCCAATCAAATATAATGTAATGGATATATAATTTTTTAATTGTACATATATTGTAGGTAATATATTGTAATTATATATGTGAAAACAAATTGTGATCTGCCTGGAAAAATAAAATTTTGAAACATCGTTTTATATATATATAATGACCATATTTTAATTTTGTGGCGAATAAATAATTATTACACAAATAAAACATTATTTATTTAACAAACCTGATGTTATGGTAGAATATATAAGACAGAAAGTAACAACCATCAAACTACTTACATAAGATAATATCTGTGTAAGCCAGTACTTGCTAGATATTTTGATTAGGTAGCATTGTTGTTAAAATTAAGCAAGGGCGATAGTTGGGCGGCATAACTTAAATAAATTAATAAAGCAACCTAACGTAACGTAACTAATTGTATTTAAATTAGGTCACTACCGGTAATGTTAGCGTTCGTGATAAAATAAATATTCGGCTGTGTAATTGAAATCTGTAACCTAAAGTGTGCTGTAGTACACAGGAAACAGTCTTTATAAAGGCTAAGTTAGTTAAGTAATTAAATAAATTCTAATCGGGATATGGCGCCTTGCAAGCGGCAAGTCAAGTCAAAGCGACACTTGGTGTGCGATCACTGCCACAGCTGGGTAGATTTTGCATTGTCCGGCTGTGGGAAGTCATGGGCAGAAACCATGGAGGAAGGATTCACCTTCCAGTGCATTGGATGTTGGAAGGTGGAGTGTCTGCAGAAGGAGATAGTTAGGTTGACAGATATTGTGAAGGGAATGGAGATAGGAAATAGCCAGGAGGAAGGTCGAATGGAGAGAGACGACAAGGAGAGAGGTGAGAATACTGCAAGACTGAAGGAGAATAGCAGTGGCAAGAAAACTGAGGAAAGGAGATTGAGAGGAGGGAAGGTGATTGGAGGGGAAGAAATTGTAAAACCGACAACAGAAAATGTGACAAGCGTGAAGGTGACAGGGGAGAAAGTGACCGTACAGAAGGAGGGAGGGAAGATGGGACGGGAGAAGTGAGAGCAAATGTGATAGAAGAGAAGACAATAAAAGGAACGCTGACAGGAGGAAAGGTGACAAGAGAAAAAGTGACAGGAAAGAATGGATCGGAAGAATATGTGAACGGAGAGAAGACGACAGGGGGAAAAGACAACAACCCGACAGATACAAACCAAAGAAGGAGCTACTCTGAGGCAGTGGTTGAGGGGGCAATGAGGAAAGAGAGGGTGTTTATGGGCGACTCCATTATGAGGAAGACGGACAAGACACTGAGCGAGGGAAGGACGTCGTTGTTTGTCTACCGGGGGTAAGGATTAGAGACTGGCAGGGTAGAGAAGGTATTGGGACATGGCAAGGGAGAGTCTAAACTGGTACATGTAGGAACAAATAATGCTGACAGGGAGGGAACAACTGGGATAGTACAGAAATATAGACAGTTAGTGAGGAAGCTAAAAAAGACAAGAGTTGAACAGATAACTCTGTCAGGAATGTTGCCAGTAATGGGAGGAAGGGGGGCAACGTATAGAAACTGTAAGAGGATGGCGATCAACGCACTAGTTGAGCAGATGTGTGAAGAAGAGGGGGTGGGATTCACTGATTTATGGGGATACTTTGTTGGCAGGGAAGATATTGTAGCATTTCTGCTATTTCTAGATGGTTAAATCTACTTGCCTGAGGTCTAATTTAGGAAATGAGGAATGTTAAGCCAGTAGATAGACATATTGTTGACCAACCGCCCTAGTTACGTAATTACAGCAACTCGGTTGCAGATGCGCTTAGTGAAGCGTGGTATTCTGTTGCTAGTGTTTCCAGGCAAGCAGGTGGTTTCACTGTAATCTTAGAGAGGGTGTTCCACAATGCCTAGTTTGAATTGTATATTACATTAGCCAATAGAAATGATGGAAACCTGTCATATGATGTGTCATTAGGTCTGCTTATATAAACGTTTATTGTACGCATTTTGCCATCTGGGCGCTGGCGAAGGACTGGGACAGATCCAGGGTTGAACTAGACAGGTTGCCCTGCTGCCAAGAGAATGGCAAGTCAAGTCGTAAAGCGTGGTGGGAATAGTTAACGTGGGTTATGTTCCCAAACGTTTGTGTGTGTGTGTGTGTGTGTGTGTGTGTAATATTCCGTGTCCAGAGTGACTGTTCGATCGAGCTTCTAAGAAGCCATGCCGCCACGTCAGCGGTATATTGAGACAACGTTCCGGTCGGCCCCAACGTATTTGCGTCGATGAGCGATAATCGCGACGCGCTCACCCAGCACGGGCCATCCTCGAACATCGGTCTCACAGCGACGTCAGAAAGATTGACCGAATGCGACTCGTAGCGACCGGCGGTAAACGTATTCTGCCAGGCGTCGTCATTCGCGCGAACCCGTTCATCCGACTTCTCGATCGTTTGCGACAAAACAAGACCTCTCGTTCGAATTCGTAGCGGCCGGCGGTAAGCGTCTACTGCCCGGCTTCGTCTTTCAGTTGAACGTATTCAACTGACTTCGCAATCGTTTGCGACCGTGCGATCATTGAACGGACGCGACTCGAGAATTCGCGGCGTACGACGGCAATCGTAAAATGCCCGGCATCATCACTCGTGCGCCCGAGATACACCGTTCTAATTGTGTTCCGAGCTCGGCGTGTTGACTTCAACAAACGTTCGTATATATTCGAGATGGGACTAGCCCAGTATCAATGTCTATTTTCTGATTGAATGTATCTATTATTTGCTGTATTATGATTGGTAGTTATCTGTGTTTTGAAGTGAGGTATTATTACCCTTGAAGTATTCACATATATATTTATATGTGTGTGTTATAACATATTACTGTGATGAGAGTCCGCGAGGACTAGCTTATACTGCGTATTTATATTATGGGAGTTATTCTTAGATAACACTTGGCGCCTAGTGTATGGTCGTATAGCGGTATAATCCACCTTAGAAAGGAAGTGGAATTTGATAATCGAAAGATTCAGTGTTATTGTTTATTATGTTCTATTAAGATTTGGTTACGGGATTTCTTTATTCTGTTTATTTAGTTAATCGAGATATTTACCAAAAGGTAGATATCTTGTAATAAAGTTTATTAAATTTTCCTCGTTTTGTTGTTGCTTGTTCACGATAACCGTTCTTTCTCATATGCGTTGACCTTGATATATAAGAACCCTACTAGACTGAGCCATCTAGTGTACGGAGACCTTGCTAATCCGTGACATAATTGGGGGCTCGTACGCGGGATTCCGGCGAGGGGGAAATTAAAATAACACCTTCGGTCAACGCTATGAATTGCGGGTAACACGTGACGGCAACATAGAACATGCCTGAGAACTTAGCTGCACTCTGGTTCCGTGGTGTGTCATCGTTGCTCCGTGGCTAGAGACGAAACCTACATCTATTCCAGTAGCTGTAGTGTAGGGTAATTCACATGCCCCTTGTCGTTTCTGCCCGGACATAATTCTGAGTCCCATATTTCTCGTTACATTTATAGTGTGTCATTCACGGTTTGAGGCATTAGACTTGTTATTGCAACAGTAAAGGACCATGAATTAATCGTATAATTATTGTAAGTAGGAGCTTTGTTATTTTTCAGCTGTATGAGGAAGTTGAATTACTTGTTGCAATTGCCGAGTTGGCATTGGGTAGATTAAAGTCCCACAGAATTTCCGAGTGTTGATAGTTGACACGGCGTGGATGAAATCGTATAGTGATTTCATTATTCCAATCTTATGAGAAGATTGTGTGGAGTGTTGTAGCGTAGCTAGAGCACTTTTGTGGTTTATAGGTGATTGACCTTGTGTATTACGTAAACGTGATATCCGTTTAGTGATTGTTTCGTGTGTTGCATTAGTTTGCAAACATGGATCTTGCTCAATTAATTGAGTTAGGCGAGAAGTTAGGGTTAACAGGTCCCGAACTTCAGGCATTTGTTCGTGATGAACAAGGAACCGCCCGGGCTGAGCGACAGGCCGCTCGCGAGGCGGAGAAAGAGAAGCTCCAGGCTGTTATGGAGAAAGAGAGGCTCCAGGCTGATATGGAGAAGGAGAGGCTCCAGGCTGATATGGAGATACGCGCGCGTGAAATGGAGCATGAAGAAAAGATGGCCAGGCTCCACAACGAGGCTACTACCTTAGAGAACCGAGATTCGGTGAGTAATGCTTCAGCCATTACTAAGGGAGTCCGTAGTCCTCCGTTACCCTGTTTTAACGAAGACAGGGATTCGATTGATGCATATCTCCAGCGATTTGAAAGATATGCTGAAAACCAGGGTTGGGAGCGCGAGAATTACGCTATATTTCTGAGCGCATTGTTAACCGGTCATGCACTGGAAGTTTATTCCCGTTCCCCAATTTCCGTGGCCAACGATTATGACCAGTTAAAGCAAGCATTGCTAGGATGGTACCGACTGACTGTAGGCGATTTTCGTAAGAAGTTTTACACCTGTTCTCTAAATTCGACCGAAACAGTGTCGCAGTATTTTGCTCGTATGGAGCATTATTTGACTCAGTGGATTTCTTTGTCAAACATTAATGAGTCTTTCGAGAGTCTTAAGGAACTCATTCTGAGAGAGCAATTCTTGTTTATGTGCCCTAGGGAACTGTCCGTGTTTCTGAGAGAACACAAACCGGTGGGGAAAGAGAATTTGTTAGAATTGGTGAGAACATTTACAGATGCCCATTCATAATATGGTAAACGGGAAAATCGTAGAGACCGAGTCCGACCAACTCCCGTCCCTTCACCCGTCCCGAAAAGTAGATCAGGGGAGGGGAGGTACCCTATTTCTAGCCCTACCCCGCGACCCGTTCCTCCGCCGCGTACATGTTTCCTTTGTAATCGGCCAGGTCACATCGCGAGACAGTGTACAGTGGGAGTGCAGAATAGGAATTCTCCACCGCAAAGGATGAAACCAGTGGTTGGGAATTGTGCAGTTGTGCTAAACCAGAATTCTCCTAGTCACCAATGTCCTGTGGGTGGGACTGATGTCACGTTGCAATGTGGATGTAAGATCCCCGTAATTGCTAGTGCTTGTGTACAACATGAAAACAGTTGTAACTTACCGGTTGTAGAGGGGTATGTGGGGGATCCCCAGTGAAAGTACTACGCGACAGCGGGTGTAACGGAGTCGTTGTACGACGTAGCCTAGTTCCGGAAGATCAGTTAACTGGGAAAACTAAAGTCCTTATGTTGATGGACCGATCTGTCATTGAAGTCCCGACTGCCCGGTGCTATGTGAGAACTCCTTTTTTCACAGGAGAAATTGAAGCCCTATGTCTAAACAACCCCGTTTATTATTTAGTCATTGGCAATGTTCATGAACTAAATTTGCCCTGTTCCGATAACAGTGAAGGTTCTCCTTTTCGAGTAACCAAGTCAGATGGTGTCCCCGTTACTGATGAGGCCCCTTTGAATGATACCCCAGTCACTGGTTGTGCTGTAGAAACCCGTGCTCAACGGGAGCGCCTTTCCAAGCCCACAAAACCTTTGATAGTGCCTCAAGTTGTTGGTGCGAGTATATCCGCCGATGATTTCTTGAGAGAGCAAAAGGGGGATGAGACCTTAAATAAATGCTTTGATTCGGCTGAAGAGACTAAAGGGAAACCTAAGGAAGAACAAACAAGTCAATTCGTGATCAAAAGGGGGCTCCTTTATTGTCTGTATCAGAAAGAGAAAGAGGGTGAGACTGTGAAACAACTAGTAGTTCCCCGAGTTTTGCGCAATCGAGTCATGACGTTAGGACATGAAACTATCCTATCTGGACATCAGGGAATTAGGAAGTCGCTAGACAGAATCCTCCTTAACTTCTACTGGCCAGGGATAGTGGGTGATGTCCGCAGATTCTGCCAGTCATGTGACATCTGTCAGAGGACCGTTAGTCGAGGCAATGTCCCTAAGGCTCCTGTACAAATGATCCCCTTCGTAAACACGCCCTTTGAAAAGGTAGCGATAGATTTGGTAGGTCCCATAACCCCAGTGACAGAGAGAGGTAATCGGTGGATCTTAACCCTGGTAGATTTTGCTACTAGATACCCAGAAGCGGTAGCAGTGTCGAATATCGACACGGAAACGATAGCAGAGGCTCTTCTGAAGATTTTCTTAAGGGTGGGTCTGCCTAAAGTAGTACTCAGCGATAATGGAAGTCAGTTCGTGTCAAAAACTATGACCGAGGTAGCTAGGTTACTCTCTATCCAACAAGTCCACTCTTATCCTTACCATCCCATGGCCAATGGATTGGTAGAGAAATGGAACGGTACCTTAAAACGGATGCTAAGGCGGATGTGTTCTGAACGTCCACGAGACTGGGATCGGTATCTGGAACCTCTTATGTTTGCATACCGCGAAGCACCCAGGAGAGCATGAAATTTTCCCCTTTTGAGTTACTCTATGGAAGGACAGTCATGGGGCCTATGATGATTCTTAGAGAGTTATGGGAGAATGAGAAACCAGACGATGAGCTAGTAGAAACGTACCAGTACGTAGTAGATCTCCGTAATCGGATAGAATCAACTTGCGAACTAGCTAGAGAGAATCTTAAGAATTCTCAAGACCGGTATAAGGAACACTTTGATCGAAAGGCCAAGGTGAGAACCCTAGAAGTAGGAGACAAAGCCCTCATCCTTCTCCCCACTGATTCAAACAAGTTGCTCATGCAATGGAAGGGTCCATATGAGGTGATAGAGAGAGTGGGGATAAACGATTATCGGGTAACGATCGGAGATAATCGTAAACTCTTCCACATCAACATGATGAAGAAATACTATGAGAGAGGTAATGTGGAGATGCTAGGTTTAGCTGCTATTGTCGAAGAACAACCTGATTGTGAGACTGATGAGGATTTTCCCATTCCTGAGAGAGAGGAAAACCTTGGGGACGTCCATGTGAGTGATAGTTTATCACCTGATCAGACACGAGACTTGAAACAGCTAATGGAAGAATTTCCTTCCATCTTTTCGAGCACTCCGGGGCAAACTAGTCTCTTGTCCCATGCCATTGAGGTAACGTCCTCTAGTCCCGTGAGATGCAAACCGTACCCTATTCCATTAGCCAAGTTGGGAGTGGTAAAACAGGAGGTTGAGAAGATGCGAGAAATGGGCGTGATTGAGCCATCTCATTCACCGTACTCATCGCCTTTGTTACTAATTCGTAAATCTGACTCCACATACAGACCGGTAGTAGATTTTCGCCAGTTAAACAAGGTTACTAAATTCGATGCAGAACCTATGCCAAATCCCGATACTATCTTGGCTGAGGTGGGGCAGGATAGGTACTTGTCCAAACTAGATTTCTGCAAAGGCTACTGGCAAATAAGGATGGAACCGGAAGATAAGGAGAAAACCGCATTTTGTACTCCCCAAGGGTTGTTCCAATTCTGCGTCATGCCTTTCGGTCTAGTCAACGCCGGCGCATCGTACAGTCGCATGATGCGCATACTCTTAGATGGCCTCGGTGGTGTTACCAATTATGTTGACGATGTATTGATTCACACCTCAACATGGGCCGATCACTTATCAACACTGCGGGCAGTGTTCGTCCGAGTGAGACAAGCGGGTCTCACTATAAAACCGTCGAAGTGTCATCTTGGGTTTGAATCCGTCGATTTCCTGGGACACCAAGTAGGTCAAGGAGAAGTGAAGACCCAGGAAGACAAGGTAAACAAGATCAGGAATGCGCCCATTCCTACCACGAAGAAACAAGTGAGGTCTTTTCTAGGTTTGGCAGGATATTACCGGAAGTTTGTTAATGGGTATTCCAGAATCGCGGCTCCATTGACTGGCAAAACAGCCTAACAAGGTAAGTTGGAATGATGAGGTGGATAAGGCCTTCATTCAACTAAAGCAGGTCCTGTGTAAGGCGCCTATCCTCAAATTGCCTGACGTAAACAGACCCTTTGTCTTGCGTACAGATGCGTCCGATACCTGACTCGGAGCAATGTTACTCCAAGAGAATAACGGAGTCTTATTCCCAGTCGCGTTTGCGAGCAAGAAGCTCAATCCCACGCAAAGGCGATATTCCGTAGTAGAAAGAGAATGTCTGGCAATTGTTTGGGGACTCGAGAAATTTCACTTATACCTATATGGGCGAAGTTTCAGTGTGCAGTGTGATCAACGATCCCTGAAATTCCTAAACACTGTGAAGTTGACAAACAATCGCGTTATGCGATGGGTTCTTAAAGTCCAACCCTACCGTTTCCGGGTAGAGTCAATCCCTGGAACAGATAACATAGGTGCAGACTACCTAAGCCGAATGGAATAGATGTAGGTTCCATCAAATTAGTTGAGACACTGAAGTATCATGAATTTGTTGTGTGCAACTAGATAGTTACTTGTTCGGCGAGTGATCGGCAGGTTATTTGTTGTATTAAATTGAATGTATTAAATTAGTGTATTAAATTTATTCCTTAATATTTTTGTACAGGAAGTAGATTCTTAGCGGGGGGTAATGTAGCATTTCTGCTATTTCTAGATGGTTAAATCTACTTGCCTGAGGTCTAATTTGGGAAATGAGGAATGTTAAGCCAGTAGATAGACATATTGTTGACCAACCGCCCTGGTTACGTAATTACAGCAACTCGGTTGCAGATGCGCTCAGTGAAGCGTGGTATTCTGTTGCTAGTGTTTCTAGGCAAGCAGGTGGTTTCACTGTAATCTTAGAGAGGGTGTTCCACAATGCCTAGTTTGAATTGTATATTACATTAGCCAATAGAAATGATGGAAACCTGTCATATGATGTGTCATTAGGTCTGCTTATATAAACGTTTATTGTACGCATTTTGCCATCTGAGGCAGTGATTGAGGGGGCAATGAGGAAAGAGAGGGTGTTTATGGGCGATTCGATTATGAGAAAGACAGATAAGACTCTAAGCGAGGGGGAGGACGTCGTTGTTTGTCTACCGGGGGCTAGGATAGAACATGTAACTGAAAGGGTAGAGAAGGTACTGGGGCATGGCAAGGGAGGGTCTATACTAGTACATGTAGGGACAAATAACGCAGAGAGGGAGGGAACAACTGGGATAGTTCAGAAGTACAGACAGTTAGTGAAGAAGTTAAAGAAGACAAGAGTAGAACAGATTATCCTCTCAGGAATTTTGCCAGTAACGGGAGGAAGGGGGCCGACATATAGAAACTGCAAGAGGATGGCGATCAACGCACTAGTTGAGCAGATGTGTAAAGAAGAGGGGGTGGGATTCGTAGATTTATGGGGATACTTTGTTGGGAGGGAAGATATGTACATGAGAGATGGCCTACATCTAAGTGGAAAGGGGGCAGCAGTTTTCTCAGAGAACTTGCTGCAATCTGTTGACAGTGGGACAGGCTGCATCTATTTAAACTAGATTCGCAGGGGGGATTCACAGAGAAGCCTGAAACTGGAGGCATAGATAAAGACAGCAGAAATAAATCGGCAAAGAACAGCCTGGAAAACTGTTCTGAATCAGGATATAAATGCATTTGTTTAAATGCAAGGAGCATAGTAAACAAAATAAGTGAACTAAACATTATGGTAGAAGATATTGACCCTCACATAATAGGTATAACCGAATCGTGGGCCACCACTGATATATCAGATGCCGAATTGGGACTAACAGGATATGTAATGTTTAGGAAAGATAGAATAGGAAGAAAGGGAGGTGGAGTTATTTTATATATTAAAGAATCTATCCAGGCTTATGAAATAAAATTAGAAAGAGAAGCAGATTGCGAAGAAGCTATTTGGTGTAACATAGTTACAGGAAACTCAACGTTAACAGTTGGGTTAGTTTATCGAAGTCCAAACATAAGCATAGAAGAGAATGAAAAAATACAAAACGCTATAAGGGAAGTAAGCAAACGGAACTGTATTATTATGGGGGACTTTAACCATGGGCATATACAATGGAAATCTCTACAGAGTATGGGGAGTGAGGACCACAAGTTTTTAGTTTTAGTACAAGATAGTTTCCTTTCTCAACATGTGCTAGAACCAACCAGGGGAGAGAATGTGTTAGACTTAGTTTTGTCCTCACAGAAAGAATTAGTTGACAATGTCAAGATATGTGAGCCACTGGGGAGTAGTGATCACAACCAGATACATTTTACCATCAAAGTAAAATCAGAAAGGAATAGTAAAAAGCAGTATAGGAGAAATTTCCACAGAGGAAGGTATAAGGACATGAGGAAATATTTAGCAAAGATAGACTGGAATAACACACTGAAGAATAAGACAGCAACCGAATGCTGGAATATCTTAAATAGTGAAATTAAGTGCATAGTCGATAAATTTGTACCTTTCAAAAAACAAGGGAAACGGTCTAAAAAGAAACACTTATCGAAAGAAGCCATTAGAAAAATTAAGTATAAACAAATGATGTGGAAGTCATATAGATGTACTGGAAATGATGAAGACTACAACAGTTATAAAGAAGCACTTAACCAAGCTACAGCTGAAATTAGAAATTCAAAGAGAAGCTATGAACAACAATTAGCTAGTAATATAAAACATGACAGCAAGAGTTTTTATGCGTATGTTCGAAGCAAACAGAAAGTTCAGGATAAGGTCGGTCCTCTAGAAGATAGTGCTGGAAATAAATATCAGAGGGATTCTTAATGGCAGAAGACCTGAATGAGTATTTTAGTTCAGTGTTTACCAGGGAAGATATTAGTTCACTGCCAGTACCAGAGGCTAAGTTCAAGGGGGCAGATTCAGACTATTTAGGACAGTTAGTTGTAACCTCGGAAATGGTAGCTAAGAAAATAAGGGCTATGAAGGATAATAAATCACCTGGAGTGGACGGGATTCCGCCCAAACTACTATTGGAAATTGTAGAACAAATTAGCGTACCGCTTGCAACAGTTTTCAATTTGTCATTAGAAGAGGGAGTGGTTCCTTTAGAATGGAAAGAGGCAAACATTATACCGTTATTTAAAAAAGGTTCGAGAAACAAGTCAGAGAACTATAGACCAGTGAGTTTAACATCAGTGATTTGCAAATTATTAGAAAGACTAATTAAAGATCACATGGTGGATTTTCTTGTTAAACATAACTTGATAAACCCATCTCAACATGGGTTTTTAAAAGCGAGGTCATGCTTAACAAATATGTTATGTTTTTTGGAAGACATCACTAGGTGGGTAGATGAGGGATCACCAGTAGATATCATATATTTAGATTTTCAAAAAGCTTTCGACAAAGTACCACATCAAAGATTACTCCTTAAGCTAAAGGCCCATGGCATAGGAAATGGTATAATAAACTGGATAGAAAAATGGCTGAATGACAGAAGACAACGTGTAGTAGTTGATGGGGAGGCTTCAAACTGGAAATCGGTATTGAGTGGGGTACCACAGGGATCAGTACTAGGACCTATATTATTCTTAATATATATCAACGATTTGGACGATGATATAACAAGCAAGGTGTTAAAATTTGCGGATGATACAAAAGTGTTTAGAAGGATTAAAAGTGATGGAGACAGACAGCATTTACAAGATGATCTTGATAGGTTGATCAAATGGTCTGAAAAGTGGCAAATGCTGTTCAATTTTGGGAAATGTAAATGCCTCCACACAGGTCATGGGAATGAAGAGGTAAAATATAAAATGGGGGGTACTGTTCTAAGTACTACTGTAAAAGAAAAGGACTTAGGGTTAACCATTAGTGCTGATATGAAGGTTTCAGAGCAGTGCGGAATTGCAGCGTCAAAGGGAAATCAAATCCTTGGATTAATTAGGCGAAATATAGCGTATAAGAAAAAAGAATTAATAGTACCGCTGTACAAAACAATAGTGAGGCCTCATTTAGAATATTGTATACAAGCGTGGAGGCCATATCGCAAGAAGGACATAGATATGCTAGAAAGAGTACAGAGGAGAGCGACTAAAATGATACCAAATCTGAGGGATCTTAGTTACGAAATACGCCTAAAAGAATGTGGTTTAACAACACTAGAGACCAGGAGATTGAGAGGAGATCACATAGAAGTGTTTAAAATATTGAATGGTTATGAAAATATTGATAGAAACATTTTTTTCTCAGTTAAGAAAAATAGAAGGACCAGAGGACATGAAGCTACATTAGTAAAGGAGCAGTGTAGATTAGATATAAGAAAGTTCTCATTCTCACAAAGGACTGTAAATGAATGGAACAGATTATCTCCTGATTGTGTTGGTGCTAGTAGCGTGAATATGTTTAAAAATAAAATCGACACACACCTTAAAAAGGCGGGATACATGTAGATAAAAAGTATTGGACTCTCGATAAGCCAAAAGGCTTCCTTGTCCTCCTGCCATCCAGAGTAATTTTCTGGATGGCAATCTTGTTAAATCTGGGCGCTGGCGAAGGACTGGGACAGATCCAGGGTTGAACTAGACAGGTTGCCCTGCTGCCAAGAGAATGGCAAATCAAGTCGTAAAGCGTGGTGGGAATCGTTAACGTGGGTTATGTTCCCAAACGTTTGTGCGTGTGTGTGTAATATTCCGTGTCCAGAGTGACTGTTCGATCGAGCTTCTAAGAAGCCATGCCGCCACGTCAGCGGTATATTGAGACAACGTTCCGGTCGGCCCCAACGTATTTGCGTCGATGAGCGATAATCGCGACGCGCTCACCCAGCACGGGCCATCCTCGAACATCGGTCTCACAGCGACGTCAGAAAGATTGACCGAATGCGACTCGTAGCGACCGGCGGTAAACGTATTCTGCCAGGCGTCGTCATTCGCGCGAACCCGTTCATCCGACTTCTCGATCGTTTGCGACAAAACAAGATCTCTCGTTCGAATTCGTAGCGGCCGGCTGTAAGCGTCTACTGCCCGGCTTCGTCTTTCAGTTGAACGTATTCAACTGACTTCGCAATCGTTTGCGACCGTGCGATCATTGAACGGACGCGACTCGAGAATTCGCGGCGTACGACGGCAATCGTCAAATGCCCGGCATCATCACTCGTGCGCCCGAGATACACCGTTCTAATTGTGTTCCGAGCTCGGCGTGTTGACTTCAACAAACGTTCGTATATATTCGAGATGGGACTAGCCCAGTATCAATGTCTATTTTCTGATTGAATGTATCTATTATTTGCTGTATTATGATTGGTAGTTATCTGTGTTTTGAAGTGAGGTATTATTACCCTTGAAGTATTCACATATATATTTATATGTGTGTGTTGTAACAGATTACTGTGATGAGAGTCCGCGAGGACTAGCTTATACTGCGTATTTATATTATGGGAGTTATTCTTAGATAACACTTGGCGCCTAGTGTATGGTCGTATAGCGGTATAATCCACCTTAGAAAGGAAGTGGAATTTGATAATCGAAAGATTCAGTGTTATTGTTTATTATGTTCTATTAAGATTTGGTTACGGGATTTCTTTATTCTGTTTATTTAGTTAATCGAGATATTTACCAAAAGGTAGATATCTTGTAATAAAGTTTATTAAATTTTCCTCGTTTTGTTGTTGCTTGTTCACGATAACCGTTCTTTCTCATATGCGTTGACCTTGATATATAAGAACCCTACTAGACTGAGCCATCTAGTGTACGGAGACCTCGCTAATCCGTGACAGATATGTACATGAGAGATGGCCTCCATCTTAGTGGAAAGGGGGCAGCAGTTTTCTCAGAGAACCTGCTGCGATCTGTTGACAATGGGACAGGTTGCATCTATTTAAACTAGATTCGCAGGGGGGACTCGCAAAAAAGCCTGAAACTGGAGGCATAGATAAAGACAGCACAAATAAATCAGCAAAGAACAGTCTGGAAATCTCTTCTGAAGCTGGATATAAATGCGTTTGTTTAAACGCAAGGAGTATAGTAAACAAAAGAAATGAACTAAACATTACGGTAGAAGATATTGACCCTCACATAATAGGTATAACCGAATCCTTGACCACCACCGATATATCAGATGCCGAATTGGGACTGACAGGATAAGAAATGTTTAGGAAAGATAGAATAGGAAGAAAGGGAGGTGGAGTTATTTTATATATAAAGAATCTATCCAGGCTTATGAAATAAAATTAGAAAGAGAAGCAGATTGCGAAGAAGCTGTTTGGTGTAACATAGTTACAGGAAACTTAACGTTAACAGTTGGGTTAGCTTGTCGAAGTCTAAACATAAGTATAGAAGAGAATGAAAAAACACAAAACGCTATAAGGGAAGTAAGCAAAAGGGACTGCATTATTATGGGGGATTTTAACCACGAGCATATACAATGGAAACCTTTACAGAGTATGGGGAGTGAGGACCACAAGTTTTTAGTTTTAGTTCAAGATACTCTCCTTTCTCAACATGTACTAGAACCAACCGGGGGTGAGAATGTGTTAGACATAGTTTTGTCCTCACAGAATAAATTAGTTGACAATGTCAAGATATGTGAGCCACTGGGGAGTAGTGATCACAACCAGATACATTTTACCATCAAAGTAAAATCAGAAAGGAATAGTAAAAAGCAGTATAGGAGAAATTTCCACAAAGGAAGGTATAAGGACATGAGGAAATATTTAGCAAAGATAGACTGGAATAACACACTGAAAATAAGACAGCAACGGAATGCTGGAATATATTAAAGAGTGAAATTAAGTGCATAGTTGATATTTTTGTACCCTTCAAAAAACAAGGGAAACGGTCCAAAAAGAAACACTTATCGAAAGAAGCCATTAGAAAAATTAAGTATTATCAAATGATGTGGAAGTCATATAGATGTACTGGAAATGAAGAAGACTACAACAGTTATAAAGAAGCACTTAACCAAGCTACAGCTGAAATTAAAAATTCAGAGAGAAGCTATATACAACAATTAGCTGGTAATATAAAACATGACAGCGAGAGGTTTTATGCGTATGTTCGAAGCAAACGGAAAGCTCAAGATAAGGTCCAGAAGACCTGAATGAGTACTTTAGTGCAGTGTTTACCAGGGAAGATATTAGTTCACTGCCAGTACCAGAGGCTAAGTTCAAGGGGGCAGATTCAGACTATTTCCGACAATTAATTGTAAAACCGGAAATGGTAGCTAAGAAAATAAGGGCTATGAAGGATAATAAATCACCTGGAGTGGATGGGATTCCGCCTAATCTACTACTGGAAATTGTAGAACAAATTAGTGTACCGCTTGCAAAAGTTTTCAATTTGTCATTAGAAGAGGGAGTGGTTCCTTTAGAATGGAAAGAGGCCAACATTATACCGTTATTTAAAAAAGGTTCGAGAAACAAGTCAGAGAACTATAGACCAGTGAGTTTAACATCAGTGATTTGCAAATTATTAGAAAGACTAATTAAAGATCACATGGTGGATTTTCTTGTTAAATATAACTTGATAAACCCATCTCAACATGAGCTTTTTAAAGTGAGGTCATGCTTAACAAATATGTTGTTTTTTGGAAGAAATCACTAATTGGGTAGATGAGGGATCACCAGTAGATATCGTCTACTTATATTTTCAAAAAGCTTTCGACAAAGTACCACATCAAAGATTACTGCTTAAACTAAAGGCCCAAGGCATAGGAAATGGTATAATAAACTGGATAGAAAAATGGCTGATTGACAGAAGACAACATGTAGTAGTTGATGGGTAGGCTTCAAACGGGAAATCGGTATTGAGTGGGGTACCACAGGGATCAGTACTAGGAACTATACTATTTTTAATATATATCAACGATTTGGATGATGAAATAACAAGCAAGGTGTTGAAATTTGCGGATGAAACAAAAATGTTTAGACGGATTAAAAGTGATGGAGATAGACAACATTTGCTAGATGATCTTGACAAGTTTATCAATTGGTCTGAAAAGTGACAAATGGTGTTCAATTTTGGGAAATGTAAATGCCTCCACGCAGGACATGGGAACGAAGAGGTAGAATATACAATGACGGGTACTGTACTAAGTACTACTATAAAAGAAAAGGACTTATGGTTAACCATTAGTGCTGATATGAAGATTTCAGAACAGTGCGGAATTGCAGTTTCAAAGGGAAATCAAATCCTTGGATTAATTAGGCGAAACATAACGTATAAGGAAAACGAGCTAATAATACCGCTGTACAAAACAATAGTTAGGCCTCATTTAGAATATTGTATTGAAGCGTGGAGGCCATATCGCAGGAAGGACATAGATATCCTAGAAAGAGTACAGAGGAGAACACCTAAAATGATATCAAAACTGAGGGATCTTAGTTACGAAATACACCTAAAACAATGCGGCTTAACAACACTAGAGACCAGGAGGTTGAGAGGAGATCAGACAGAAGTGTTTAAAATAATGAATGGTTATGAAAATATTGATAGGAATATTTTTTTCTCAGTTAAGAAAGATAGAAGGACAAGAGGACATGAAGTTGCATTAGCAAAGGAGCAGTGTAGATTAGATATAAGAAAGTTCTCATTTTCACAAAGGACTGTAAATGAATAGATCAGATTATCTACTGATTGTGTGGGTGCTAGTAGCGTGAATATGTTTAAAAATAAAATCGACACATACCTCAGAAGGGCGGGATACACATATATAAAAGGGTCGGACTCTCGATAAGCCAAAGGGCTTCCTTGTCCACCTGCCACCTAGAGTTAATACTCTTGGTGGCAATCTTGTTAAATATCTTGTTATATAACACAGTAACTCTGGTACAACCGTGCAACACAGATTATAATAAACAATAAGACTTTATTACTGAAAGGCTTCTATGGTGACAAATAACACAGAATCTCTGGTACAACCGTGCAACAGAGATTAAAAAAACCAATAAGACTTTATCACTGAAACGCTTCAATGGCGACGAATAAAGTTGAATAAACCGCACCTTTCTGCGCTGGATATGAATATTAACTGTGTCTGTGGTGTTTTGGCTGTCGGAGTTTCAATCCTTTTGTAGGTGTCTCTTGAAGGGAGCAATGACTGGCAGGTCTTGTCTCTTATCACGGTTTAGTAGGTCTGGAGGCATTGGTATCAGCAGGATGTTGGTTATAGCACCTGCAAATGCACGCTACTGTTTATCATCAAATTCCACAACAAATGTAAATATACTAATTGAAGTTTTAACTGACCGATTTAACTTTACCTAAATCGCAATCAACTTCGACAAGCGTTGTCTTGCCAACAATGTCTATGTAAATTGTACTACCGTGTGCATTACATAGTTAGGGCCTGCATGTAGTTTACGATTAAACAACTCTGAATTGTGTTTATGTTATAAAGTACAACATTCAAAGCGCTTTACACTTTACTCCCTGGCAGACATGTTCAATCGAAAAAAAATCAACTTACCTGGGAATGCAATTACTGCATGAAAATTATAGGTACACAAATATCCACCAGTCTATAGCCAGGTACTCACCCCTGGATGTGGTGCTATATAAAAAATATTATTGTTATTAGAGACGACTCACCTTTGTGTGTGAGTGTGCGCACACACTGCAGACTACAGATATCCCACACCTTGACCGATGCATCCTTCGACCCCGACACTAGCAGTGTGTCATCCAGAGATGTCACTAGACACGTCACTTCCTTACTGGAACCATAACACAATAAACACGATCAATAAAATGACCCATTTCATAGTCCTCCCTGAGGAGTAAAACAACCTAACAATGACAACATGATTAACCCGTAGCCGGCCGACCCGTTTCTCCCCAAGTCGGCCATAGATGAGACCAGCCTAGAAGTGGCGGCACCTCCTGGACTGTTTTGAATTATATCTGGCTTAGTACGCTAGGCTTTTAGTAATGCTTTGTGGTGTTTTCCTGCACATGTTCTTATTGAAAAATTTCGAGAAAACGGCACTTGAAAGTGAGATGTGATACAAATGTGGGACATCTAAAAATGGCGTCTGAGAGAAGATTCTAACAACATGGTTAAGTTATGTTATTACTGGTATTGGAAACTATTTTTGTAGTAGAACTTCTTTTAGTAACACAAGATACACATAGTGATCGACATGTGCAAGAAGACCGGTATAAATGTCTTGACCAACGACATCAGCAGAAGTCACCGGGAAGAGGAAGGCCATCGTGGCGAAGTTTGTATGGAGAGGAAAAAATGGATAGAAAAGAATGCTGAAGTTGCCAACGGTCCGACGATCATCATTTACGATGACCTAATTTATGATCTATGGCTCTCTGACAGACCTTCAACCAACAGCGACCTACATTCGAGAAACCAGATTTGCAGTCTGATTGAACACAGAAGACGAACAATTTATGACTACCTGACTTTCCTCTGCAGCAAGTTGCTGCGCGAGGTGAAGAAGGACACCACGTGAAGCGAGCCTTCACCCGAGACGGACGCATCTACTGCACTGTGGAACCGAATAGCCGGGAACAGAAAGTGACACTGGACAATCATGATAATCTGTTTAAGCTAGGCTGGAAGTAGGAGATCAGCCATACCTAGCTCTTTACGGACACTTCAAAAAAGTTGGAACATTATGTCTTGTGATAACACAAATTAGCCGTGGCTAGTCATGCACAAATACTCCCTGTGCCAGAACTTGCTCCACAGAAGATCAGCAAATTGGTTTACTATGCAAAACGTGCATTACAGCGAAACAGCCAACTAGACTCACAACGAATGTGGTCCGCAGCGAACTCTAGTGACTGCCAATTCGGCTCGCAAACAATTCGGTCAACTGTGAACTCACATAATGACGCTCGTCCAAGGCTACTAAATGTATACAAAACAAACAGCTATACTAAAACTGTGATCCAGATTCAGCATAAAGTTAAGTCAAGAAGACGGTTGTGTTCAAAAACGGACAAATCTCCAGCCATGACAACTTGAGAAAGCGGCTATCAACAGATCTAACTGGTGCGCACTGTCCACAAGGGCAACAACAAGCTTTGAGGATGACCATCGCCAATGCCTCGCAGCAGCCCGTGAGAAGCGTCACAGTTGACTGCAATGCAAAATGTAACATGTATGTTTCATAAGTATCCTGTATTTAATTTGTTTAACATACGACAAGAAAATACATGTTACTGTGTACAAATTTACATGAATTGCAGGAATTTGCTCTGCACCATTGGCGGGTACTATTTTGAACTTGCTTCTGTCGTCATCGTGGAAGTGATTCATAAAAGCTTATATGCATGGACTACTTGGCCAATTTTTGTATGAAAGTCCATGTAATGATATGACACGAAGGAAATAGATGCTTTGCCATACCTTGCATAATATGGCAAAATATTAAATATGGCATTGCCTCATGTTGCAGACGACCCCAAAAGTACACCTCCTGACAAAAGTTCTGCTGCTCTTCAAAAGACCAAGAAATGACAAGGTAGCATCTAAATACAAGTTAACAGGCATATCAAAATACTGATATGGTGACAAATTAAACTTATTATGTGGCCAAAAACATTATGTGAATGTACATAGTAACCAGTGAAATAGTAACAATCCTGCTGTGTGTGTGCGTGCACGATGTTCATGGTTGTGTAATTTACAGCAACCAAAGCACCAGAGGACAAGGCATGCCAGAGGAAGAAGAGATGTCCAAGTAGCAATCTCCTGTGTATAAAGAAAGGTGTGTACATTTATTGATTTTTCTATCACCAGACTTTTCTATGCATTTATTCAGCTGAGTGGTCTGATTTACGCCATTCAGAATTGGATGGAAAACAACCAAGGAATAAACACCACTGGGTTTATGACACTATCTTGTTCAAGGTTGTTATGTTAATTTAACTTTATAATTATTGTTGAGCTACTGTTACCGTCTCTATATGGGACTTATGGGTATGTTAAGCTCATCTTCTTAAATAGTTTGTATATCGGCTGTCAAATTTTCAGGGATTCACCTCTAGAAAGAAAAGTAATCTTTTTATATTAAAAATAATTATCTCGCAGTCGCCACCAGAGTGCTCCATTGCGTCGAGTTCACCCCTCCCCCTACTACCTCCTCTACAAAGCCACACCGAGCAAAACACTTCGTGATTGTGGATGCCGAGACACTGCACAACGCCAACCACAGCCAGGCGATGGCGTCCCATATATCAACACGCTTGCTGAGTTCTGTCGCAGTGTTTGTCGAGTCAATCTCTATTAGAACTAGCAGTTTCCTGTAATGAGCTTTCGTCGTCGCGATGATGCCAGCATCGCAAGGCTGGAGACGTGATGTCGTGTTTGGAAGCAGAAACACGAGTGATGTTTGTCAACTTGAGGTCGGGGTGGGCACCACAGTTGTCTGCAAACATCAAGATGTGACGTTGCTGCAACTTCATCTTTCCGTTTATCCGCTCGAGCCACTCGGTAAAGAGAATGCTTGTCATCCACGCTTTCCTGTTTGCTCGATAAGTGACCGGAAGCAGTGCCTTGACCTCACCACAGAAGCATCTTGGGTTGGCCGCCTTCCCGATGACCAGTGGCGTAAGCTTCTTGCCTGTGGCCGAACACGCCAACAAGACAGTGATTCTCTCTTTGGATGTCTTGATTTCTTTCCGAGGATCCCCTTTCATTACGATCGACCTGTTTGGCAGGGCACGGTAATAGAGTCCTGTGTCATCCGCATTGTAGATGTCGGCCAGGTCGTAGCCCTACGTCACCGCAGGTAAACGTTCTGCCAGGTCGTCATCGACATCTTGAGGCACCTCGGCAGACTCCCCACACAACGCGGCTTGCTTGAAATTATACCGCTTGTGCCAGCACTCCAACTAGCCGTTTGAAGTGCTGAAGTCATTGTGGTTCATCTCCATGGACAACATGAATCATGAAGTCATTTACAGATACATCTGTAGCATATAATTAAAAAATAGTTAGATGTAATATCCTGAATAATAATTTCATCTGTTATGCCTACAGAATATAATAACACCACAATGGCACCAATTAATAAATATGTGGAGACGACGACTCGTACATCCGGCGACCCCTTAGCCTAGAGCTTAGGCATAGCCGGATGACCACATAACGCTGTACTTGCTGCGGCAACAAAAACTGCGCGATACAATCTCAATGAGCGCTTTAAAATATGTCAACTTTTTACAAAATATATCCTTACACATTACAACAAATTAGAATTGTTTTCAACTGTCATGGTGTAATAAATATTTACGAATGTCCTAAAAGATTTAACGTAGTTTTCCAAGTAAAATACACGAACTGCGAGTGTGACCGAAGGCCAACGACGATCAAAGTATAATTTTAAATAAAACACACCTGTATCATCCTGCCGTTGACGGGCAGTTCCTTTGATCGGGCAGTGCATAACCCATGCCATATGAGCGCGTTGAGGTCCTATTAGATGGTCTTCCTCCGTTTCAAGTATTTTAGGTCGCACCGACCACCCAACGCCCATTCCGTAGTCTGCTGGACCCAAAGTTGAATTGGGCGACACCACTTGAAGGGCAGTCGGGAACCGCACCATCTCCATCACGGCACGAACGCATGCTTTGGATAGAACTTCCAAATGACGGAATGCAGAGACTCATTCATGTTCTGGATCTTGCCTTGTCACAATCTTTTGAGAAGGTTGGGATCTGCCAGCTATTTCTACAACCTGCCAGTCTAGAATGGTGCTGGGCCATCCTACGTGAGTAGGAGGATCCTCACCCTTGGCACGTTGGTAAAAGTGCCACGGTGTCTCCCCCTGTGGACACCTGTGGTGCCGTGGCTGTTCATCAGTTGAACCGGCAAGAAACAGCTTTGCCCAAATAGCGCACTGCATGCTGTCTACAATGCCACATTTTCGTCACATGTTTTGACGCTCGCTTTGATTGTAATATGTCTGCAACACATTGAACTTGTCATCGGTTAGTCGGCTACGGCCACCGAGATGCTTTGCGCTATACCGTTTCCTCAGTGCAATACCGACATGTTTTGATGCATGGTTAATACATTTTTCTTTGACTATTTCTACATTCGTTCACCCGGGCATGTGATTTGGCATCACCGTCGCCAAGAAAGCCAGTGTACCGAAGTCAGTTTTGCTGAACAGAACGACTCAATAGGATGGATGCCCCTTCCGCTTATATAGCATTGGAAGATCCAACAAAGTTCACATCACATTCTTCGGCAAATGTCACATACCATGTCTGGAAATTGTTGCTCATCTCTTCCATCTGTGACTTCTTCATTGTAGACGCATGACAGTAATTTTAGAGAGCAACAGCATCCACTGCCAACCCGGTCACAATGTCGATGACCACACCAAGACCATAGTCAGACGTGTGTCCAGCTTGTGCCATGTCATATATATCTGCCTACCCTCTTCAAGTCACATCTTCTTCTGCCAGGTCTGGGTTGACCTCCTGCTAGGCTTTGTTCATACACTCTGCTAAACTTCCTTGACATCTCATAGTATGTAGGCTTCTGAAGGCAGCTCATGCCAAACACTGTAGAAAACTTCTCCAACACTGCATAGCCGCCACCAAGTTCCTCTGCAGCAACGGCCGTGAGTTTGTTGATGTGACTTCACTTCTGCTATTTGTTAAATGCGAACAGCTGGCAAGGTGTGAACATCATCTTTTCGGACTAAGGTGGCCAATTGTAGTTGTTCCTGTCGTACTTAGCCCATACTAAGGTGGCCAGGTGCAGGTGTTCCTGTTGTACTTGGCCCGGACTAAGATGGCCAGTTGTAGGTGTTCCTGTTGTACTTGGCCTGGACTAAGGGGGCCAGTTGTAGGTGTTCCTGTTGTACCTGGCCTGGACTAAGGTGGCCAGTTGTAGGTGTTCCTGTTGTACTTGGCCCGGACTAAGGTGGCCAGTTGTAGGTGTTCCTGTTGTACTTGGCCTGGACTAAGGTGGCCAGTTGTAGGTGTTCCTGTTGTACCTGGCCTGGACTAAGGTGGCCAGTTGTAGGTGTTCCTGTTGTACTTGGCCCGGACTAAGGTGGCCAGTTGTAGGTGTTCCTATTGTACTTAGCCCGGACTAAGGTGGCCAGTTGTAGGTGTTCCTGTTGTACTTGGCCCGGACTAAGGTGGCCAGTCGTAGGTATTCCTGTTGTACTTGGCCCGGACTAAGATGGCCAGTTGTAATTGTTTCTGTTGTACTTGGCCTGGACAATTTCGCTGGAGCCGCAAAACAGCTGTGTTTAATATTTAATTTCATAGACTTTTTCTGTATTTTTAAATGCACCCAAATGTTATATATGTATATATATATATATATATATATATGTACACTTTGAGTACACGCAGAATATGGATTTTAGATAATGACTTATTTTTATTTCCTTTAACCATCACCTGCTGCAATGGAAATTATGGATTGCGTACAATTCTTTTGCGTTTCCCGTGAAATCCTCAAACGAATTCAGCTAAATGGTCCACACAGTGCACTTTGTACATATTCCTTCTATGGATGGTTTCGAAATGTGTGTGTTCCAAAAACAAGTCCAGCTATCATGTTTGCAGAGAAGAACGTTCTTGTATACTACATCTGACACCTTATTTAACAAGACTATACATTACTTATCAAACATAGACTAGAAATTGGTGGAATCAACTTCATTTCATCTGTCCAACTCTGGCCGGCACTACCCTCATGATTATTGGCACATGCCGGTTCATGTTTAGTGTATCAGGCTGCAAACTGGTCAGCATCATAATTCTTTCTAACTTTAGCACATGCATCACAGTGGTTACTAGAAAGACCAGCATCAATGACTTTCGCAGGGCCATTTAGGTTCACAGATAGGGCAGTAGCTACATAATTTTTAGTAGAGAACCCATGCCTCTGCCAAGTACCGTCACAAGAAACGGTTGCATTACAGTTAGGGGACAAAATGTGAGACAGTTCTCTGGCAGACTTTGCCATACTTTGCTGCGCAACCGTCTCAGTCGCTGCGTGGATGGCGTCCTTGTAGTGGTTTGATCGACTCGTACTGAAGGGTGGTGGCATGTTCATGTCGACTCTTACTGAAGGGAGGTGGCATGTTCATATTGACTATTACTGAAGGAAGGTGGCATATTCATATCGACTTTTACTGATGGGAGGTGGCATGTTCATATCAACTTTTACTGATGGGAGGTGGCATGTTCGTATCGACTCATATTTACGGGAGGTAGCATGTTCATATCAACTCTTACTGACGGGAGGTGGCATGTTCATATCGACTCGTATTGATGGGAGGTGGCATGTTCATATCGACTTGTACTGATGGGAGATGGCATGTTCATAACGACTCGTATTGATGGGAGGTGGCATGTTCATATCAACTCGTCCTGATGGGAGGTGGCATGTCCATAACGATTCGTACTGATGGGAGGAGGCATGTTCATATTGGCGAGGAACCGCTGACCATGAGTGTAATGGCCTCCGATGCTGTAGATGACCATCTGTAAATGCACAATGGTGTTCTCACCAGGAGTGTTGTTTAAGGTCAGTTCATCACTGCACGCCCTGCATGTGAATTTCAACGAAGTAGCAAGTCCTGCTTTCACCTCTGTCACGTTATAACCTTGATGCTGACAAGTTGGACATGGAAACTGCCGAATGAAATGTGTCAGTTGATCAACGTCAAACATTCCGTAGCCACTGACGGTGTCGTCAATGATGGGCTTTTCTGATACTTGTTCCTGAAGTTTCATAGCTAATCAGCTACGTCGCACTGGTGGTGTCTCTTGTGTTTCAGATTCAACAACACCAAACAACGCATAGAATTATGTTTCAAAATATATACACTAATCTATTTTAATAGCCATGATATTTTAATAAATGTATCATTTATGGAAACTAATGCTATAAATTACATTATACAGTTGATTTATGATTATTCAATTAATATATTTTTAATATTAATATTATTTTGCATAAATCATGAAAAATAGTCATAGTAATGGAAAGTTATTTAGTAATAATTATAATATGAAATGCGTATAATAACAAATCACTTTGTAGTGGAATGTTACATTCAAGCAATAAAAAAACCGTGATAACAAAGATAAATATATACATAACATAAACAAATAATGTCAATATTGCATGTGCGGCTCTTTCGCGGCAATCACATCGACTCATCAGCGAGGCATAGAGTGTACAAAGTTCAGGGGATGTGAGGCGGTGGTTATGCAGGCTGTTGCGGACAAGGACACGGTCCTGCTTGTCAGCCACCGAGCCAGTCTGGCGGTTGTTCTTTACGAACCTGAACACTGTCTTGTGTCTCACACCAAGCTGCGTACCAACAGCACAGTAACTGATCTCCTGCTCCAGCAGAATCACTACCCCGGGTACGAGTTTCCAGATCTATCTTCCGATGTGGCATCTCTGAATCCTGAAAAAAACCAATAACGTCATAATAAGTTTAATGGAAAATCATACCAAACAGAGACAAATTATATGGCATGGGAATGTCAATGCACACGATGGATGCCAGTCATACTCACTGCCTACAGTAACAAACCAGAAACTGTTTTAATGTATGGACATCTGCAGCATAGGGATATGAATATGTCGTTTAAAAGCAGTGGATTTCCATCTGCCCTGAATTTGAGTTTTGCTTAGCCCTGTGTCTGCTGCCGTGGTAGCGACACCGATTCAAAAGGTGTGGGCGTTATATTTTCTAGGGTCCAATCCCGCATATTGTAAGGCTTTGCTTAGGTGTTGGCAGAAGTAGTTCCATGAAACAGAGGACATATTAGCAGATGCAAAGAGCAGTCTCTCGAACGGGCCATGAACCTTAAGGAAACGAGAAAGAGCGAGTACTGGACATTACTGATCATTGGTTTGTGAAATAGACAAAGTGATAGGACGTCCATATGTGTTCTGTTTAAATTGACACGTCACCAGTATGATGCATGAATTTGAAGTGGTTATATCTGCCAATTGTATGACAGAGTCACTCATAGTTCAAGAATGCACTGTTATAAAAGCATACTTTGTAACATACAGCGTAGATAGGCTGACGAGTAAATAAACATCAGCAATCTTGTATAGGACTGTAGGAGTAATTGGCAGTCGGGTGACAGATTTACCGGCCAGCTTTTGGGCTCCAGTTAATAACTTCTTTATAACAAAATGCTGTGTTGGGTCAGCCATCTCACCCAATTTATGGATAAATGCAAAGCAGACATACATGTCATTAGCGTAGCTGGGGCATAATTCTGAGAAAATAGATTTGCCATAAAGGCAGCTAAGACCCTGTTGAAGCGGGAAAAAGAATATGAAGGAAAATGCTTCCTGCTGAACATAGTATACAAAGTGCGGCGGCCACCTGAAATCGAGACGGTTTGTCAGCAATGACATTAGTCTTTCCATGAATATGTTTTGCCTTAAAATAAATATTAAATTTCAAAGCAGTCACGACTAGTCTCCTGATTAAACGCAGCAATTGACAGTTCTTAGCCGACTGTTTATTGATGACTTCCACCACAACTTGATTGTCTTTGAGGAACAAAATCGAGTTGTTAGCCAAACACTTGCCCCACAGCTCCAAAGCGGCTACAGTGGGATAATCCAGGTGTATAGTTCCAATACTGAAATGTTATAACTTTGCCAGATTTCTGACCAGCAAAGGATATATTCTCGAGGTTCCATCACCGCGCTCTATAACTTCGCCTTCTTGCAAGCACCATTCACATCCAAACAGACCATTGAACTGGGTTGTGTTCCGAAACATGGGTCTAACACAAGAATCGCACGAAGAACAGAGGCTAAACACTGCTATAAACTACCATGTTACTTTTGTTTAGCGAATCCATCCCTACAGTACCAAGGTGTTTTAACTCATCCACAAATGGTTTAAGGTAACAGTGAGACCACGGTTTCTCCTTTGCGAACCAAAGACCAATTAGCAAACAGTTGTCTTTGGAGTTAGTTAAACTTCATTGATACATGCATGCAATGGCCAAACGGACTGTTTTGATGATCAAAATACAGGTGTACCATCACAGCTCCATAATAATGTTATATCATCATCTCTAACTTCACCCTTATGAAAATGCTCTTTGATCAGTCATGCCACTAAATGCACAAACAAAGTCATCCTGCCACACAAACTCTGATTTCTTAATAAGCGAGTGTCTTTTCAACAACTCCCTCAACTAGCTATTGATGGGTACATATAAGTGGAAGTTGCCGTCTTTCAAGCATTGTTCTCTATTCAGTGTACTATTGCAAGAATGGCAACTGTTGATTTTTTCGCACTGAGTATATTTATTTAGGTAAGCATGACAAACTGGGCAGAACAAATTGACATCAAATTCATTGCCTTGTAACAAAATTACTTTGGTTAAAAAGAATTTTGATGATGGTAGACATACTGGTGCAAGAATTAAAATAAATTCCAAAAATGTTAAAACTGCTGAACCAGTTAGGTGATGCCGCACAATAAACGAGATAACAATCATGGCTTGTCCTTTGTGGTGTCAGATCCCTCATGAATAAGGTCATCAGCATTCGGCATATTTGGAATATCGTCCTGGAAATCAGGAGTGCAATGATCCACCTTGTTATCATCTGGAAGTGTCTGAAAATTTAAAACACTTGTTGTATGCAGGGCTGCCTACTATTACGGATTTTCCATAATCATTACGGAAATTCACCTCAGATTACGGCATTACGGAAACTGCCGTCCTATTACGGAAATAAAAATATCCCAGTACAGAAAAATATACACATTAAAGAATTGCTCAATCTATAACTAATGCTGCTCCAGATGACATGAAGAAACTGTCAACGTTCACCTGTTACAATTTATCAACAAATATTTAGTCCACTACAAGTTCTACAAAGTCAGTATGGTGACAACATCCAATGCCTTGCCTGTGTACAATGTAACAACTGACTGCCAGCAGCCTGCTGATGACTGCTGTGGCATGTGGCACTTGAGCATATTATTATGTATAAATCAGTCTGTCAGCAGCCAAAACATATCAGTGTCATTAAAGCGCGTCTAGACATTAATACGATTTACAGGTGTAGAATTTTATAATGAAATAATTAAATTAAGATGACGTTAAATTACATTAAATAGTTATGGTTTTCTGAAAATTATGAATATAATTATAAATGTCTTAGAAGAGTATAAAATGAGTATTATAATTGTTGTAATTGCAATATAAAACTACATTGTATCATATTTTTATTCAAAGGTTTTTATTTGAATACAACAATAATCAATTTAACTTTATCATTGGCTGTTAGTAATAATTATAATGTTTCCTGCTGTGTGCTGTAAATTGAGAAAGTCGTTGGATGATTATTGGCTATTTACTGGCGCTATCTTTCCCATGGTGATGCTCTACAGACGTAAACACTTGGGCATGTCTAGCCATGCATGCACTTTGACAGCTGTAATTAACACAATGTAGCTCATTGGATGTTGTTAAACAAGCATCCCTTAGAAGTGCTAATGGAATATCTTAACTGCTGACAGAAGTTACAGAGCAGCACACAATATGTTGGAACAAAGTATATCTACTTCTGAAGATTAAATTAATAATTTCCTGGATTTCCCGGCACTGTGAACAGGCTGGGCTTGTCACTGTATTTACTTCAGAGCAAGGTTTGATTGGCAACCTTGTGGACCAGGATGCGTTGGGGGGGGGGGGGGTAATTACGAAAATTGTTTTCGTCAGGTAGGCAGCCCTGTGTGTGTAGTCAAAGCTGTAGTGCATCTCAACCTGCCAACTACGGAGAGGGCTAGCAGTCAACTCACCAATTCCAAGCTGGCGGAAGACGTACTTGGCACGGCGAACCATCTCATTGTACATGGAGCGCTCCTGCTGGACAACGAGGAGGTGCTCCTATTGGAACAAATGGTCACTCTTGTTGACTTCTGGCAGATGGGCACTTCGGTAGATGATGACATTGTTTTCTGAAACGTCCCTGGAGGTCAGTTATCGGCCAGGCTGTCACGACGAATGACAGCAGGACTTTCCAAGTTCCAAGAAAAGTTGACAAAGAAGGGGAATTACAGATTGATAAGTATTATTCTTGCCTTGATATCATTCATAAAGTTGCAATAAACATACATTGAGTAGCAGTTGTGCTTAAAGTTAGTTAAAGTATTTTAGAACGCCTTAGTATAGTGAGTGATAATAGGGTAACTCACTTAGCCTTCGATAAGTTGTAAACAAGATTTAACAAACCTGATTATGTGGTAGAACATATAGGAGATAAAGTAACAACCATCAAACTACTTACATAAGATAATATATGTGTAAGCCAGTACTTGCTAGATATTTTGATTAGGTAGCATTGTTGTTAAAACTAAGCAAGGGCGATAGTCGGGCGGCGTAACCTAAATAAATAAAGCAGACTAACGTAACGTAATTGATTGTATTTAAATTAGGTCACTACCAGTAATGTTAGCGTTTGTGACAGGATAAATAGTCGGCTGTGTAATTGAAATTTGTAACTTAAAGTGTGCTGTAGTACACAGAAAACAGTCTCTATAAAGACTAAGTTAGTTAAGTTATTAATAAATTCTGATCGGGATATGGCGCCTTGCAAGCGGCAAGTCAAGGCAAAGCGACACTTGGTGTGCGATCACTGCCACAGCTGGGTAGATTTTGCATTGTCCGGCTGTTGGAAGTCATGGGCAGAAACCTTGGAGGTAGGATTCACCTTTCAGTGCATTGGGTGTTGGAAGGTGGAGTTCTGCAGAAGGAGATAGTTAGATTGACAGATATTGTGAAGGGAATGGAGATGGGAATTAGCAAGGAGGCAGGTCGAATGGAGAGAGACGACAGAGAGAGAGGTGAGAATACTGAAAGACTGAAGGAGAATAGCAGTGGCAAGAAAACTGAGGAACGGAGATTGAGAGGAGGGAAGGTGATTGGTGCGGAAGAAATTGGAAAATTGACAACAGAAAACGTGACAAGCGTGTAGGTGACAGGGAAGAAAGTGACCATAGAGAAGGAGGGAGGGAAGATGGGACGGGAGAGGAGAGAAGAAAATGAGATGGGACGAAAGATGAAGGGACGAAAGGAAGTGAGAACAAATGTGATAGAAGAAAAGTCGATAAAACAACGCTGACACGAGGAAAGATAACAAGAGAAAAAGCGACAGGAAAGAATGGATCGGAAGAGAATGTGACAGGAGAGAAGACGACAGGGGGAAAGACAACAACCAGACAGATGCAAACCGAAGAAGGAGCTATTCTATGGCAGTGATTGAGGGGGCAATGAGGAAAGAGAGGGTGTTTATGGGCTACTCCATTATGAGAAAGACGGACAAGACACTGAGCGAGGGGAAAGACGTCGTTGTATGTCTTCCGGGGGCTAGGATTGAACATGTGGCTGACAGGGTAGAGAAGGTATTGGGACTTGGCAAGGGTAATCTATACTGGTACATGTAGGAACAAATAATGCAGACAGGGAGGGAACAACTGCGACAGTACAGAAGTATAGACAGGTAGTGAGGAAGCTAAAGAAGACAAGAGTTGAACAGGTTATTCTGTCAGGAATTTTGTCAGTAATGGGAGGAAGGGGGACAACGTATAGAAACTGCAAGAGGATGGTGATCAACGCACTATTTGAGCAGATGTGTGAAGAAGAGGGGGTGGGATTCACAGATTTATGGGGATACTTTGTTGGGAGGGAAGGTATGTACATGAGAGATGGCCTCCATCTTAGTGGAAAGGGGCAGCAGTTTTCTCAGAGAACCTGCTGCGATCTGTTGACTGTGGGACAGGTTGCATTTATTTATACTAGATTCGCAGGGAGGACTCACAGAAAAGCCTGAAAATGGAGGCATACATAAAGACAGCGCAAATAAATCAGCAAATAACAGGCTGGAAAACTCTTCTGAAGCTGGATATAAATATGTTTGTTTAAATGCAAGGAGTATAGTAAACAAAAGAAATGAACTAAACATTATGGTAGAAGATATTGATCCTCATATAATAGGAATACCCGAATCCTGGACCACCACCGATATATCAGATGCTGAACTCGGACTGACAGGATATGTAATGTTTAGAAAAGATAGAATAAGAAGAAAGGGAGGTGGAGTTATTTTATATATTAAAGAATCTATTCAGGCTTATCAAATAAAATTAGAAAGAGAAGCAGATTGCGAAGAAGCTGTTTGGTGTAACATTGTTACAGGAAACACACCGTTAGCAGTTGGGTTAATTTACATAAGTCCAAACATAAGCATAGAAGAGAATAAGTAAATACAAAACGCTATAAGGGAAGTAAGCAAACGGGGCTGTATTATTATGGGGGATTTTAACCACGGGCATATACAATGGAAATCTCTTCAAAGTATGGGGAGTGAGGACCACAAGTTTTTAGTTTTAGTTCAAGATACTTTCCTTTCTCAACATGTGCTAGAACCAACCAGGGGTGAGAATGTATTATACATAGTTTTGTCCTCACAAAATCAAATAGTTGACAATGTCAATATATATGAGCCACTGGGGAGTAGTGATCACAACCTGATACATTTTACCATCAAAGTAAAATCAGAAAGGAATAGTAAAAAGCAGTATAGGAGAAATTTCCACAAAGGAAGGTATAAGGACATGAGGAAATATTTAACAAAGATAGACTGGAATAACACACTGAAAAATAAGACAGCAACAGAATGCTGGAATATATTAAAGAGTGAAATTAAGTGCATAGTCGATAAATTTGTACCCTTCAAAAAACAGTCCAAAAAGAAACACTTATCGAAAGAAGACATTACAAAAATTAAGTATAAACAAATGATGGAAGTCCTATAGATGTACTGGAAATGACTACAACAATTATAAAGAAGCCCTTAACCAAGCTACAGCTGAAAATAGAAATTCAAAGAGAAGATATGAACAACAATTAGCTAGTAATATAAAACATGAAAGCCAGAGTTTTTATGCGTATGTTCGAAGCAAACAGAAAGTTCAAGATAATGTCGGTCCTCTAGAAGATAATGCTGGAAATATAATATCAGAGGGATTCTTAATGGCAGAAGACCTGAATGAGTACTTTAATTCAGTGTTTACCAGAGAAGATATTAGTTCACTGCTTGTACCAGAGGTTAAGTTCGAGGGGGCAGATTCAGACTATTTAGGACAATTAATTGTAACCCCGGAAATGGTAGCTAAGAAAATAAGGGCTATGAAGGATAATAAATCACCTGGAGTGGATGGGATTCCGCCCAGACTACTACTGGAAATTGTAGAACAAATTAGCGTACCGCTTGCAACAGTTTTCATTTTGTCATTAAAAGAGGGAGTGGTTCCTTTAGAATGGAAAGAGGCAAACATTATACCGTTAATTAAAAAAGGTTCGAGAAACAAGTCAGAGAACTATAAACCAGTGATTTGCAAATTATTAGAAAGACTAATTAAAGATCACATAGTGGATTTTCTTGTTAAACAAAACTTGATAAACCCATCTCAACATGATTTTTTTTAAAGCGAGGTCATTCTTAACAAATATGTTATGTTTTTTGGAAGATATCACTAAGTGGGTAGATGAGGGATCATCGGTAGATATCATCTACTTAGATTTTCAAAAAGCTTTCGAGAAAGTACCACATCAAAGATTACTGCTGAAACTAAAGGCCCATGGCATAGGAAATGGTATAATAAACTGGATAGATCAATGGCTGATTGACAGAAGACAACATGTAGTAGTTTATGGGGAGGCTTCAAACTGGAAATCGGTATTGAGTGGGGTATCACAGGGATCAGTATTAGGACCTATATTATTCTTAATATATATCAACGATTTGGATGATTAAATAACAAGCAAGGTGTTGAAATTTGCGGAAGATACAAAAGAGTTTAGAAGGAATAAAAGTGATGTAGATAGACAGCATTTACAAGATGATCTTGACAGGTTGATCAAATGGTCTGAAAAGTGGCAAATGCTGTTCAATTTTGGGAAATGTAAATGCCTCCACACAGGACATGGGATCGAAGAGGTAGAATATACAATGGGGGGTACTGTACTAAGTACTACTGTAAAAGAAAAGGACTTAGGGTTAACCATTAGTGCTTATATGAAGGTTTTAGAGCATTGCGGAATTGCAGCTTCAAAGGGAAATCAAATCCTTGGATTAATTAGGCAAAACGTAACGTATAAGGAAAACGAGCTAATAATACCGCTGTACAAAACAATAGTTAGGCCTCATTTAGAATATTGTATTCAAGCGTGGAGGCCATATCGCAGGAAGGACATATATATGCTAGAAAGAGTGCAGAGGAGAGCAACTAAAATTATACCAAAACTGAGGTATCTTAGTTACGAAATACGCCTAAAAATGCGGTTTAACAACACTAGAGACCAGGAGATTGAGAGGAGATCAGATAGAAGTGTTTAAAATATTGAATGGTTATGAAAATATTAATATAAATATTTCTTTTTCAGTTAAGTAAGATAGAAGGACTAGAGGACATGAAGTTACATTAGCAAAGGAGCAGAATTGATTAGATATAAGAAAGTTTTTATTTTCACAAAGGACTGTAAATGAATGGAACATATTATCTACTGATTGTGTGGGTGCTAGTAGCGTGAATATGTTTAAAAATAAAATCGACACATACCTCAGATGGGCGGGATACACATAGATAAAAGGATCGGACTCTCGATAAGCCAAAGGGCTTCCTTGTTCACCTGCCCCCTAGAGTGAATTCTCTGTGTGGCAAACATGTTAAATCTTGTTAAAGATTGTAGATATGAGTACTGTATAG
Organism: Paraescarpia echinospica; assembly: GCA_020002185.1. Taxonomy (NCBI): domain Eukaryota; kingdom Metazoa; phylum Annelida; class Polychaeta; order Sabellida; family Siboglinidae; genus Paraescarpia; species Paraescarpia echinospica. Next base: position 63,936,186 of record CM034532.1, read on the forward strand.
TAATCATGTTCACAAACAGACCTGGCACTGTATTGACAGGCATTGTATTAACAGGCATTGTATTAATTTTAACACTGATGACTTTGGCACATCAGTCTGTTAATTACCATGTTACCATCTATATTTTGATGACTGCTGAAATTCACATAATTATATACCCTGGCTGGAACAATCACAATCTGGCCGATACACTTCATGTCTAACCGTAAATCGGATATCATAAAAATATTACAAACGTAAAGGCATATTCTGTTTACCTGTGTAGGCAATTGCTAATGCAACAACTGTACAACACAAACATGACAACGATGACTTACGCACGCAGGAACTTGAATGTGTTGACACATATGTGACGACTCCGGACCGTGTAGTTTGTTCTTGGCCGCACTCGCTTCTTCTGAGATGTTTCGGATCGATGACTGGAGCATGTTTTCTCAGATAGGTTGATCCCACATGACAGTTTGCCGAGAAAGACTAATATCTGATCGCCTAACAATGCATAGAATAAAAAAATGTAGCATAATCACTAGAGCTGTGTACCGTTTGGCTCTACACGGTGCGTAAGATATATTTTATATGGTACATCACGTCTATTTTAGACGGAACGCTATACGGTTTTTGTTCTGGTGCATAGAAAAACATGTTATTGAAAGACTTCCTGCTGCGGAAACTGCTGCATTGCAGAGTTTCCAAACTGTATCGTGCTCTTTTTGGAGGCAAAGTAGTCTTGACGGAGTAATTATTCGAAGAGCATTGTTATGTTAGATTTCGGCGCTAGATATTCATCAATTTCGTTTTCAACATAAATTTGTGTTCTTAGAACAATGGCAAACTTTGGTAATTTGGGAGTCTTGACGTACATTCGGCTGTTAAACTCTGCCACTGCAGCACCGGCAGTGGGGTATGCATGTTGGTGCGGTGTGGTCCTGGCTGCTGGCGAGTGGCTTCTGGTAGAAACACCAGTTGTCAGCTCCCACTAGGCAGCGGTCGTGCTGGGGTTTCTCGTCTGTTGATATGGCATGGTCAAATGATGCCCACACTGCATCGTGCAAGCATCGTAGTTGTCCGGGTGGGCGCGCACTGCTATGCCATAGTACCTGGTCAACCGGTCGATGGTCGCATGCGTCAGCCTGCCGAAACCGCGGCCTCCGAGGGTGACACCATTCTTCTTGCCTGACGTTGCCAAGTTGCCCAGTGCTGTGCCGAGTCGTTTGGCGACGTGGTTGATGCATTCTTCCTTATGCAGCTCCACGTCGCCATACACGCGCAACGTGGTCAAGTGTTTGAACGCTTTTGAGCCTCCATCAGACACTCTCGTGGTGTAACGGAATCCCCGATCAAGCAAACTGCTCCAAAGGATCTCCGCAGCCCCAACCTCAGCCTCCATCCTTCCCGACGTGCCATGGTATTTATTGTTGCACTCTGTGTACGACTCGAGCCACTTCTTGAACTTGTCGTGGTTTCCAAGACACCGGTTCTTGGCAATCGAGCAGCGTTGGCAGTAGAGGGAAAGTACGGCCAAGTGCAAGACGAGGACCATCTCAACGTCCACCACACAGCCAATGCCGTACATGGAGTTGTGGCACCTCATCATCCACGACCCATCGTACATCACAGTGACATTGATGACAGAGCAACTGATTTTCCGCTTGCTTATGAAAAAGGGACGACAATGACAAATCGAAAAATTTGTATTTGTCGAATTTGTTTTATTGTCGATATTTGTCAAGTCACAGCCACCCATGTTATAAAAAAAATTGGATTTGGACGAATCATCGAAACGACCAAATCGAGTTCATGAATCACTGAAATTCGCGTTTAAACGGAAGAATCTCATATCTGGTAATTTTCTCAGAAGACCCATAGCTTTGCATCCAGCAAGATAATAATCTGTATTTATATCATGCAGGGCACTCTTGATTAGTTTATAACTTAAACAATTAATAACAATTCTAATGTGCTGTGAACGTTGAAAGTAGACGTTGTCACCAAGAAGAAAACCGATACTAAAGCGGTTCCCCCCAAATGTAACCAACATTCGTGCACAATGTTGTACGTTTTGATGTTGAAGATATGTCTTCCTGTCCCGCTCCACTCTTCTCATCTGCTCCTCTTGATAGTGTTTTGCATGCCGTCCGTACAAGTCTCACTACATCGCTCTCTCCCCTTTCCTTTTTAGAATCGGCAAAGATGTCGTCCTCATCCGTTGCTTTCAAATGAAAATCTTCATGGGTTTTTTAAGCAGCACACACAGTATCTGCCATGCCCACTAAAATATGGAGGCCACACAAGAAGTTATGGAGCTCAGAAACTACCTTTTGTTGATCAGGTGTCAAATCACTGATTCCATCTTTGTACAGTGGAAGAAATTCCTTCCGGTATTCCTCCAGAATATTGTCAAATTTCACCTCCGTTGCTTCGCTGTCCGACATTGTTGAAGCAATGTTGCACATAAGTTTTTGTCCAGCTGAATCTGAACAAATGGCACAGAGATCAGACAAAATTGTGGTCTGTGCTGATTTGTCAGCCATGTGCCTAATCCCCAAAAAATTTGAATTGTCATCCTCATCCGAGATAATGTGTGAACAATATTTCTCTTAAAATTTGGGCATTTCATCCGTTTGAAGATTTGTGTTTTCTCTGTCCTGAATTTCACCCAATTGTCTTTGCGATAGCAGCAAGCGCTGTTTGTCCATATTCCTGATGGTAGATTCACTTGGCAACCTGCTGCAAGACTTCCTTGCAAACTCAAATGCAGCAGATAAGACTGGAGATACTTAAGCATGATCCACTTTACATGCCAATAGTTCCTATACACTTATTCACATCGGGCTTACACGCTCCTCTGTCATCAACAAGTTCAACTTCGTTACTCTCTAACTACCTGATTTTTGAAAAGAGAATGGTGTTCACCTCCCTTAAGGTTATGTTTTCCTCCGTTTTCTTGTTCAACTCGTGAGTCAAATGTTCACACTTCTTACACTCTTTCTTGCCATCATGCTCTAATCGGGCACATTTCCATTTTAGTCAGTTGACCTGTGACAATAGTCTTTGTGTAGCCAGTCTTTTCTTTCAAGTTTTTCCACAAGTTGTGAGACCTCAGAAGAATGGATTTTAATAATACCCTTGTGGACTTCTTTCAGTCGTTTTTCCCTTCGCCGTGCATTTTTTATCTTACGTGGTGAAGGACTCTCTTTGATGAGTGGAGCGTTTTCTACTCTCAGAACCTCAGCCTCCTTTGTCAGCTGTTTGTTTATACCTTCCACAACCATGACATCTTCTCTGGTAACAGTAGAAGATGCTGCCTTCTCCTTCAAACACTTTCCAAGAACCAGTGGTGGAGTGTACAATGTAAGTTCCCAGTCACCCAACTGCCCTTTTTTTCTGCATACTTTTCTCGTTCCTTATTGATCAGTTTGTTCCACTGTTGGTAAATATTCTGTGGTATAATGCTTTGGAAAATCAGGAACCTGTTTTCCCAACCGTCGCAAAACATCATGAGTTGTGGATTTCTTCCCCTTTTCTTTAATTGGTATAGCTGGTAGATGTGCTTTAAATATACCTTCTCTGGTGGCTTCACATCCCTGTCCTCCCTCACAGCAGTAAGCAGTTGTGCTGACATATCTAGTACTGACGATTCAGAAGCCATCTAACAAAATATTACGAAACTTTCAATACATATTTTATATAATATACATATATAATTTTTTAAATTATGTATTGTGTGGAATTTTTTATTTTTGTATACTGGTTGAGATTATATTTCATTTTAACCTTGTGATAAATGACAAGAAATCGATCAGAATGGTAATGAATGCTTTCCAATGACTTAATTACGTGAAACTCTTCATATGTCTACAGTTAGTGACATACTCAAGGTATGTAGGATATAATTCAAATCTGTCAAAAACATGAATATTTAGATAAGTCTTGTTAGTCATTTCTTCCATATTATCTGTGTTATATGTACATTTGCAAATAAGATGTTCATGGTATTACAGATAAACTATGTCAAATGGACAATGTGAAAATAATAGTTGGTACATTCTAGTGCTGAATTAGATGCACATCAACAATATGTGTTGAGTTCAATCAACAAGTGTCACTGTCAGTGCAATGTTTACGCAGTGTCATTGCTCAGAATGCACCTGGTAGACGGACACGTCAGCATTCTTCGCACGTGCCACCTTGCGTGCATGTCTCGCCTCCTTGGAGCTCGACGCCACCTCGCGACGTGACTGATGCAGACATTGAAGGTCCACCTTCTTAGCAGATTCCACCACCTGAAGGCCTGTGGCGATCCCCATCAGGTTGTAAGCATGTTACATCGTTGGCTGCACGCCAGAATTAAATTCCGATACAGCCGCACACACCGCAAACACAACACGTGACAGGCCGACAAAGCCGGTCTTTGGACATTTCCTCCAGACCACTGAATGGAGCCACTCGTTCGCATTCTGAGTCTTTCCCACCAGGCAGCACTCCACCAGGTCAGTGTGGCCAAGTCGTTCATACACATCCTTGCCCAAGGCACCTACCTCTTCAGAGCCTAGCACTTCCCCTGCAGCAAATGCTTTCTGGTAGAAGCACCAGCTCTTTTTTCCCTTGGGATAGAGATCATGGTCCGGCTTCTCATCCGTTGATGTGGCATGGTGGAACGTAGCAAAGACAGCTTGCTGCATCGCATTTTTGTCGTGAGGATGTGTATGTATTGCCCTGCCGTAGTAGTCCGTAGGTCTTCTGATAGCAGCCTGGATCAATTTGCTGTATCCATGACCACCGTATCCCTTGCGTCAGCAGATTGCGCAAAGCCATTCCCAACCACTTAGCAACATGGTTTACGCATTCTTCCTTCTTCAGGGGTAGGTCATCACAGTAGACATTGAGCGAACACAGGTGCTTGTACGTCTTGGCGTCGCCGTCGGAGAGAAGGGTGGTATACCAGAAACCGTACTTGTCGAGGGAGCGGGACCACGGCATCTCGGCTGCCGTCATCTCCATGCCCCCCAAAGGACCGGTGAAGTTTTGGTTGCAGTCTCGGTGATTGTCGTGCCACTTCAGGAATTTTGCGGTGTGTCTCCCGCCATACCGTGCACTCGCCGGTGCACACCCCTGTCAGTAGAGCGAGGGAATGGCCAGGTCAAGCATATGTCCTGTAACCACTTCTACAACACCAATGCCATAGCTGGAAATGGTCCACAGAATCACAAATGTGCTGCTTGTAGTCATCTGCCACCCCCCCCCCGAGATGACTCCCATTTCTCGAACCATCATCTCCATCGTATTCCTGTGTGGAATTATATCTAATTTGGCACCAGCTCGATTCATTAACTGATCGAGAAATTTCGGGACAGTATTGGTTGGCACCTGGTTCATGACTGAATCATACATCATAAGGCGTGTAGCTACCGAGTAAGTTTTACTATAACTTTTTGTTGAAAACAGCGGCAATAATACACAAAGGTTTGCTTTCAGCAGTTTCCACTTGTTCTTCTAGTTCCTGGTTCACATTCACTTAATAAGAAATTAAATAATTCTTTACTTGTGATTAGATTATTGTGTATTATGTAGTGGGACTTAGCGGTTACAATGATCATGTACTACTATTACAGGATTCATACACATTTTTAGTTTTCAAATTCCATGACTTTCTGTGACCTTTTGCACGCCAAACTCCGATTTTGATTTATTATGAATGATGTTTATTAGAATGTGAACTAATTGCCATGCACATTTCCACTTGGCTTCCACATGCAATCATTAATGAAACATCTCAAGTTAAAGACTCTGCGTGTACTGTCTGCAGAATGTTGTGTTCATGTCTGTGTTGATGGTCATCTCATGTCTGCAGTTCATCACACTGTTTCTGCAGCTTTACCAGTTCATCTGTCAGTGAGGTTAACTCGACATACTTGGCTTTTGCTGACCGACGGCATGTATTCGACTGCATGACGAGAGCCATGCTGTTGGTCTTCTGCTTTTTCTGAGTACATGTCAGCATCTTTCTGTAAGGATTCCATGGCACGCCGCATCACCTTCTGCCGTTTTTTCATCGTTGCAATCTCATCTGTCAGAGCCTTCCTCTTTGTTCCACTTGCAGACTTTGCCCTCTGTCGTTGCTTTGCCTCCACGTATCGTCGACGTCCACTAGCAGCTGCCATTGCAGCTGTGGGATCGCAAACCTGTCCATCAGGGCTGCAGCATCACTGGGGATTCTTGCAAGGCAACCACAAGGCTGTTCTCTCAACTTTGAAAGTCGCAGTCAACTTAGCATATTCATTTCTGGTACTTTCCTCAGTGTCGATAACCATCTGTGTTATAACACAGTTAAGTCTTCATACCTTTTTGTTATAGACACTTGTACAGACAAGTGCTGAATCAAAATCAGAATAATTTATTTCAACATTAGATCGTATTAAATACAACATAATAATATGTGACCCTGCTGTACTAAATGAGTAATAAGTAGGGAATTTTCGATGCATGTATTTTTATACACTTGGAAAGAACCAAGTTATAGCTTTACAGCAGTACAAAAATTATAATGCTGCTGTAAAAATTGACAAAGTTATGCTGCTTTGAGTGCGGTAGAGGTAAAATGGCCAGAAAACGGCCATTAAAGTTTTGCATTCTTTATGAACACAATAAAATGGAAATATTTAGTCTATGGCACTGATATTTGGCACACGCTATGTATGGTATTGTGCAATCATACACTACAAATAAAATTCAAGAAAGTGTAAAAAAATCAACAACATTTAATTCACAATAATTTTAGATTTATCTAAGTGATATTTCTGAACATTTCTTACATTAAAGGAACAGACCCCCAATCAAATAATGGTAGAGTATATAAGCATTTAACATAAGTTTTGAGATACTGTGAACATACATTGGCTTTTATTCATACCTTTATTGCGTAAGTTATGCAAATTAGCATTCAAAATGGCGGCATTTACATCACATATCACAATTCTTCAAGCAAGTGTGTAATCTCTTAAATTAAAACACAAAACTTTTAATACATTATAGATGCATGAACTCCTCAAAATATATTGCAATGAAGTAATGTTTCTTGGTTTTAGACACAAAACGAAAATGTTAAAAAAACTCTAACCTTATTATAAATTCAACATAAATACACGGTATAATAATTCCAAATACACTAACTGAATTGTTCTTGTAAACATTCTCACAGAGCTGTAAGTAGTTTTCTCTCAAATTTGAAGTAGATGTCACAACAAATGAAAGGAAGAAACATTGTGAGGCATAAGTAATTTTACCAATGTAATAGATTTGTATGCAGTATGGAATATCATATGCAATGAATCATAACATTGTATTCAACCTACAATGTCATGGAAGGCACTATAAATAACCAAGATAGCCCAACACTCAACGAGCACGCTTTGCAGGAGTGGGGCCACCACTGCTCTTGCCTTCTCCTTGCCCTTCCCTTGGCTATGGGATGTCGATGCTTCAACCACTTTGGTTGGTTTAGCAACACAAGGCTGCGGGCACAAAAAAGGATGGCCTTCTATCCTTCACTGACTAACTGCCTTATGGTATCAAAGAAATACCACTATTGCTGTGCCCTCAAGCCAGGTGCTGGCACAGCAACGGGGGCAGCGGTTGGCAAGACACTGTCTGTTTGTGCTATGACGAACGTCTTCTCTGGCGACTCAAATGTTTCTCGCACAAAAACTTTCCCAGCTTGTGAAGCATCGAATCGGAAGTGCTGGTAGCCCTTGATCCCAGGCAGTGGCCTGTAAAAGGGACTGATGTGGGCCTGCCAGTCCCCAACAGGCACATAGCTGGTGCCATCCTCTGTTCCCACCAGCTGGGCAGAGTTGGTGCAAGCACTCCCATTCACCACAGACTGAACTTCTTGCAGCGATGACACCGCATGACGTCTGAATGCCTGCTTCAGAAGCCCAAAACACCCATCAGGGGCAAACTTGGTGTGTCCTGCGATTAGGAAATGTAGACTTATCGCTTTGCCAAGTTTGTTCACTTTGCATCAGTCCATTTTACTTGCATACTTTTTTAGATGAATATTAGGATTATTAAATTATTTTGAAGAAATGAAGAAATTCTAAAAAGGAACTTAATATTCATGTGTAATTTTTTTGAAGCAATGCAATATAAATTCATAACATTGCATTGCAACAAACAATACAGTTTTTTTTTTTATATTATTTGACATGATGTGCACAATTGCCTAAATAAAAATAAACAAAACAAAACCAAGGATAGTTATATCATTAATTGTATATATGTTGCAGTTGTTCTATTTAGTTTGTCAAAGAGTTATATATTTTTAATATCTGTCGATTGTTGGTCATTGTAAAATAAAATAAAAAAATCATAAGTTTTCTGAAATGATCATTCGTTGAGCAAATGACAAACACTGAAAGTATCATACAAACTGCATGGACAAGCTCTCATTAACACCAATAAGGTGACATACCTATAGGCAATGCGATCACAAGTGACAAAACGTGGAGCTCTCACATCAATAACACAGCAAACAAGACCCTGGGTTTCCTTAGACAGAATGTCAGAATAGGGAATGACAAAATCAAAGAAACGGTGTTTCTTTGATATTGATTTTGAGCTAGCATATACTTATAGCCTTTGTCAGACCTATCGTGAAGAATGCCAGTCCTGTATGGACCCTTATAAACACCACCAAAGACATAACTGCCCTCAAAAAGATCCAGAGGAGAGCTGCACGTACGTTAGGTCACCAACAGACACAGCCACACTTCCTCAGTAGAGTCTATGTTAATCTTACAAACCCCTATCCCCTTCCCTCCACTCCCCCCTTTCTACATGCCCTACACCCCACTAAGTCACACCACTACGTATGTACATTTCTTCTCTCTTTCCTCAAGCCAAAGATTACCCCCAAAAATTACAAAATCTTCAACCTAACGAAGGTGGTCATAACATATACAAGAAGAAGAGTAACCAATCGTTCCAATTGAACCATCGAGGCGACAGCTAACAAAACGTCCAAATGCACCCGCCTAAGGCTCACCAAAACGTCCAATTGCTTCCCCTAAGGGCCTTGAGGCTTACAAAAAACCTCCAATTGCACCTCCTGTGAGGCTCTCCAAAAACTTCAAATCCCCCAACCCTCGAAGCTCACCAATTATTGAAATTGCAGTCGCATTGACTGACACCAAAACTTCAAAATACACGCCTTCCCTAAATATTGGGGGTTACTCCTATTTCCTATTGGGAAGGGCAATTCTTAAAGATAACAGGAGGTGGTTTATCAAAAGAAATTATAATTGGTAATATATACAGACCTCCTAAAGACTTAAATGAAAATTGTATACATTTTATAAACAAATTTTCTAAAATCTTATAATTTTTCAAGAAACAAGATATGGAGGTTGTACTTAATTGCAGGAGATTTCAATATAAAAATATTTTCAAAATTAATGAAAAAGAACAGTTGGTTTTTTTGTAAAATAAACATTTCCCTCCTTCCTTCCTTCCAGCCCCCCCCCCACAAAAACATGGGTTTCAGCCCTCCTAAGCCCCCTCCCCCGGTTCCGATGCCTTAGTTATACGTAAATTGCAGCTTTATACACTTATTTATTTACCACAATCTTGTAAATGTGACAAGTGGAGTTCGGGTAATCAAGGCTATAATAGATGATTGCGCCACTGCACGGATTAGAGAGAAGCGAGACTAGCTTACGTACAGTTTCGTTATTAGTATTTCCATTCTCATGGTGAACACAGTTGGTTGTGTATGTCATGTTTTAAATATACTTTAATTTCTTAAAAGTACAACACGGCACTTGTGTAGAATCCGGACCCACCTTGATTTCGCTGTTATAACTTGAATTTTGCCTAATTTCTCTCTCTCTCTCTCTCTCTCTCTCCCTCTCTCTCTCTCTCTCTCTCTCTCTCTCTCTCTCCCTCCATCCCTAGTAAACACAGGATAGTAGGTAACAGCGAAGGCAGATGGGGACTAACGGCCTAACCGCGTGTTCTTGGAATTGCTTATTAATGTCGTGTGGTTCCCTCAATCAAGACTGGTGAAGACAGTAAGCGGGACACAGTACCATTGATTCAGCATACGTTTCAGTTAGTGATACATCAGGGATAGTCTTGTACTATTATTGGTTCTGGAAGCTGATTCAGGATACTGGAACAGACACGACTTTTGAAGACATTCAATTTTAATATGTTTGATATATTCCTGTCTGCCATGACACCTCTGCCTTCCCCAATTCATTTACACCGTCTTATCTAAGTTATTCGCTGCACTTCTACTTATACTTAATCTGGTAAAGCTGACGTCTCTCTCACTCTCTTTCTGTCTCTCTCTCTCTCCGTCTCTCTCTCACTCTCTCTCTGTCTCTCCCTCTCTCTGTCTCTCTCTGTCTCTCTCTCCCTCCCTCCCTAGTAAACACAGAATAGTAGGTAACAGTGAAGGCATTGGGGACTAACGGCCTAACCGCGTGTTCTTGGAATTGCTTATTAATATCGTCTGGTTTCCTCAATCAAGACTGGTGAAGACAGTAAGTGGGACAAAGTACCATTGATTCAGCATATGTTTGAGTTAGTGATACATCAGAGATAGTCTTATACTGTTATTGGCTTTGGAAGCTGATTCAGGATACTGGAACAGACACGACTTTTTAAGACATTCCATTTTAACTTGTTTGATATATTCCTGTCTGCCATGACACCTCTGCCTTCCGCAATGCATTTTCACAGTCTTATCTAAGTTATTCGTCGCACTTCTACCTATACATGCTTAGACAGATTTAATCTGGTAAAGCTGACGTGTGCATGCATGTTGTTCTTGCTGTTCCAGGTGACACGATACAGCCATGGCAGGCAGCGTAGCTGGAATGATGCTCATATTACAGACACGTCATGAAACTGCTAGATACTAACAAGGAACTGAGACGTACCGTCAAAGGTAACATGCATAATTGTGTAGTATTTTATGAGTTTAAGGATACATCTAATCATTGTTTTTATGTGTGTGTTCACATATGTTGAATCTCTGTAGGGATCATCCCCGCAACACAAGGTAGTAGTTGACTACACTACCCAATATCCTACGCAATGTCTGGATGTTCACTGCAGTGAATCTGCTGTACTTCATCCTACCTGCTGTCTTTGCTGGTCCAGATTTTGGCTGTGAAAATTATGCAAAAACCAGTCCAATATCAAAGGAAAATTCCGTGAAATCCCAGGATGACGGAATAAACAATATGTTAAAATAAAAGTGTACAATGCATAAATGTCCCTGTTTTTGAAATATATAGTTTTTACTTGAAATTCCATAGAAATCCATACAACAGGCTGCATTTGTCAACCAATCTGAAGCATTCCTATTCTTATTACATTTCGTCATCTAGGCTACAAAATATACCTACATGTTCGGCTATATACAACAAAATCCACCAAGTTTTCTCTTTGACTGCTACAAGTATGTTATTTTATTATTTAACTGCAATATAAATCTTAAGTGTTTACTAGCTGTGTGACTGCACTGGTAGGAGAGGTGTGAGCACGTGTTACTAATAGTACTAACAGCTTGTAGCTGGTAGCAAATTCGTTGTGAACTGGGCGTAAGATTTATAACACACTGCAGAATATTGAGTTCCTATTATAATTATGTTCGAAAGAAATATGGATGGAATGTTTGACGTTAATGTTTTTATACATATCATATAACTATGAATATGCCTCGCTTGTACCTCTCTATAAGATCACCTCGGTAATGCAGCCACCTTGCAACTAAGGGCATCCTGGGACGGTCCCAGATTATTTTGCGTTTTTAACAATAATACATTATTATACGGTCATCTCGCTATTCAGGTGATTTTAGTCCAGCCTTGAGGGTGCTCTAGATTGTGAGGTCCCACAGTACATACATTTACATGTTGCTATAAGAATTACTTCTGGTTTGTGTTGTTTAGGTATCTCCCACCAGATGGCGTATGCAGCAGGCGGCGTAGCGGTTGGCGGTATCATAGCCGGGCCACCGGGTGCTCTAGTGGGGGGGATTGTAGGTCAGTCGGTGCATTATCAAAATACACTGCACTTCATAGTCATGTCACTGTGCACATCCTTGATACTATCCAATTATTATTGTAGTCCATGTTAACATATCCATTGCATATTCCGCACTGTTTATATTTCGCACGTTATAAACAGCATCGCTTTCCATTTGTTTGATTCTTACTCAACTTTGATTATGAAACTTTGTCTTTGCTTGCAAACAAAATACATGGCAGTTTTGTATCCTTTAAATTGTTGACGGTCTGACGTAAACTACACTAGAAAATGGCATCAATATATGATTGTTTCGGCACATAACAAAACAAACACAGTAATTGTTTTTCTCATATAATTATTCTTTTGATAACATTACGTTGATGTTGTCAACAGGTTCCGTGGCTGGGTACATGGCAGTGGACAAATATGACTCGATGGTGAAGGTGCTGAGTGAAATGTCGGACTCTGACAAAAAGCGGCTAGTGAAAGCAGTACAAGAATTAGTCGGCAGGTCATCGTTGGAGGCTCTCACAGCTTTCCTGGGCCAGCAAGTTAACCGCGAGAAATTCATGCACTTTGAGAAGGAGTTCTCATTGCAAGTGAAGGCTGGACTATGATGTAATTACAGTGTGTTATAGTGTACCAAACTGGACATGGAAATAACATTTAGTACGAATATTGGCCATTGCAATATCTTCACAGCCATGATTTACCATACGACATGAAGTAAGGTGAACAAATGAGAAACCGTTGCCGTGCTCCGATTTGTAACGTACACCTCATTTACGGAAATCTGTCATATCTATTGGTGATGTATGCTGTACGTGATTGTCCATTACGGGGATAATTTGGAAAGTATTTTCGATGTATTTACATGAATATTATGTGGCCTTGTAGAACTCTTAATGTTTGTACATGCCAGTAAATGGATAAAAGATATGGTGTTCTATCAGAAGCTGTGATTGCATTTTGATTTAAAATTATAGTTACCTCCACTAGCAAAAATATGCATCTTCCAAATGGTCCACCATGGGTGGACACTTTCCCGGATGTGGGATTTTTTTTTTGTCTAGGTAATTACCATAGCATAGGCATAACATGGGCGGAATGCGTAATTTTTGGTAGGGTTAGGTTTGAGGTTAGGGCTAGACTTAGGGTTACGGTTAGGACCATATAAGGTAATTACCCGGACGCCGGTTATAAAAAAAAAACGTTTGCTGGAAAATATGAGCACTTTTTTAACAGGGAGTTAAAAAATAGAAGTGGTGTGGTGTTTAACACAGGTGTGATGCACCAAGTGCTGTAGTGTAGTGTGTAGTTTGTGCTTCATACTCTCGCTTTCAGCAACAGCCGCCAAATAACTCCTTGGGGTAAAAAGGGAGCTGAGTGCGCAAGTCTACCCTGCTGGTACATAGCCTCTCCATAGACAAGACTGTAACACAACCTCATTGTGGTACACTGTGGATACTGGACACCTTGCGGCCCCAGACTAATGTGCTAGGGATCTCGGAGCAGGTTGGAGCCTTAAAGGTGCAGTGTACAAGACCCGCAGCTTGTGGATACGTGCCGATGTTGCGCCATCCCAACAATGGGCAAATAACACTGGGCAGATCACGCTCACTAGCCAAGGTAGGCAGGTGATCTAGGAGAAGGAAAACCTGACATAAAAACGCACTAGCAGCTCAGTGAGTCTATAATCACCCAACTGAATATCAATGCTGCATCGGCTGACGACACGGCACACGAGGTTGCTAAACAAATAGGGTGCGAATGAACAGCCTTGTTTTACACCTTATTTGATGAGGAATTCTTCAGAGAGCTGGCGCCAGATAATTATGTGGCTGCCACCCAGGGGCTTAACCAAAGACACGTCTGTCCATCTTCAAGACTGGCAGAGCAAACAGCACATACAAAACAGTTGATGCAGAACATCCAGCACGTTTTTCTGGCAACATTTGCTGCTTCGGAATCAGCTCGTGCGCATGCGCGATATGCATGTTTTAGCAATGTTTAATTATTTAATAGGTACAAAGAAGTCCGCCAGGTGGCAGCATGTTTTCATCATATTAAACGTTGCCGTATTTAGTAGGGCACGATTCAGTAACAAGACGTCCAGATGCGTATTTGTTTATTAGGAATTCTATTCCACAGCAAGTGCGGACAAATACGAACAGTGCAGGGGTCTGCCTTGGAGAGCTACTCCGAGGCGACACAAGTAGCTATCTCCCTGGAGGGCAGCTCGGCTTGACACACTGTATTATCAAGATGAGGCTTGTTATTTTCTTCCAGAACCTGGATTCTTGTTTATCTTGCTTAGATGCATTCACATAAGCTGGGGATGAATACTTTCACCTCGAACTTCACCTATACATTATTTGCCAAATATTCTTGGTACGGTAATAAGTTACCAGCAAATTCAATTAGCTCAGTAGGACTAATTTATGGCATCACTATAACACCAACACATGCTAGTAATTACTAGTAGACTCTCGTTGGCCGAGGAAGACATTTTGTAGTGCAGTCATCTGTGTGTCCGCATGTGGCTCCAGAAGTCCGATGTTCACAGGCTGTTGCAGATAGGACATGGAACATATGTATGCTGGGAATGGGATGATGTTTCTCTCCCTCCGTGACGCTTCTCACGTGCTGCTGCGAGACGTCGACGACGGTCATCCTCAAAACTTGTTGTTTCCCTCGTGGACAGTGCGCGTTAGTTGGATCTGTCGATAGCCGTTTTCTCAAGTTGTCTAGGTTGGGTATTTGTCCGTTTTTATTCGCCTTGAGGCTGTCCTTGTATTGCTTCTTACGACGTCCTTATCTACATCTTCCGTGTGCCAGAATGGTTGCCGTGGCATTCTGGCTTCGTTCACGCGTATAACATGGCCAGTCCATCTACGCTGGGCTTGTAGGAACTCGGCACCAATGCTATAATCTAGATATCCAAGCGTTCTGTAGGTAAGAACCCAGTCAACCATTGCATATTTCAACTGTCAACCACATTGTCACATTAACAACACAGCTACAATGTCACACTAACAACACAGCTACACTGGCACACTAACAACACAGCTACACCGGCACATTAACAACACAGCTAAATTGGCACATTAACAACACAGCTACACTGGCACACTAACAACACAGCTACACTGGCACACCAACAACACAGCTACACTGTCACATTAACAACACAGCTACACTGTCACACCAACAACACAGCTAAACTGGCACATTAACAACACAGCTACACTGTCACAGTAACAACACAGCTACACTGGCACATTAACAACACAGCTACACTGTCACATGAACAACACAGCTACACTGTCACACCAACAACACAGCTACACTGGCACATTAACAACACAGCTACACTGTCACATTAACAATACAGCTACACTGTCACATTAATAACACAGCTACACTGTCACAGTAACAACACAGCTACACTGTCACAGTAACAACACAGCTACACTGGCACATTAACAACACAGCTACACTGTCACATGAACAACACAGCTACACTGTCACACCAACAACACAGCTACACTGGCACATTAACAACACAGCTACACTGTCACATTAACAATACAGCTACACTGTCACATTAATAACACAGCTACACTGTCACAGTAACAACACAGCTACACTGTCACAGTAACAACACAGCTACACTGGCACATTAACAACACAGCTACACTGTCACATGAACAACACAGCTACACTGTCACTCCAACAACACAACTTCACTGGCACATTAACAACACTGCTACACTGTCACACTAACAACACAGCTACACTGTCACATTAATAACACAGCTACACTGGTGATGGCAAAATTAATATATAATACTTGATAACTCACGGCCACAAATAGCTCACATTCGATGCATTTTAATAAAATCCATTCCCAAGTAGTTCTGTTAAGTGTCAATGCAGTGGAGTATAATAAAAAAGTGTGGACCTTTTCCTTTTTTTCTCACTATCTCCCTTTCATTTTTTTTGCAATACAAAAAATATTACCTATTGTTATTTAGCACAGCATCATGCATATACGAAAAGCCACACCTTAACTTCATTTACTCAAAACCAGGGGTGGATAGGACGGTCTGGGGGGATGCACAAAAAACCTCCACTGGCATCCAAAACAAATATCGTACACAATTTGTTGCAACTGCTCCGCCGTAAATTCAGCTTCTACGTTGTCGTAGCTCAACGGGTGGCATTGGAAGACGGCAGGGTGCTGTTGAAAAATATTCGTAGCCACGTCGGCATAACTTAGGCTAATTGCAAACTGAACGGGGGCCCATTTCCAAGGGTCTGGGGGCCAAGGTAATATGGGTCCATTTAAAACGATCTATGGGCACATTAAATTCCAAAAGCCTAGAGGGGGCACATGCCGCCCAGGCCCCCTGGATCCGCCTATGAAAACCCAATAGCAAATAACACAGGAACTCTGGTACAACCGTGCAAAAAAGATTATAATTAACAATAAGACTTTATCACTGAAAGGCGTCAATGGCAACAAATAAAGTTGAATAACCCTTTCTGCGCCGGATAGGAATGCTGACTGTCTGTGGCGTTCTGACTGTCGACGTTTGAATCCTTCTGTAGATGTCTCTTGAAGGGAGCAATGACTGACAGGTCTTGTCTCTTCTCACGGTTCAGTAGGTCTGGAGGCGTCAGTATCAGCAGGATGTTGGTTACAGCACCTGCAAACGCACGCTACTGTTTATCATCATATTCCACAACCTGACGGTTACAAATGTAAATATACTAATTGAAGTTTAACTGACCGATGGATTAAGTACATATTCCTAGTGGTGGTTTACCTAAATCGCAATCACCTACGACAAGCTTTGCCTTGTCACCAATGTCTATGTAAACAGTAATACCGTGTGCATTACATAGTTAGAGCTTGCATGTAATTTACGATTGAACAACTCTGCATTATGTTTCGGTTATAAAGTAAACCATTTAAAGCGCTTTACTCCCTGGCAGACATGTTCAATCGAGAAAACCATCAACTTATCTGGGAAATATTCAGCCATGCTGCAATTACGGCATGAAAACTATAGGTACACAAATATCCACCACTGTCTATAGCCAGGTACTTATCATTGGATGTGGCGTTATATAACAAATATTATTATTATTAGAGATGACCCACCTTTGTGTATGAGTGTGCCCGCACACTGCAGACTATAGATGTCCCACACCTTGACCGATGCATCCTTCGACCCCGACACTAGCAGTATGTCATCCAGAGATGTCACTAGACACGTCACTTCTTTACTGGAACCATAACACAATAAACACGATCAATAAAACGACTCATTTCACAGTCCTCCCTGAGGAATAAAACAAACTAACAATGACAACATGATTAAGTTATGTAATTACTGGTATACTGGTATTGCAAACTTTATAATTATCACATTAATCGTTGTATGAATCATAATAATTAGGTTATGACATCAATAATAAAAGTTGTGAGTGAGAGCAATAGGAAACATATTTTTTTTGTAGTAGAACTTCTTTTACTAATACAAGATACACATAGTGCTCGATATGAGCAAGAAGAACGGTATCAATGTCATGACCAACGGCATAAGCACAAGTCACCGAATTCCGGGAAGGGGAGGCCATCGTGGCGAAGTTTGTATATAGAGAGAAAAAACGGAGATAATTAAAAAGCGAAAGGAATACTGAAGGATGCCATCGGTCCGACGATCTTCGTTTATGAAGACCTAATCTATGGCTCTCTGACAAACCTTCAACGCACAGCGACCTACATTCGATAAACCAGAGGTGCAGTCTGAGCGAACACAGAAGAAGAATTTACGACGACCTGACTTCCCTCCGCAGCAAGTTGCTGCGCGAGGTGAAGACGGACAGCCACATGAAGCGAGCTTTCACCCGGGATGGACGCATCCACTGCACAGTCGAAACGAATGGCCGGGAACAGAAGGTGACACTGGACTATCCTGACGATCTGTTTAAGCCAGGCTGGAAGTAGTAGATCAGCCAGACCCAGCTCTTCATGGACATTTGAAAAGAGGTGGAACAGTGTTTGTCTTGTGATGCGATAACAGAAATTAGCTGTGGCTAATCGAGCACAATTGCTCCCTATGCCAGAACTTGCTCCACAGGAGATCAGCAAATTGGTTTACTATGCAAAACGCGCATTAAAGCGAAACAGCCAACTAGGCTGACAACGAATTTGGTCAGCAGCCAACTCTAGTCACCGTCAATTCGGCTCACAAACAACACGGCCAGCTGTGAACTCGCACAATGACGACATACGTCTTGTTTGTTCATGTACTAGTTATTGACAGAAGTCCATGACAGAGCCAACACTACGAGCATTGATGCCGAGTTCCTACAAGCCCAGCGTAGATGGACTGGCCATGTTATACGCGTGGACGAAGCCAGAATGCCACTGCACCCATTCTGCCACATGGAAGATATAGATAAGGACGTCGTAAGAAGCGATACAATGACAACCTCAAGGAGAATAAAAACCAACAAATACCCAGCCTAGACAACTTGAGAAAACGGCTACCGACAGATCCAACTAACGCTCACTGTCCATGAGGGAAACAAGCTTCGAGGATGACCGTCGTCAACGTCTCGCAGCAGCACGTGAGAAGCGTCACGGAGGGAGAGAAACATCATCCCATTCCCAGCATACATATGTTCCATGTCCTATCTGCAACAGCCTGTGAACATCGGACTTCGTTCTCTGGAGCCACATGCGGACACACAGATGACTGCACTACAAAATGTCTTCCTCGGCCAACGAGAGTCTACTTCTAATTACTAGCATGCGTTGGTGTTATAGTGATGCCATAAATTAGTCCTACTGAGCTAATTGAATTTGCTGGTAACTTATTACCGTACCAAGAATATTTGGCAAATAATGTATAGGTGAAGTTCGAGGTGAAAGTATTCATCCCCAGCTTATGTGAATGCATCTAAGCAAGATAAACAAGAATCCAGGTTCTGGAAGAAAATAACAAGCCTCATCTTGATAATACAGTGTGTCAAGCCGAGCTGCCCTCCAGGGAGATAGCTACTTGTGTCGCCTCGGAGTAGCTCTCCAAGGCAGACCCCTGCACTGTTCGTATTTGTCCGCACTTGCTGTGGAATAGAATTCCTAATAAAGAAATACGCATATGGACGTCTTGTTACTGAATCGTGCCCTACTAAATACGGCAACGTTTAATGTGATGAAAACATGCTGCCACCTGGCGGACTTCTTTGTACCTATTAAATAATTAAATATTGCTAAAACATGCATATCGCGCATGTGCACGAGCTGATTCCGAAGGAGCCAGTGTTGCCAGAAAAACGTGCTGGATGTTCTGCATGAATTGTTTTGTATGTGCTGTTTGCTCTGCCAGTCTTGAAGATGGACAGACGAGTCTTTGGTTAAGCCACTGGGTGGCAGCCACATAATTATTTAGCGCCAGCTCTCTGAAGAATTCCTCATCAAATAAGGTGTAAAACAAGGCTGTTCATTCGCACCCTATTTGTTTCTATAATAATGCATTTTTGTTCATTGATCTGCAGACTTCATTGATGTAGAAGTTACGTTTGGCCAGTGAGCAACATGCTGAAACGCAAAAGAAGTTCGCTGGGTCGCTCGACTCCCCGCATTCAGCAGCAGAAAACCAAACGCTACAATGAAAATCTACCATCTACAAGTTCATTGCATTTCTCGGACGATGAACAAACTCCCGATGCGTACTGTTACCTCGAACCAGGTTTTCGGTGTGACACTGCCTTGGGATCCATGAACATTATATGTGTTCACTGTGCTGCGCGTAGGTTTATTGCAGAAAGTAAAGGACTATGTTGTGGTGTAGGTAAAACACAGCCACCAGCCCATCCCCCACCCCCTGTGTATCTGTTGTCTTTAATGTCATATGAAGATGTTGATTCCCGGCACTTCCTTGATAACATCAGATCATATAATAATGCATTCCAAATGACAAGTTTTGGTTGCAACCAGAGGCAACTACCAGGCATTCACTGTCCATGGACAAGTATGTCATAGGATTGGATCCATACATGCACCTGATGAGCGACCGAAATGTCTCCAGGTGTACTTCATAGACAGTCAAGAGACACAGATTCAGCTGCGTTTAACTCGGTGGATATTACGCCACCACACAATTAAGAAACTAACGGAGATCGTCCATAAAGTGAATAATCATGTCGGCAATCTTGTCACAAAATCGAGTGTAAGTATTAATAAATTGGCGGTACCCGATTTGATATAGCAAGTTATAGGTTCAGGTGCACTAGGATCCGGAGTGAACGAGAAACATAACGTGACATCAGATATGTATATACGAGAAGCCAACTGGCATTCCCATTTAATACATCAACAATAAACAAAAGCGGTTCAGTGATAGTTGGCCAACCGTTACTCTGCTATGACATTATATTTATAACACCATACATTGTACTCGACGAGTATACATCCAAATACGAAATTACATGGAAGACAATTTAAACAGCTGGTCTCTTACGTGAAGACGGGTATACACCGTTGTTAAGTCTATGAACTGTAACCAATGAATGTCTCGTGATGTGTGAATGTCAACGTTCGCATCGGTCGCGTTCGGCGAGATGCCAGGACGAAGTAGAAAGTCGCTCGGCGTTCGGCGAACGAATTCACGTAGATGAAAGCAGGCGACTCGGGCGATCATCATCAAGTAAACGGTAGATTTGCCTTGTCGATCCCACGCGAATCACCAGGCGACAGCACGGAATCGATGATCGGCGATGTCGAGAAGGTCTGTCACGGAGTCTGTGTTACGACAGCTAGCATACGAAACGGTGGTGGCCTCGCATTCGAAGACCTCGACAAAACGGCAGTCGGTTATCGCTCAGTCTTCTTCAACGCGTGAGAAGTGCAGCGTCTCACATCTAATCAGTAATGTTGAAATCGTAGAAGTATTTACTACAGGCGTTGGGCGGACACACGTTTTAGCCCAATTCCTGGAGACGAGAGTGCAACACTTTTTTCTGCTCAAATGTTCGTCTGGCCTCGAATGGCCGTCCTGCCCTTATATAGCTTGATGAACGGAAGTTAGTCTGACCAATTACAACACTTAATACAAATTAAAGTCGCTTCAAAAACTGGCTCCCGAAACCATTCACGCTTCGAAGCAATCCATTCAACTCGCTGAGTTTAAAATATATTTGAACTAAACGTATGTTTATATAAGTGCTCATTCAGTCTTTAACTTACGTGAATTACTTACATAATTAATATCACTGGATTCCCTGTATCGAGCCGGATACCACAATATTCATTGTACATTCCAACTCTCATGAATTAATCCATAATTTTAATTAAACGCACTCTATTCATAAGCTAGGTGTGATCCTAGTGTTTTTCACACCTACATTTCTGTAAACAACTTTTATAAGTTCATAATATAATCTTCTTATAAACACAACATAAGTAGTTTGCAAGGTCACTATATTACCAGTCATGTTAAATAATTTCTACTGGTACCAAATTTGGTATACCTAACCGTAGAATTAGTAGTGTACGCTACAAATAAAATTAATTAAATCTGACTCGTCGGCAGTAAAAACATTACACGCCTTAATCGCCAGAGGGCACCAGCGTACACCTCCGCGACAATACATACCAGAGATGGCAGCACCATCCCATCAACCATACTTTGTATACAAAACCACTGTTCTAAAGCCTGATTAAATTCTATACAAACCACTTTGTGACAAATCTGAAACTTGCAATTGAATGTTTGGACCGCATAGGTTCGCTTGAACTTCGCGTGGTTATTCATGAAGACAAACGTCCTGCCGACCAGCATACACGCAGATACAATGCCCTTGCTGGAGGTGAAGTTGGTATCTTGATGCCAACTGAACCTAATGCTGTGAGAGACATCGTTCTTCATCAGAGAGATGGAACCTTACAGCACATTTCAGAACTTCATCGATCATACGATAGCCTTCAATACCCTTTGCTATTCCCGTATGGTAGTGATGGCTACAGTATCTATCTCCTGTCAGACCAAGGCCGTAAGATCACTCAGATGCAATACTATGCATACCACATCGTGTGTCGTGAAAGCAATCACCTGCTACTCTGTCGCCTATTGTTCCAGCAATTCCTGGTGGATGTTTATTGTAAAATTGAAACGGAGCGACTACACTATGTGAGAAGAGCACAGAAAGCCCTGCGCGCTGACAATTATCAAGACTTCAGGGACAGCATCTTGACTGGAGACTGCGACCCAAGGAACGTCGGCCAAAGGGTGATATTGCCATCATCCGTTACTGGTACATGCACTAGAGGCAGCAGGACTCAATCACGTATGTATGTTCTTATGGACGGCCGGATCTCTTCATTACAACGACCACAAATCCAAAGTGGACTGAGATATCAGACAATATCCTCCCACACCAAACTGCTACAGATCGTCCAGATATAGTCGTCAGAGTTTTCCACCTGAAACTGAAGAAACTGATGGATATCTTAAAAAAGGAGCATTCGGAGAAGTTCTTGCCTGGCTTTATGCTGTGGAATTTCAAAAGCGTGGTTTGCCACACGCTCACATCCTCATATGGCTGGCACCCGATGCAAGGATAACACCAGATGGTATTGACCTCATCATTCAAGCGGAGATTCCCTCTTCCATTACAGAACCAGTTCTACATGATGCTGTGAACTCACATATGATTCATGGGCCATGTGGGGCATTCAACCACAGAAGTCCCTGCATGCAAGACGGAAGTTGCACACAAAAAATTTCCAAAAGGTTTCGCGGATACTACTCAGCAAGGGAGGGACGGCAAATGGACATCGAACAGAAACGATGGTGGACAATAGGTGGGTGGTGCTGTACAATCCATGGCTCCTGCGCCAAATGTCTTGCCACACAAATGTTGAGATTTATGTCGATTAAAAGTATCAAGTATGTGCTTAAATACGTACACAAAGGCACAGATCAGGCCGTTTACAGCCTACAACAGAATGGAAACGGTGATGAGATAAAACAGTACCAAGAGGCTCGCTTTATTGGAGCGTGGAAGTTGCACATCGTATTCTGGGTTTTTCCATGCATGAACACTTCCCACCTGTAATCCCGTTAGCAGTTCATTTCGAAAATGGCCAGCGTGTATACTTCGACGAAGCCACTGCTGCACAAATAGCCAGAGGTGGGCCCCCGAAGACGAAGCTTAACGAATTCTTCAAACTGTGCCAAGATGATGACTTTGCAAGGACATTTATCTATCCTGACGTACCACAGTACTACACATGGGATAATAAGAAGATGCGGTGTCGACGCAAGAGAGGTAGCGACGTTCAGGGCTATCCAAGTGTATTCAGGGCCAAATGTATTGGTCGTGTGTATACTGTGAACCCAAAGCAGATGGAATGTTATTTCCTTCGTCTACTGCTTCATCATGTCAGAGGTCCCACTTCTTTTGACGATGTGAGAAAAGCTAACGGGACCTGCTACACAAGTTACCGTGCAACGTGTCTTGCTCTCGGGCTGATCGAAGACGACAATCATCTGCACTGTGCGATCTCCGAAGCAGCCGATTCCCTGAGTCCACAGCTTCTCAGAAGACTGTTCGCGATCATTCTGACATCATGTGAGCTAGCACACCCTACATCACTCTGGAACCAACACCGTGAAAGCCTCACCGAGGATTACTTTCATAACAGCGAGGTCGAAGATGAACACAGCCGCAACAATATCTTCAATACCTGTTTGATATAGATAGAAGAGCTGGTCATAGAAATGGGAAGGCGATCTTTAGACAGTTATGGTCTACGAGTGGATCGCTCTGCATCTAACTATGTTTCGCAAGAATACATGCGCTACACTAAATATTCAATAGAGGAGCAACTTGCCTTCATCTATGAACATGAACATCAACTGACCAGTGACCAGGAAAAAGTATACAAGGAATTCATGTAAAGAGTAAACAACCAAACTTCAGGATTAGTGTTTCTTGATGCTCCCGGCGGCACTGGCAAAACATTCTTGATTAATCTCATCTTGGCAAAACTTCGATCACACGGACAAATTGCATTTGCTACCGCATCAAGTGGAATAGCTGCCACTCTACTTACTGGTGGTCGCACCTTACAGTCAACATTTAAAATTCCTCTTAACATCCATCAGCAGGATACACCAACCTGTGCTATAAGAAAAGGAACAACATTGGCTAAAATTATCTGCGAATGTCACGCCATCATAGTTGATGAAGCACCCATGACACACAGAGTTGCATTCGAAGCAATTGATAGAAGTCTTAAGGACATCCGTACGAGCACAGAACCATTCGGTGGCATACCAACATTACTGTGTGGAGACTTCCGTCAAATATTGCCCGTCATAAAAAATGGCACACGTCCAAATATAGTAGACGCAACCCTGAAAACATCTCATCTCTGGGGGAGCACGATGCTTCTGCATCTGACAACTAACATGCGGACCTACCTCACTCAGAATGGAAATGGAGAGTATTCTTTGTTAATGTCTCCAGACAGCATCGCATTACCGGAATATATAACTTGCTCAGAGACATCCTATGATTTCATCACCAGCGTTTACGGCAATCTTGCCCAGAACGCAGCTGATAAAGAATGGCTTATGGAGCGGGCAATACTTGCACCTCTCAATGAAACGGTCAATCATATTAACTGTAAGATAATAAACCGCTTCCCCGGAATGGAAAGAACGTATGCATCGATTGATACTACCCTCACGTCGGAAGAAGCAGTGTACTTCCCAGTTGAATTTCTCAATTCTCTGGATATCTCTGGAATGCCACCCCACATCCTCACGTTGAAGATTGGATGTCCAGTGATATTTCTTCGTTCCCTTCATCCGCCCCACATAACGAACGGAACACGATGTAATATCACCACTTTGCATACCAATGTCATTGAAGTGACAATACTGCATGGACCTTCAGCTGGGAAACCGTATTTCATTCCCAGGATTCCACTGGTACCATCTGACAGTGACTTACCATTCCAGTTTCGGCGACTACAATTCCCAATCAGACCCTGCTTTGCAATGACAATCAATAAATCGCAAGGCCAAACATTCAGTTACATCGGTGTTGATCTCTCTACCACAGTTTTTTCACATGGCATGTTATACGTTGCCTTATCACGTATTGGGTCCAGCGACAGATTGCAAATTTACTCACCGACTTCTTCCACGCGAAATGTTGTCTACAAGGAAGTGTTGTGATTAGTTATTTTTTTGTAGTCATGTTTGCTCAGTACCTTGCCTTCACGATTCGCATTCAATTGGTCTTGATGTGAACAATGCCAAGCCATCAGTATCACTTATGTATTTTATTATGCATCTATTAGTTTAGTTCTTTCTAAGCAGCAGGATGAATGTAACATTGATTATGGTGCCTACACACCGGGTCACATTATTTCAACTCTGTCTATTGTTCAACTATTGTCATTATTATGTATGTACCTAAACTGATCGCTCTGAGGAGATTGTATATAATGATATGAAACAACCTATTATCTTATCATATTTTCTATTTTGATGTTCATCACCCATACATGTTATCATCAGCTGACTATATGATATGATACAATACATATGATATATATATATATATATGATATGATACAATTCGTTATATCGAGCATTTGTTGTATCAAGCTTTGTTACACTGACTCAACTGTACACCTACAACCTCAGTCCGTAATCTGTTTTACTGAACATGTAAACACCTATATAATAGGTCTCATGTTACAGTCTACTTTCATACTAAAATTAATATAACAAACTTATTTCCACGTAATCTTCCTTTATTTACACCTAAGCCATTTTCATAACGATTCTACACTCCTCTTACATTGTATGTAATTGGTAATTAACTCCCCCTCAACCCGTCCATGGGACGGGTACTTTGCTAGTAATAGTATAAGACTATCCCTTATGTATGACTAACTGAAACATATGCTGAATCAATGGTACTTTGTCCCATTTACTGTCTTTACCAGTCTTGATTGAGGGAACCACACGACATTAATAAGCAATTCCAAGAACACGCGGTTAAGCCGTTTGCCCCATCTCCCTTCGCTGTTACCTACCATCCTGTGTTTACTAAGGAGGGAGGGTGGGAGGGAGGGAGAGAGAGACAGAGAGAGAGAGAGACGGAGAGAGAGAGAGAGAGTGAGAGAGAAAGAGAGAGAGAGACGGAGAGAGTGAGCGAGAAAGAGAGAGAGACGGAGAGAGGGAGCAGGGAAAGTCGCCATCATCAACTCATTCTCACATGTGAATCACGTGTTCGTAAGATTTTATACTACTACTAGGTAGGTTTAATGTTTTTTTCCCTGCAAACATGGTGTGTCACTGTATCATATGCGCCGCCATCAATTCATAATTTATAAAGATACTATAATAATATTAATGGGCATAACTTTCTCAAAACGAGCGCAATTTTAGGGAAGTGTACATAACACTGTACAACCACAGGTCAGCGTCACGCGGGTGAAGAGTGTCAAAAAGTCCAAATTTTGCTAACGTAGTTTAATTTATGCCATTACTGTGATTACGAATAACTTATCTCTTGGTTTTACCCGTACTGTGCCCTGTAAATACTTAATTATCGCTCACAACATTACAATTCGACAGTTTGTAAAGAAATTTAAAGACATGACATTGCACATAATCCTGTGACTGTTGTAGGCACTTGTGTAAAATCCGGACCCACCTTGATTTAGCTGTTACAACTTGAGTTTTGCCTAAATTTGATACCTCAGTGCGTTAGTTTCATTATTTAACATTATCCTAGGATATTTATGTTTAGGAATATTGCGTGATAGCGCACTATTGAGGCATAAATAGTGCCCAGGTTTGCATCAACATACGCCACTATATCGCTAATTTTATGAACGCGATGCGGTAACGCACGACCGCAGCGGTGCAAACTAGCGCAAACCGGGTCGCTATTTGAGCATCAAAAGTACGCTAAAACACAATATTTTCGTAACATAAATATGCCTGGGATGATGTTGAATGATGGAACTAACATTCTGATATATCAAACCTAGGCAAAACTCAAGTTATAACAGCGAAATCGAAGTGGGTCCGGATTCTACACAAGTGCCGTGTTGTACTTTTAAGAAGTAAAAGTATATTTAAAACATGACTTACACAACCAACTATGTTCACCATGAGAATAGAAATACTAATGACGAAACTGTACGTAAGCTAGTATCGCTTCTCTCTAATCCGTGCAGTGGCGCAATCATCTATTATAGCCTTGATTACCCGAACTCCGTTTGTCACATTTACAAGATTGTAGTGAATAAATAAGTGTATTAACCTGCAATGTACGTATAACTAAGGCATCTGAACCGGGGGAGGGGTTTTAGGAGGGCTGAACCCCCATGTTTTTGTGGGGGGGCTGGAAGGAACTGTTCTTTTTCATTAATTTAGAAAATATTTATATATTGAATTCTCCTTCAATTAATTACAACCTCCATATCTTGTTTCTTGAAAAAATTTAAGATTTGAGAAAATTGGTTAATAAAATGTATATAATTTTCATTTAAGTCTTTAGGGGGTCTGTATATATTACCAATTATAATTTCTTTTAATAAACCACCTCCTGTTATCTTTAAGAATTGCCCTTCGCAATAGGAATTAGGAGTAACCCCCAATATTTAGGGAAGGCGTGTATTTTGATGTTTTGGTGTCAGTCAATGCGACTGTAATTTCAATAATTGGTGAGCTTCGAGGTTTGGGGGATTTGGAGTTTTTGGAGAGCCTCACAGGATGTGCAATCAGAGGTTTTTGGTGAGCCTCAATGCCCTTAGAGGAAGCAATTGGACATTGTGGTGAGCCTTAAGGGGGTGCAATTGGACGTTTTGTTAGCTGTCGCCTCGATGGTTCAATTGGAACGATTGGTTAGTCTTCTTCTTGTATATGTTATGACCACCTTCGTTAGGTTGAAGATTTTGTCATTTTGGGGGGTAATCTTTGGCATTAGGAAAGAGAGAAGAAATATACATACGTAGTGGTGTGATTTAGTGGGGGGTTGGGCATGTAGAAAGGGGAGAGTGGACGGAAGGGGATGGGGTATGTAAGATTAACATAGACTCTACTGAGGAAGTGTGGCTGTGTCTGTTGGTGACCCAACGCACGTATAGTTCTCCTGCGGATCTTTTTGAGGGGAGTTATGTCTTTGGTGGTGTTTACAAGGGTGCAGACAGGACTGGCATACTTCAGGATAGATCTGTCAAGGGCTATAATTATATGCTAGCTTAAAATCAATATAAAAACACCTTTTGTTTGATTTTGTCATTCCCTACTCTGACATTCCGTCTAAGGAAACCCAGGGTCTTGTCTGCTGTGTTATTGATGTGAGAGCACCACGTGTTGTCACTTGTGATCGTAATGCCTATAGATATTTCCCCTTATTGGTGTTAGTGAGAGCTTGTCCATGCAGTTTGTATGATACTTTCAGTGTTTGTCATTTGCTCAACGAATGATCATTTCAGAAAACTTATGATTTTGATATTTTATTTTACAATGACCAACGATCGACAGATATTAAATATATCTAACTCTTTAACAAACTGAATAGAACAACTGCAACATATGTACAATTAATAATATAACTATCCTTGGTTCTTTTTTGTTTTTTGGTTTATTTTTATTTAGGCAATTGTGCACACCATGTCAAATAATATAATAAACAACTGTATTGTTTGTAGCAATGCAATGTTATGAATTTATATTGCACTGCTTGACAAAAATTACACATGAATATTAAGTTCCTTTTTACAATTTCTTCATTTATTCAAAATGATTTAATAATCCTAATATTCTTCTAAAAAAGTATGCAAGTAAAATGGACTGATGCAAAGTGAACAAACTTGATATTATGATATGTGAATAGATTACATATGCGACCATGCAGTTCCCGCACATTTATATATATATACATATTTGTATTACCTGTACAACTAAACAGCTTGTTTACTACTATATTTTTTAGATTACATCTTACATTTGACTATTTTTTTCAGCAAATCCAATTGAGTTTCAACGAAATATGCCCCTATATCATAGCTCAAACACAATCAAAAGACGGCGGAATCCTTAGAATACCTCACTTTGCTGTGTAGTAATAATTTCAGTATATATTTTTTATAGTAAGTAGACTGTTTATCTTCATCATTCTTTTAATTTTCTAAAAATACAAGTTACACCATTCATGATATTAAATACACAACTGTTAAAAGAATAATAAGAGATATACCCTAATGAGTAATGTTTACAGATAGATGCACTCGCAAAAGACAGCAACAACGCATGTATAAAAACTGAACAGATATCGTGCGCAACCTTCGTATACATGTAGATAAAAGGGCTTCCTTGTCCACCTGCCATATAGAGTTAATTTTCTGGGTGGCAATCTTATTAAATCTTGTTAAATGAATGTGGTTCGCCCGGTCCAAGTGGTCCGCCCGCTGTTGGTCCGCCGTTTAGTGTGCGCCCTTGGTAACAAAGGCTTAGCGGGAATATAGGTCAGTGGCGGCAAGGAAAGTAGTGTGCTTGTGATATAGTTAGTTGTATACTTATTAAATTGATGGAGGTAATTTGATTGACGGTGGTATTTCTTCTTCTTCTTCTTCCGGTAATCCACTACTGTCATTACTGACGACTTCGTGGATGGTGTGGTGTTTGTTGCGTGCGCCAGGTGTGCATATGTGCAGTGCTGGTTGTAACTGTTTATAAAATCATGTGCGAGTGCAAGTTAAAACAACAGAGGTCACTCTTAGTTAGACTTTGTTTGAGCCAGTGTTGGCAAGGTACTGCTTGAAAGCATCTAGGGAGGGAGATTGAACTGATTGGGCGGTTAGGTTATTCCAGGGTACTATTGTGGCTATAAAAAAGGAATGTTGGAAAGCCTGTGTTCGGGAACGTTGAACCATTAATTGGAACGAATGTCCTCTGCGCCCCTCAGCTAAGAGTTCTGTGGCGCAGTGGGTACGGGCTGGCTTTGTGTAAAGGCTGGCATGGATGTCGACTAGGCCGTTTTGAATTTTGTACATCATGTTAAGCCTCGCAAGACATCTGCGCTGTTCTAGGGACTGCCATTGCAATTGGTGGAGCATGGAGGTTGGGCTGCTGTGGCGCCGCCAGTCACCATAGACGTATCTGGCAGCACGCCTCTGTACCATCTCTAGTTTGTCGATGTTTCGCTTGGTGGCAGGGTCCCAGACGGCAGAAGCGTACTCTATTGTTGGTCTGACGTATGTCTGATAACAGTATGATTTAACTGGTCTAGAGCAGTTGCTGGTGTTTCGGTTAAGGAAGGCAAGGGTGCTATTGGCTTTCTTAGTGATGGCGTCCACATGGTGGTTCCAGGACAGTTTGCTATTGATGTTAACGCCTAGGTACTTTGCAGTGTTTTGTAGGTGTTCTCCTGTAGACGCTGCCACTTGCCTAGCTTTGTGCTGTTTTGATTTGGGGATGTGGTCTATGGCTAAGGCTAATTTGTGGTCATGAATGAAGTACTCTGAGAGGATAGGTTTAGTTTTGTTGGTGATTCTTAAGATTTCACATTTGTCTGGGTGGAAGCTCATGAGCCATGTCTTCTCCCATTCCTGGAGCCTATTGAGGTCCTCCTGCAGGCGCACTGAGTCTTTCACGCTGCTGATTCTGCGATACAGTAGACTGTCATCTGCATACAGTTTGATGTCACGCAGTTTGGTATGTCGTTGATATAAACTAGGAACAGCAGCGGTCCTAACACAGTGCCCTGCGGGACGCCTGATAGCACGGGGGTCTCTTTGGAAGAGCTTCCATTCACTAGTACTCTCTGTGTCCGGTTGTGTAAGAATGATTCGATCCATTCTAGGATGTTGCCCCGGACCCCGTAGTATTTTAGTTTTAGTATGAGTCTGCGATGAGGCACTTTGTCGAACGCCTTGCTGAAATCAAGGAGTATACAATCCATTTGCCCCCCCCTCATCGAGTGTGTGAGCTAAATCATGTAGGGTTCCTAGAAGCTGTGTCTCTGTGGATCGCTTCTTCCTGAAGCCATGCTGGGCATCTGTGAGGATGTTGTGGTTATCAAAATGTGTCATGATGTGGGAGCGGACTATGTGTTCAAGGAGTTTGCATAAGACAGAGGTTAGGGAGATGGGGCGGTAATTTTCAGCTTTCCCTCTGTCGCCCTTTTTGAATGCTGGTACTACGTTTGCTTTTAGCCACTCAGATGGGGTGTGTTGTTGAATGGAGGCCTGGAATAGGAGGGTTATTGCGGGGGATAGCTCATCGGCAGTTTCTTTCAACACTCTGGTGGGGATCTCATCAGGTCCTGTAGCTTTATGTGGGTTTAATCCAGCCATGAGCTTGTTCACTCCTTTAACGGTTATGTTTATGTCTGGTAGTGTGGGGTATGGGCTGGGGCCTAGGCTGGGTAGGGGGCCTTCTGGTTCTTTTGTGAATACCGATGAGAACTGCTCATTTAGTATATCGGCTTGTGTTTTATTGTCACTATGTGTCTGACCATCTCTCTTAAGGGATACTCCAACGTTGTCACTGCGCTTTGATTTGACATAAGTCCAGAGCTTTTTCTTAGCACTGGAACCTCCATCTGTGATTAGGCCATTGACATAGCGGTCGTGTGCTTGTCTACAAGTGCGCTGTAGCTCGTTTTTCAAGCTGCGGTATCTTTCCCATTTCTGGGTTTGTTTGGCTTGAGTGTATGCTCGCTGCATACGTTTTGCTAGCCGCTTGATTTGTGCGTTTACCCATGGTTGGTTGCGTCTAGTTGAGGTCATCTTAGTTGGAACGTGCCTGTTTGTAAGGGATTTCAGGCCTGTTTTGAGAGACTCCCATATCTCTTCCACTGGTGATTCTGCTGAGAATTTGTCAAGGATTGATGATGACAGACTGGCGGCTTCTGCCTTTATTTCTGTGATGTTTACTTTGGACCAGAGGAAGACTTTTCTCCTGGTTGGTTTGGTGCGTGTGACATTAGCTGTAGCTTCAAGAAGGATTGCTGCATGGTCACTCACGCCGACTATGTCCTCAATTCGGCTTACAAGGGATGGTCTGTTTGTGAAAATTAGATCTAAGCAGTTTTTTTCTCGAATGTTTACGTGGACTATTTGATCCAAACCTAGGTCGGCTTTCATATTCAGAAAGAGCTCATTGATGGGTTTGGGATACCGAACTGTGTAAGGGGCTGGTTTGGTGGAGTCAGTTAGCCAGTCAATGTCGGACAAGTTAAAATCGCCGCATACCCAGAATGTAGCTCTGGGGTTTGATTGCATGAGGGAGGCAATGGTCTCTCTTACGTATGTGGCCATAGCGACGTCTCTGTTAGGGGGCCGATAGACGCCGACAACAATTACAGGTGGTTGGTTGTGTGGCATTTTGATTTTGCATGCTGATATCTCGCTTCCAGTGTGGTTTTCGTTTGTTATAGGGATGTCTTCTGCTACAATATCATCTTTAATTGCGATGAGGTTTCCACCGTACCCATCGCTAATGTTCTCATCTCTGTCTGTTCTAGATATTGTATGGTAGCCAGGTGGTAGGAATTCGGGATCTGTTGTTGTGCTTGTGAGCTGGGTTTCTGTTGCTACAATAGTGTCTGGGGAGATAGATTCTGTGGTGAGTGCTAGGGTGTGCCTTTTTAAAAAAATGGATTGGGTGTTGGCTACTAGGATTCTTAGTGTGTTTTTGGTAGTGAGTGGTGGTTTGGGTGAGTTTGGTGTAGCTTTGGGTGATTTAGTGAGTTGCCGTGTCAAACGTCATAATATGTAACGAATGGTATGATTTTGTAAAAGGTGTGCACAAACCGTAATACGTTAAAAGCATGTTTTCTTTTTTGCGGGCGATAATAGAGGACAACCACCACGTACTCGTGGCCTAGATTATTCGGTAAGACATTCAAATATATAGTATAGACTATACTATAGTCCATAGGTTAGCTTGTTGAAAGTTGTTCTGGGGGAGACCCGTTCTGGGGACAGTGTTTACGTATTCTGGAAGTAAATCTCAAACTGGTAGCTAGTATGTTCTTTATTATATAGTTGACAGAACTATCAAGTCTACATATAAATCTATATGTAGCAGGTACTATAGTTAAACACTGTAGTTGTCATAGAGCTGCCACACTGTGGCAGGTATTTAATAAAAGGGTATACTTGACACACTAGCCATTAAGGGATTGAGGTGTCAACCTGGACAGAGTCCTGGCACTGGCAGGTAAAGCCACATGTTGTTACATAGACTCTGCTATTAAAACAGAATTACACCTTTTTACATGTGTAGAGTTGTGATTCTCTCGAACTACCGAACTGAGCGAACCGCGAGAGTGACGCCCGATGTGGGGCTGGAGAGGCCGTATCAACAGCTTGTTGAAACTTGGGACACTGACTGTAGATAGCCATAGCCCTGGTCAATCCATGTGACTGGCAGAGAAGCAGAGTGGTGCTGCAGGTGCAGGTGTGACTGTCTGGCTACTGCACTGGGCAAATGAGGTGAAGCGGAACATTGATTGTGTCTTTTGTTGAATGTATTTGTTGTTCTCCATTATGGAGTATGATGCTTAATGTTTGTTAAACTTTGAAATGTGTAATTGTGAAGGTGCAAATTGAATGATTGATTGTTGATTACATGTACTGGTAAATTACTGGTGAATATGGCTGAAGCTGATGTCATAGTAGTGGAAAGAGATGAGAGGGGTGACATGGTAGAGGATAAAGGGGGTGACATAGATCACCAGTTGCTGGGTCTAATCAAGACCATGTCTACTTCACAAAAGGAGAAATTGCTAGGGTCTCTCACAGAGGAGACATCTGTGAAGCAGGAGCCCAGTGAGTCTCCGCATGTTGGATTTTCGCCATATGTATTGCGGGAAATCCCCAAACTGCCAGTATTCTCTGGAACCGACAAGGATGCCACATATTCGAGGTGGAAGTATGAGGTGAATTGCTTGGTGGAGGAGTCACAGTATACAGAATGTGATATTATCATAAGTTTGAAGAAATCATTGAGAAGCCCTGCTGCAGATGAAATGATCTATTTTGGAGAAAAGGCTACACTCGCCAACATTCTCTACAAATTACAATCACTGTATGGTACAGTGATGTCAGGTAATACCGTACTAGAACATTTCTACAGCGAACCGCAGCGTGTAGGTGAACCTTGTACAAAGTGGTCGACAAGACTGGAAGACCTCTGTCATGATGTCATGGAAAAGGGTGTTGTGTCTAGGGAATCCATGCCCACTATGTTGCGAGACAGATTCTGGGCAGGCCTCAGGGACTTGCAAATAAAAAATGCCCTTCGTCACAGAAAAGATTATCTAAACTTCGAAGAGATTGTGATCGAGGCACGGACCCTGGAGGAAGAGTTTGGAAACCAGAATGCAGTGCAAGTTCATGTACAACAAGGGCAACAGACAGAACCAACCTTGCAAGCTCTTGTGAAGAAAGTGGAAGAGTTGGATGGAATGATCAAGAGGAGACAGTCCAGGACACAGATGAAACAAAGGAAGGAGCCACTTACCAGCAATGATTGCGGTATACCTGCTCATCTATCTTTTTGTTGTCGCAAGAATACCGGCATCGAATGCCACAGTTGCAAACAGAAGGGACATTTATCCAAGAGTTGCAGAGTGCATTTAAACGCAAATTGATCCCTTTTGGAGGGCAAAAAGGGGTCAGTAACAGGAAACATAATCACAGCCCTACTTGTGACTTGGTCGGCGGCTCGTGCCAAATCGGGATTACCATTGATGGTAAAACATGTACAGCACTACTCGATTGTGGGTCTATGGTCACCACGATTGGAAAGCCATTATTTGACAGAGAGTTGTCTCACCTTACCTTGCAACCCCTGTCACGACTAGTTGACATTGAAGGTGCTGGAGGACAGTCGATGCCTTATCTGGGTTACATTGAAGTTGATGTGAAGTTGCAGTCGTCTACGGGAGAAAGTGAAGGAATTGCTGTGCCAGCATTTGTTGTGTCCCTTAGTCGGTCAAACAGAATAGTGCCTGTTATAATTGGAACTAATTTCCTGACAGCCTTGAGAGCTCGGAATACCCCATTCCATGATGCAGCCATCTTAGAAGCACTTGCTCACCTTGACCAATCAGAAGTCACAGAACAGGAAGTAGCAGTGTACTCATGTCGCCACACAGTGATCCCTGCAAACACATCTATCATTGTGAAAGGAAGAATGGGAGCCCAGAAAGGTTTCTCAGCTGGCATGCTTCAACCAGCAGAAACCCTCCCCGGGGGAATACTCATCCCCGCCTCAGTTGTGCAAGCTGACAACAACCACCGAGTTGATGTCGTCCTAACGAATGTTTCATGTAGGGAAATGAAAATTCCCAAACGACAGAAGATAGCGACTATGACGAATAGTGTCATTTTAGACAGGGATAAGACTGTTGGAGACTTAACAACACATAGTGATGTGTTGAGTAATGGAGATTGCGGCAAAGGTACAAAGGGTGAAGTACTAGTGAATCTAGATGCCACAAAACTATCGGAAGAACAGAAGAAGCAGGTACATGCACTGTGTCATGATTTCGGTGACATTTTTGCCTCTTGGACAATGGAGCTAGGCAAAGCTGTAGGAGTGAAGCAGAAAATTCGACTGACAGATTAAACACCATTTCAAAATAGACCGAGACGCATTCCTCCAGCAATGTACGAGGAAGTTAGACAACACCTGAAAGAGATGTTGGCATGCGGTGCAATACGTCATTCGCACAGTCCATGGGCCTCGAATGTAGTCCTAGTGCGGAAGAAGGATGAGAGCTTGCGCTTGTGTCTGGACTTCAGACGTTTGAACAGCCGGACAATTAGAGATGCGTACATGCTGCTTCTCATTGAGTCGACGCTGGACAGGCTATCTGGCGCAAAATGGTTTTCATCATTAGACCTCCAGAGTGGCTACTGGCAAGTGGAAATAGAGGAGTGTGATAAAGCCAAAACTGCATTCAAAGTGGGAAACCTCGGTTTTTATTAATGCAATCGAATGCCGTTTGGTCTCACGAACGCTCCTGCTGTGTTCCAAAGGCTTATGGAACACACTCTAGCTGACTTGGCCAGTGTGTTGGTCTACCTGGATGATATCATCATTCATTCACGGACATTTGAGACTCACCTTGAACATCTGCAGGCTGTGTTTACTAGCCTGCGAGCAGCTGGTCTGAAATTGAAACCTGCGAAGTGTCATCTTTGCCAAGAGCGTGTGAAGTATTTAGGCCACACCATCTCGGAGGCAGGGATCGAAGCCGATCCAGACAAAATAGAGAGTGTAAAGGGATGGCCTATACCGACAACCGTACACGAGCTTCGCCAAGTGCTTGGGTTTTTCGACTACTACCGTCGCTTTGTGAAGGGTTATGCTGAAATATGCAATCCCTTACACAATCTGTTAAAAGGGCAGGAAAACAAGACATATGTAGATAAAACCACCAAGATTGTGATGACCACAAGTGCAATCGCTGCATTTAACAGACTGAAGGAAAGATTGATAGAACCAACCATTTTGGGTTATGCTGACTATAGTCTACCTTTCGAATTACACGTGGATGCATCCCTACACGGCCTTGGAGCAGTACTGTATCAGGAACACCAAGGTCAGCAGCGAGTCATAGTATATGCAAGTCGTGCACTCAAGTGGGCCGTGTCTGAGAAGTACCAGGACTATCTGTACGGACACCAATTTGTGGTCATGACTGATAACAACCAATTGGCCTATGTCCTGACTTCTGCAAAGCTGGATGCGACAAGTCACCGGTGGCTAGTAGAACTTGCAACTTATGATTTCAGCATCAAGTACCGTTCGGGAAAAAATAATGCTGATGCCGATGCACTCTCTAGAATGCACACCAAGCCTGCACAAGGAGGACACTTACCTGAACATGTGGTACAGGCTGTGTGTGAGATGGCAGCAATGGAAGAAGATGATGGCACATTTGGCCGGATTGGGGTGATGTGCTGCAGCCAAGCAGCTGTAACCTACGAGGAGGAACTGGTAGATGCCGGAGGGACAAAGATCAATGACCCTAATTGGGAGCTCATCCAAAGTGAAGATCCGGTGATCAAGAAGATGCTAATGTTGCTGAGACAGGGCAGCAAACCCAGTCTAGATCAACAGCACAAACTAGAGCAGGAATCACCAGAGTTCAAGATATACCTGAAGGAATGGGATAAGCTATGTATACGAGATGGTTTGCTTCACAGAAAGAGAGTACACCAGGACGGTAACGAATCGTTCCAGCTAGTTCTTTGTAGCATTTCTGCTATTTCTGGATATTAAAATCTACTTTCCTGAGGTTTAATTTTATAAATGAAGAAGGTCAAGCCAGTAGATAGACATATTGTTAACCAACCTCCTTAGTTACGTAATTACAGCAACTCGGTTGCAGATGCGCTCAGTGAAGCGTGGTATTCCGTTGCTAGTGTTTCCAGGCAAGCAGGTGGTTTCACTGTAATCTTAGAGAGGGTGTTCCACAATGCCTTGTTTGAATTGTATATTGCATTAGCCAATAGAAATGATGGAAACCTGTCATATGATGTGTAATCAGGTCTGCTTATATAAACGTTTGGTGTACGCATTTCGCCATCTGGGCGCTGGCGAAGGACTGGGACAGATCCAGGGTTGAACGAGACAGGTTGCCCTGCTGCCAAGAGAATGGCAAGTCAAGTCGTAAAGCGTGGTGGGAATCGTTAACGTGGGTTACGTTCCCAAGCTTTTGTGTGTGCATAATATTCAGTGTCCAGAGTGACTGTTCGATCGAGTTTCGAAGAAGCCATGCCGCCACGTCAGCGGTATATTGAGACAACGTTCCGGTCGGCCCCAACGTATTTGCGTCGATGAGCGATAATCGCGACGCGCTCACCCAACACGGGCCATCCTCGAACAGCGGTCTCACAGCGACAACGTCAGAAAGATTGACCGAATGCGACTCGTAGCGGCCGGCGGTAAACGTATACTGCCAGGCGTCGTCATTCGCGCGAACCCGTTCATCCAACTTCTCGATCGTTTGCGACAGGGCAAGACCAGTCGATCGAATTCGTAGCGGCCGGCGGTAAGCGTCTACTGCCCGGCTTCGTCTTTCAGTTGAACGTATTCAACTGACTTCGCAATCATTAGCGACCATGCGATCATTGAACGGACGCGACTCGAGAATTCGCGGCGTACAACGGCAATCGTCAAGTGCCCGGCAACATCACTCGTGCGGCCGAGATACTCCGTTCTAATTGTGTTCTGAGCTCGGCGTGTTGACTTCAACAAACGTTCGTATATATTCGAGATGGGACTAGCCCAGTATAAATGTCTATGTTCTGATTGAATGTATCTATTATTTGCTGTATTATGATTGGTAGTTATCTGTGTTTTGAAGTGAGGTATTTTTACCCTTGAAATATGTATATATATATGTGTGTGTTGTAACAGATTACTGTAATGAGAGTCCGCGAGGACTAGCTTATATTGTGTATTTATATTATGGAAGTTATTCTTAGATAACACTTGGCGCCTGGTGTATGATCGTGTAGCGGTATAATCCACCTTAGAAAGGAAGTGGAATTTGATAATCGAAAGATTCAGTGTTATTGTTTATTATGTTCTATTAAGATTTGGTTACGGGATTTCTTTATTCTGTTTATTTTGTTAATCGAGATTTTTACCAAAAGGAATATATCTTGTAATACAATTTATTAAATTGTCCTCGTTCTTTGTTGCTTGTTCACGATAACCGTTCTTTCTCATATGCGTTGACCTTGATATATAAGAACCCTACTAGACTGAGCCATCTAGTGTACGGAGACCTCGCTAATCCATGACATTCTTCCAGCGGGCAAAGAGAGACGAAGCAATGATCGGTCTGCGTGATCAGTTAGGCCACTTGGGAAGAACTAGGACCCTAGACCTTGTTCGTGCCAGATTCTTCTGGCCACACATGGCAGAAGATGTGCGCAAGAAACTGCAAACATGTGAAGCCTGTATACGAAGAAAAGTCAACCCAGATCGAGCACCACTTGTGAACATTCGCACACACCAGCCGTTTGAGATTGTCTGTATTGATTATCTAACCCTGGAACCACGCAATCAGACTGCCAAGACCACAGCAAAAGCTTTGTATGACACATTTCTACACTATGGTTTTCCACAGAGACTCCATTCGGACCAAGGTAGAAATGTTGAGAGTCATGTCATCAAAGAATTGTGTCAACTTGCAGGGATTGAAAAAAGCCGAACTACACCGTATCATCCAATG
This sequence comes from Paraescarpia echinospica, assembly GCA_020002185.1. Classification (NCBI taxonomy): domain Eukaryota; kingdom Metazoa; phylum Annelida; class Polychaeta; order Sabellida; family Siboglinidae; genus Paraescarpia; species Paraescarpia echinospica. Next base: position 63,975,549 of record CM034532.1, read on the forward strand.
GGAAATGGGCAGTGTGAAAAGTTCAAATCAACACTGATGAACATGTTAGGTACATTAAGTGTAACGAAGAAGGCCAACTGGAAGGCTTATGTACCAACATTGGTGCATGCTTGCAATGCTACCAGAAACGAAGCAACTGGCTTCTCGCCATTCTACCTGGTATTTGGTAGACACAAACGACTGCCAATCGATCTGGCCATGGGTGTAGAATCAAGTGAACGTCAATCAGAAGTGGCAGACCACACTGATTACACCAAGCAGCTGCGGGAACGGTTGGAATCTTCTTATAAGATTGCTACAACAGAAAGCAACAAGTCTGCCAGGCGTCATAAAAGGCACTACGACAGACGCGCTAGAGGAGGAACAGTTGAAATTGGTGATCGCGTATTGATACGGAACGTTGGCTTGCGAGGCCGCAATAAGCTGACAAACCGGTGGGAAGAAGATATCTATGTAGTGAAGGAGCAGCCGGAGAGAAGCCTGTGTTTGTGGTGCAGCGAGAAGGAGGGCGTGGAGTCAAGAGGACACTGCACCGGAACATGTTGCTACCAGTAAACTTCTTTCCGCTGTCTACGAAGGAGAAGGAATCTGTGGCGAGAATGCAAAGTCGACCGGCGGGTGCAAGGACAGAGAGGCGCGGTGGTGTGTCTGTGCGCGGCTTTGAGAGAGAGAGAGGGAGAAGAAGCAACACTGACCCGAGTACGAGTGGTCATGGGGAAGCCACTTGATCCAGAGGCTGGAGAGTCTGTGCCTGCCGCATTAGAACGTGCGTCAGAAGGAACACCTGGAGACATGGATATTCCAGATCCCAATTGCGAGATGGGACTACTTGATGAGAATGGATGCAGGGAGTATCAGGTGTCAGGTGAGGAAAGGGACGAAGGAGAGCTTGCTGAGGATGGAGACACGGAATCGGAAGTGTCAGATGAGGAAAAGGGCGAAGGAGAGCTTGGTGAGAATGCAGAGATTCCGGACATTGCTGAACGCTCATCGTGTCGGGTGAGATTGCCATCACCAGCTGTGCGTAACCGGCCTAAACGGGAAATACGGAAACCTGCTCGTTACACTGACTTTGCTCAACAAGTACTGACTCCTGCCTTAGCACTTTCCATGTTTAATCAAGGATTTTGTGATGTACTTGCTAAATTATCATAGACAACATTTGAACATGTGTTCAAGAGTAATATGTATTATTGTGTTTACTATTGGAATGTCGAGACGACATTCATTGATGGAGGGGGTAGATGTAGCAGGTACTATAGTTAAACACTATAGTTGTCATAGAGCTGCCACACTGTGGCAGGTATTTAATAAAAGGGTATACTTGACACATTAGCCATCAAGGGATTGAAGTGTCAACTTGGACAGAGTCCTGGCACTGGCAGGTAAAGCCACATGTTGTTACATAGACTCTGCTATTAAAACAGAATTACACCTTTTTGTGGAGTTGTGATTCTCTCGAACTACCGAACTGAGCGAACCGCGAGATATATACCATGTTCCTACTTACAGATTGGTAGCATTAACATTGTACATCAGAGTGCACAGGAAGCTGGACATGCCAACTTTTATGACACACAAATCCATATTTATTACAAAAACATTGTTTTAATGACTGCACTCACAACTTTCACCAAGAAGCTCCTGAAGATAGCCAAGGCCCAAATGGGAAATGACCCAGGAATCTCCCCCGACCCTTTCGCGGCACACTGCGTTAGTGAAGTATGCACCTCTATATAAATTATATTGCTCACTCGGACATGCTGTCCAGTGCAAAGCTACACTTCACAGAGAACACAGCCTGACTGACAGATTAAATAGGTAGACAATGTTTCCACAACCGTCACCACCAAGAAGGGGTTCTGCACTGGACATCGTGTCTGAACGAGCGACAACATTTATATAGGGGGGAATACTTCGCAAATACAGTTTAAATGTGGTAAATTCAACACTTGTCAGTCTTGTGTATAATCCGAACCCACCTCGAGTTTGACTTAAGACTGTTTTTGCCTAAATTTGATAGCAGTAATTCAATAATTCCATAGGTGAAAAAAAATGTGTAATAAATAAAACTAAGACTGGAATTGTTACGAATACAGGTGACACCACTAGTCTGTCTAGACGGCAAACAGGCAGTAGAATCTCATGACTTAATACTTGGCCACTTTGTGTTTCAGACTCTACTGACAAGTGAGGTAACAGGTCAGCTATGGAACACGTGTGCGTGGGACGTTCACTCTGGCACTACACTCGTAACTTACAAAGGAGGCAGTTGTGCTCCGCGCTGTCTGTGTGTTGTGTCAGGGCGCGTTGTCATTGGCGCGGTCGCCAACAAACCAATTATCCATGCGTGGCCTATTCACAAGGAACATCGAATTGATTGATTGTATCGTTTTTATGTTCACCTTGTTTGGCCTGGATTTGAATGCAGTCAGTCTGCACACACGCTGTAGTTGTGACGAAAGATTGATAATTGTGTACGGGTGGCAGACTACCCTCGTGAACTGTATCAAATGCCTCGCATTGTTGTTCCATTCCGAACGTACTTCCTACTATGGTTCTTTTTTCTGACTGCTGACAATGTTGTAAGATCAGATTTTGTGGAATACTTTTTAAGGTAAAATAATGAGATTTTGGGATCAAATTACTTTACCGACAACAGTATATCATAAAATGATGGTAGTTGACAGAAGTATAACATGATAAAATAAATGCCAGTTCGGGCCCAGTTGATTGACAACATTGTAGGATAACATGTTGACAGTTGATTGACAACACAGTAGGATCAAATTAGTTTTTTTTTACAACATTGTATGATCAAATGATGAGTTATGTAACAATGCTGTAGGATCAGATGATGACGAAGATGGTGTGTACGGGTGTCGTGACAGCCATGTGTGTCAGTCCGATTGGGCACTATTGTGGCTTGTGCTGCAGCGATACAAGACAAGTTACACATATGGCAGGTAGGGGTCGTTGTAGAGTCGTGTCACATGTCCATTGAATGCTAAGTTCAGACCTGCCTACCTTTCCGGAATCATTCCGGAAACACACCTCAAATTACGGTATTACAGCGACGAATGAAAATATTATGGATTCTTTTTTTGTCACAATGATCGTCAATCACTTCCGTGCTCCTCAAATTTAGCTTCCACTATATTCAACAGGTGGCAATATGCATACGCAGCTTGTTGTGACATGGTTTTTCATTCGCATTTCCGCGCTCAAACAAAGTTATGTCACGCGGCACGAAATTATGTGATGGCGGAGATCGAAACAGTACCACCACCAGCCAAGTAGAAACGTATGCTGCAAATGTTTATAACAGCATACACGCAGACATGGCCCGTACTGTCATGTTCAAAGAAGGGGGTCGGCTTTACATACTGCCGTATTATTTTTTCTATTTCGCAAGGTGGCCTGGATAATTGCAGGTACTGACTACGTCGTTAGACTAGTACTAGTGACATAGTAGTGGGTGTTGTACTGGTAGTGTCAGGCCAACTGACAGTACTAAGACTTAAGTTAGTGTATTTATTGAGTTTAGTCTATCATTTATAGAGATAGGCTTATATACTAGAGTTGTGTAAACTAGACGATGACTAGTGTAACGTAATGGTTTTGGCGTCACCCGGCACAACTTTGAATTGATCTGGCTAGGCTATTATAGCCTACTAGGCTACTGCGTAGGTATACCGGCTACTAACTTTAATCTTAGACCTAATGACATCACAAATACACAATGACGTGACGCATTGTTATAATTTGTTATGTTTTTGTAGTCAGCATGCTGTTTTTGAAATGTGTATAGACGCATTTGCATTACAGTTACGCTTCTTCACGTTTTATTTACCAATGCTGGTTTTGAACATCTACCTTACCTTAGGTTATGAACATCTACCTTACCTTAGGCTATGAACATCTACCTTACCTTAGGTTATGAACATCTACCTTACCTTAGGTTATGAACATCTACCTTACTTTTGTTAACTGAACGCTTCAAACACCTCATAATTTATTATTAGAGACAATTATGTTTTGGGTGCAACTGTCGTAATAGTCACAGTATTAAAGTATCACTGACAGTGGTGTTCTTTTCCTGACAATATCTGACATAGTTCTGAACTATTACTGACAGCAGGCCTATATTCCTGAAAATCAGTGTAAATGGGAAGATGGATTACTGACAGAAGTTTTTGGGGTAGGCAGGTCTGTAAGCTAAAGCCTGCAAATGTCTGATATGTTGTGTCAATCCTCTTTCTAAAATAATAAGTAAATTGTGCTTTAAAGGGAATAAAAACATTTATTGCTTCAATTTATGTTATATTACATCCTGCTATCTATTTCCACGTCCACCAAGCAAAAAAATCAAAAAAATCAATGAATTAGAAATTCCACATTTTATGCTGTACATCTGGACATTTTCGAATATGCATATTTTTGGCGCGCTTTTCGGGATGCCGAGATGTGACGTCACTTATGACTCAAACTCGCATCAGGCCGACCCTTTCCATGCATTCAGACCATGTTTCCAAGTATAGCTTTTGGGTCGAAACGAGCGTCAGAATGAGTTATTGTGCAATTTTCCGACGTAATACAAACACTAGTCATCATAGAGGAACAAGCAGTTTTCTTACGGTTCCACGTGAATCCAATTTATTCAAAACAACGTATGCGAATGGGCCTACAAGTCGACTAGGTTTCGCCGAGCTTGGGCTCGTTTTCAGAACAATTATATCGAATGCAACCAACGGGAGATAATCTACACCAATAAACATACATAACAAACATATATTGTATCCAGCTACATAAAGTAACGTCTATAATCTCATAATATCACTAGAATATCGATATATGAAGGAGTTGTACAATTTACCATAACAACTTAAATCAGTTAGAGGTTTTCCGCTGGTCCCGCTACCTCAGTGGGTAGGCGCGTTGGTTGCTTGTCGTTTATTTTACAATCGGGCGACGCCGGTTCAATCCTGACAGCATGCAAACTATCGATTTTCTTTACACTTTTTGTTAATGTTTTCACGAAGTAATATAAACCAAATCATTTAGTATACTATGATGCACTGTTTGTAAATAATTTTTATTTTGTAATAATTATTTATTCGCCACAAAAATGAAAATATGGTCATTATACAATGATGTTTCTAAATTTTATTTATCCAAACAAAATTAATGTAATGGATATCTAATTTATTAATTGTAAATATATTGTAATTATATATGTGAAAACAGATTGTGATCTGTCTGGATAAATACAATTTAGAAACATCGTTGTATATAATGACCATATTTTCATTTTTGTGACGAATAAATAATTACTACAAAAACATAAAAAAAAACATTTACAAACAGTGCATCATAGTATACTAAATGATTTTGTTTATATTACTTCGTGAAAACATAAACAAAAAAAGTGTAAAGAAAATCAATAGTTTGCATGCTGTCAGGATTGAACCGGCGTCGCCCGATTGTAAAACAGATGCCAAGGAACCAACGCGTTTACCAACTGAGCTATCAAAGCCGGCAGAAATTCGCTGACTGATTTCAGTTGTTATAATAAATTGTACAACTCCTCCTTCATACATCAATATTCTAGTGATATTATGAGATTTTACACGTTCCTTTCTGTAGCTGGATACGATATATGTTTGCTGTGTATGTATATTGGTGTACATTATCTCCCGTTGGTTGCATTCGATATAATTATTCTGAAAACGAGCCCAGGGCCAAGCTCGGCGAAACCTAGTCGACTTGTAGGCTCATTCGCATTCATTGTTTTGAATAAAATTGAATTCATGTGGAACCGTAAGATAACTGCTTGTTCCTCTATGATGACTAATGTTTGTATTACATCGGATTATTGCATAACAACTCATTATGACGCTCGTTTCGACCCCAACATTATCCATGTAAACATGCTCTGAATGCATAGAAAGGGTCGGCCTGCTGCGAGTGTGAGTCATGTGTGACGTTAAGATACCACGTGATCACCTAGCTCATTAAATTTTTATTTTCCGCGGGAATCGCTACACAGACGGGTTTAAAATCGAATTTATGCTACAAATGTATTTTTCTGTATTTTGTAATGTTCTCGAATGTTACATAAAATATTAAACTTTCTGTACACATGGAAAACGGATTTTAGCTAATGCCTTGTTTTTATTTCCTTTAATAAATGCAGTTGGATTTTCCACAAAACTGATCAAGGCCTGTGTTCATAAAGTGAATATCAATATTTGTTTAACTAAAAAAATTATAATTGGTCATTCTTGTGTGTGCCTATGGAACAAGATCCAACAGAGGCATTAAATGAGTTACATGTATGCCATGTAGACGTGGTGTCACATTTAAAGGCAAACACTTCATATTTCTTCAAATCAGATGCAAATACTTTGAAACAGTTAAAAATATATGTTATATGTTTGAGGACCAAAATGCACATTGTTTCTATGATTGTTGAATATCCACTTGATTGACAGATGTCCAATTGATTGACAGATGTCGACTGGTGATTTGTTGGCTGTTTTGACAAGACACTACCAGAACATCAATTGTGTGAAGTTCACAGATGAAGGGAGTCACTTGGTATCTGGAGCAGACGACAGCCTGGTTGTAGTGTGGGCCCTAGCAAGGTATGTCATCATAGTCACAGGGGGGCATGAGTTGACGTCACCTTTGCAGGTGATGCCAAAGCCTTGTGTCTTGACCTATCAGAATGTTTTACAGGTTTGTTTGAAACCTCAATGAAATTTAATGAATCTTGGTCTCATGAATGCAGTTTTTTTTCTTCAATTTTGAGTCTTCATTTTGCTCAGTGTACATATTTGCGTTTGGTTGGATTTCAGTGTTGGAAATTTGGTGGTGGGTCAATTTTGAATACACACAATTTGTTTGGAGGGGGAGCAGATTTTGGTGCATATGATTGATGTGTGAATTACGTTCTGGTGCACATGGTTTTGGGATGGGTTGGATTTAAAATCAGGGTGTTGCCCCCAATTCCACTGGCCCAGCCACCACTAGATAAACAATTACCCACTCCTCCCTAATTAACATGTATTTATTCAAATAGAACCTTTCGAAGAATGGTTTACCTCAAGTCAATAAAGTGAGCCTGTTCTGTGCATTCCATTTATTACTTTATACAATTATTTACTTCAAGTCAATAAATGATTCCTATTCTGTGCATTCCATATACTATTTTTAGGTTTGAGCGGCGGTTATCGTGTCAGTTGATTTCTTTACTTTTTTTCACAGAATATTAGTAGGTGTTAGTATGAACATACGTACTACAAAAGAAAACATGGCATTAATGCCATATGTCACCAGTCCGTCCTTTAAAAACTACTACTTTGTGTGTCTCAGTGGAATTTCCCTTCAAATTCTTGGGAACTATAACAACGTTTCCGTAGAAATGATGACGTCAGTTTCACACCAGCGCATATGTCAGCGAGTTTAAATTCGCTCACCGTGAATGCATATCATATAGTCTGGTTATTCTGATACCAGTATCTTGTGTTATGAAGATTACATAATTGCATCGCGATGTTAAATAACCAATGCTAGCGGTAGTCTTCCTGTTTTGCGACCGAACACCGTTCCACGCTTGACAACGCCGCCATTTGTCAATAACCCGGGGTTGACCCCTAATCAATCAGGTGCCACCAAAACACAGGCTAGCACGTGGGGCCGTACGCCGATCATAAACACGAAGTCGTTCAACATTTAGTCATTACAAATTGCATGGCCTCGTTGGCGGGAAAACATGGGGATATCTCAAAAACAGATGTCTCTGTTAATTTGTATTAAAAATAAACTGCTTGCCAATTAAAACGTCGTCACATTTTATGCAAAACCCGCCTATCTGGTGACATGTCTGTTATCAGTGACAACCAGGAAGCATTACTTAATGTAATTTTGTTAAACTGCAATACTTAAGAAGCTATAACTTGGCATGCAAACTGGTGCCAAAAATACACTTCAAGTTTTGTCTGTCTTTCAACATTGTTGTAACATTTGTATGAAGCTGGAACAAGCTTAATATGCATTTGTTCACAAAACAAACCTGTGTGAATGTCAATAACATATTTGTGCTTACAAACATGCAAATTTTTCCTTCAGGGTATTTCTCAAAATGAAATAAAATGCCATTTTGAGGTGATTTTTGACATATTTTTTAATTGTGTTTAAAAGCAAAATATAAATCTAAAAAACCTAGAAACTTAATTCTTTTTGGACTATAGTATTGCTGTATGTCTTAGGCAGAGTCTGAGAAAAAAATTGTTAGTCTATCTTCAAAACTTATTAGAAATGATTAATTCATAACAAGCTGATCTTTGCCACCATAGCCACCTTAAAAGTTTGTCATTATTTATAAGTTATCGTGCCGTAAAAAATATCAATATAACTACTATTAAGTTTGCAACTCTACACCACACCTTTAATACATTGTGAAGCACCTCAAACAATTTTGGATCTGGCGCAATGCAAAGTAAAATGTATAATCATTTGTGTTGCTGTTTCTCAGAGTGGTGTCCGAGGATGACCAAGGGTCAGCCACAGGGGTGAAGCCACACCATTCTGGACTGACCACTCACTGCCCGTCACAGATTTGTGTGGGGGGCGGGGTGGGGTGTCCAGTAGGGTGGCCACAGCATCCAGAGACATGACCTGTATAGTGAGTAGCACCCACATGATGGACCAGTGGGTCAGTAGTATTCCGTGCCAATGGTAGGCAGATGTGTACTGCATGTGTGGCCCTGTGAACATCACCTGTCGTACATTTGTAACTGAGCTGCCATGAAAGAAGTTCCTTAACTCCATATAAGCTGTTTTAACATAACACAGTGCAAAAGTCAAAACAATTATATCCATGTGTCGTATGTATATTTTTCCGCTGGTCAGATGTGGCGGTCTGTAATTTTGCGAAAAACATAGTTGTGCTTCTGAAGTTCTGATACAGAATGCATTCATTGCAAACACAAAATGTTGTTTTTATAAAAGTAGCACAATCTGTTAAAGGGGGAATGAAGTGCTTGAACAACCACAGCCCAAACATAAGAACATACCATTTACAGTACATATCACCATGATTTGACAAGTACAGCGCCACGGTATATTTTAAATAATTTTTCAAACGTAGCTATTATCGGCACAGGGCGCCGCCATCATGCTCCAGGGGCGTATGGTTGTACATCCGGTTTGATTGGCGAGATGTCGCCCAAAGCTGTATACAGCAATTCGATAGGGGACGCAGCATAGCCCGCAGAAAAACCGACGAAACGCATACAAACACATAAAAATAGAACAATTTAATGCGCTGCTTGGCTACTGGATATACTATAAGTGTTAGTAAGCAACTTTTCACATACTTCCACAGAAGGATTTCTATAGAAAAAAAAAGTTATAGATGATGAATTTGGCGTGTTCGCGGGCGCCAAGATTGGCATAAGTCTGCGGTGGTCACTTTCGAACGCGGATTGCAAGCCTAAATACAAAAGTGACGAGCATAAAAAGACATTGAACGTCAAAACATAATTCTTGGTTACAGCCACAGGTCCATCTTTAGTCGATTTGTTTACATATAACTATGCACCGGTGAAGTAAATGTCCGCGAAATAGACCTGGAAACTCGACATTGTTGCCTTATTTGGAGCGTAAAGCGACGCGTAGGAAATGAATAGTTTAACGAAGTCCAAACATGTTACTTATAGTGAGTTCATTTCAACAAACCACCATTTCTCAAACATCACAATGAACTGTACATGTATTTGTTCATATGACTCACTGTACACGTTTAATGTGGCTTCTAAGATGTGTGTCACACAAATGATAAGGGCCATTGCCATTAAAACTGGACTGTTGCCATCAAGTTTAGTAAAAGTAAAGTACCATCTTACAACAAAATATTTTTTTTATATAATTTGTACGTTTAGCCAGTATTATTAAAGTGTACTACAAACTAATGAAGCAGCAAAAGATTCACCTAGAATATTTTATATATATATATATATATTCATACTTCATTGTTAGTATTATATTTGACATTATCACAAAATAACATCTCAAAAAGTACTTAATAATAATAAGAACACTTATATAGTGCCATAAATCTAGATAAATCCATTTGGAGGCACTTGATAGATTTTGAAACTAGTACTACAAGTTTTGAATCTGTATCTTGAATAATAAGTACTTGTTTTCTTGACAGATACCCCTAGTGTTGAAACCCACAAAAGTGTAAAACTGGAACTGTAATGGAATATTTGTTATGTATTAATTTTGTTGGTCACAATATTTGATCATGATGATGGCCCATATCATCAATAAACGTGTTACTTATTGATGTACTATATGTGCACAGGACTGACACAGACCCAAATTGTAATACAGTTAGATTAAAATATGTCAGTGTGAAGTGAATCAACTGAAAGAAACATTGAAAACTGGTGTGTGAATTTGACTAATGCATTGGCACAGTCTGCCATGTAGTCTTAGTTATTTGTGAATTGTTTCTCCATATGAATAAACTGTTGATATATTTCATGTTGGCTTCAGTATTACAAATCAAATTATGAACAGGGTCATGCAAGACACTACAGATCACATTGTTGTTGCAAAAAATGTGATAAGAAGGCACCGAGTAATTCATTCTACCTTTTGGTCAATCTAATCTTACTTGTTCAGGGATTTTATTTTCAATGTACACTCACCTGTATAGTGCAATGTCCATAGCTGAAATTTTCATAAACACCATTCGCTTCTGGATACAGCACAGGCTGGTATAACACGTCTGTTGCCTTTTCCAAATCTCCCCTTGACCACAATGTGAAGTGACGATATGCGGTTAATCGAATCAATCGATATGTTCTGAAAGTTAATTTATTTGCACTAGTTGATAATAAACAACCGTTATCTTCTAATTATTATTATACTGGCAAAACTGTGTGTTTTATCAATATCACATCATGAATTCAGTGAATTGGTTTGTGAAGAGCTATAATAATTATGATTGTAAGACTACATTTTATGATGTGGTCTTGATAACACACACATATAATATAATAATATTTTTATTATATTAAAAACTCCACTTAAAATATTTTTGTATCAATAATACATTGCACAATGTCCTGATTATACATCTATTAGTGCATGGTAGTGTGCAATTTGTCTACATTTTTATATAAATTAAGCAAGTTGTTTGAACACTTTTAAATAGAGAATTAAACAACTGTATAAAAAGGATGCACATGTCCTGTCAAGAATAAAAGTATGTTTATTAAGAAAATTATTAAAAATGGTTTGATGAAAATCATAGACATAGTATTTTACGAAGATAGAATGAACCTGAACATTTGAGGTGGGAACAAGTATAACTGCTCTATTTAAGTTTGAAATAGTTATTGCTAGAATAATTATTCGATACCTGTTGAACTACGTAGTACTTACCTACTAGCTATTGGTCGAATCAACGAATCTGCACTCAAATCATACAATGACAACAGACCGACTTCCAAGTTCCAACACCGCCCTGTTGCCCGTGGCGTTGGTGCAAACCGTTTTGAAGTCGTCATAGACATAGTCGGTAATGCAGGCATCTGTAAGGTCTGTCATACGGTGCTGTACGGCAGCTATCTCCCTACAGCACAGCGACTCGATGTGCGTCGACATTGGCACGCAGTGTCCACACAAACACCATGCGAAATTATTAAGTCGCGTAACGTCTTCGTCGTCGATAGACCAACTGTCACTGTCCGACTCCCACAACTGACCCGGGGCCGGACATATCGGACCGTGGTCGTGGATCGCACACTGTCACTGGTGACTGGGTCGGTGAAACCCGTATGGCACAGGCCGTTTGTGTGTGTCAACCGTAATTTCCGAGTGACAATTCAAACTAGAGTCTTCATCTGTCGTATCCATTTTCTCCAAAATGATACGGAAGTTTTAAAAATCACTTTTAATAACTCGTCGAGCTACCAAAATCCTTCGACGTCTTGGTCAACAACAAATGAAAAATAGTTCCGGTGTGCGCGCGCATCCAATATTCTGAACTTTGCTTTGAAAGCCCCGCCCGCTTCTGGCAGCGAAAATCTTCGTTCGGATGTTTTCATTGGTTATAAATCGTTGCCATTTAATTTCACCTTTTTATTTCGAACGCGTATACAACTTATTTGTTGACCTATAGAACACCTATCGTGTATAATAGGGAACCATATATTTGTTTTCGCATAGAAATGTCTACTAATGAAGTAGGATAGGAGTAAATCAAACCACTCGCTTGGAACAAAGATCGCGATACGCAGTGCTCTATGCATTTTGGTTTATGACGGTGGTGGGTGTGAAAACCGTGCAGGCTGATGGCATTACGTCATCAAGGGATACATCCAAGAACACAGTTGATGAAATGTATACAGAGTTCCAAACTATACTTGTCTCAAAAATGAACATTCACATACCAACAAAAATAATATCAAAGCATAACCAAACACCCTGGATAAATAAACGAATCAAGCGACTACACAAACGTAAACAAAGGGCTTTCAACACTCACAAACTACTTGGAAATCAAGCCAGCTATGAAATTTTTTGTAAGGCACGTAAAACCACACACAGAGAGACAAGAAATGCTCACAGAAGATATATATCATCCATTTGTTCCGATTCACCAAAACGATTCTGGTCATACATAAAAAGCCTTAAAGTTGATACAGTCGGAATACCAACCTTAACGAAAGACAACAGGGTAGAATCAGATAACAGACTTAAAGCCGAAATCCTCAATAACCAATTTAAGTCAGTCTTTACAAATGAAAACACCAACCTACCACAAGAACCATAGTCAAACATACCAGCTATGACTGACATCACCATCACAACAAAAGGGGTCACCAAATTACTTAATGACTTAAAAACAAACAAATCAACAGGACCTGATGAAGTGCCAGCCAGAATCTTACAACTTGCCGCAAATGAATTAGCTCCAGCTCTCAGAGTAATCTTCCAAAAATCAATTATCACAGGAGAACTTCCGCACTCATGGTTACGTGCCAACATCACTCCAATTTTCAAGACGGGAGACCGGTCCCTTCCGTCAAATTACCGTCCCATCTCCCTAACTTCAATATGTTGCAAACTCCTCGAACACATCATCTACTCTAACATAATGGACCATTTTGATCAATACACAGTCTTATCCGACAGACAACATGGCTTCCGCAGTAAACACTCCACAGAAACCCAATTAATACTCACCACACACGACCTATCGAAATCCCTAAATAATAAATCCCAAGTGGACATGATAATAATGGACTTCTCAAAAGCATTCGACACCGTTCCCCACAACCGGCTCCTAAATAAATTAAAGAGATATGGCATCCATAACAAAACACACGCCTGGATCTCTAACTTTCTCAAGTGCCGTGAACAGAGAGTGGTGGTCGGTGGAGAACATTCCACCTGGACAAATGTTACATCAGTTGTACCGCAAGGCACGGTATTGGGACCGCTTCTCTTCCTGATATACATCAATGATTTACCTGACAAGATCCGCTCCACAGTCCGTCTTTTTGCAGATGACTGTGTCCTCTATAGAGAAATCAATAATCAGTCCGACTCACAAGAACTACAGAAAGACCTAAATGAGTTAGCAAAATGGGAACACGACTGGCAGATGCACTTTAACCCCAAAAAATGCTTTGTGATGAGACTAACCCATGCAAGAAACGTAAAACATTTTAATTATACTCTAGGAAACGCAACACTACAGGAAACCGACAGTCATCCCTATCTAGGAGTATGTATCACCAAAGATCTCACCTGGAACAAACACATCCATCAGATTACAGCCTCAGCAAACCGTACCCTAGCATTTATCAGACGCAACCTCTACTCGTGCCCCCAAAACATTAAAACAAGTGCCTACACAACCCTTGTCCGACCACTCCTAGAATATTCAGCATCCGTGTGGGACCCCCACACCCAAGTCCTCATCAACAAAATAGAAATGGTCCAAAGACGGGCAGCTCGCTTCTGCCTTAACGACTATACGTCCCGAGAAACTGGTTGCGTGTCACAAATGTTAACAAAAATAAACCTAGAACAACTAACAAACAGACGAACAAACAAACGCCTCGCCATATTGCACAAAGCCATTTATGGCCACCTAACCTTGCCTGTTGAAAACCTCCTCCAGCCTGTACAACGCCTATCACGGCATCTAAATACCAAAGCATTCAACACTATCCACACCAGCAAGAACTGTTATAAATTTTCCTATTTCCCCCGAACAATAAAAGATTGGAATTCCCTACCAGATGCAATAGTCAACATTACAGAGCCACAGAAATTCAGACAAGCATTAATACACGACTAATAACCTAGCATGCGCACCCAACCCTGACCGTATGACTCCTAAGGAGTGTTGGCCAGTACTCAACCAAGACCAAGACGTCACTAGTCGGCACTTGTGGTGAATCCGGTCTCTTTTGAAGCCCAAATAAAAACCGTGCATCCTATTCACTAGTCGATACTTGTATTGAATCCGGACCCTGTTGAAGCTCAAATAGCGACCCGGTTTGCGCTAGTCTGTGCTGCTGTGGCCGTGCATTACCGCACAGGGGTAAGACCACATTAAGGATTCGTCCGCCATTACCCACCGAAAGAGTGCCCTTGAAAATACTGTTTTGGTGGCATGTGTGAATTTTTTCGAGCACTTTGGCATGGCACATGTCAGTCCAGTGAATACTAAATGTACTACTACATTAGATCTTTCACGAGGTAGCAATAAACATACGCTAATCGCTCGCGTATTCGCACAGTGGCTATTTTGCAGAACGCACCAATATTTCAAAATCCGTCACCAGATTGGGGCGAAATTGAGGGGTGTCAGGTTTGGGTGGATTTTTCTGAAAACTGAGGTATGAGAATTTTACGAGTTTTCCATAGCACTTGTGTCAATGGAGGTTAAATATGCTGTGAAATTTTCAAGAAACTGTTTCGTCAAATTTAGCAGGAAATGAAGGAAACGTTATAATGGCCGCCTATGTAAAATTTAAATGTGGTCTTACCCCCACAGGTTATAGCACACGTAATATGGAGATATAGCAGCGTTTGTTTATACAAACCGGGGCGCTATTTACGCCTCAAATGGGCGTAAGACGCAATATTCTTAAATGTAAATATGCCTAGGATAATGTTGAATGATGGAACTATCTCACTGAGGTATCAAAGTTAAGCAAAATTCAAGTTATAACGGTGAAATCAAGTTGGGTCCGGATACGCCGCAAATGCCCACGGCACAAGTCTATTCAACTAATGTTCTATACCGTTTTTTGTTTAGCAAAATAAATAAGGAGTGTGATTCGTAAGATATCTTTGTGCTTTATATTCTGACAAAGTTGTGCAAACAAACTTTTGGGAAAGTTGATTTGAGTTACGAATATAAACCACCGAAGTTAATATCTCATAAAAGACGCCTACTGCCCAAAACCGTGTATATTAACGGGTTATCAATAACTTGGGTTAGTTAGACAATGATAATGTTTGCACAGAAATTGGATATACTAAGCAACTTATATTGTTTAATAAAAAGGACACAATTTGAGCGGGGTAACAAGGCCTAGGGTTAGTGCAAGAAAACATCACCACAACCAAGTACCAGTGGTCAAGTGGAAACCACACCTCAACTCGATGAAACAATCATGATTACTGACTTTTATCAATCATGATTACTACATTTACAAGTAGTGTCTTGTTATTTTATATCTTCCCCTCTATATCCAAGAGTAAATGTTAAAACATACCTCAGAATGCACCATTTTAGCTAGTTTTAACAAATATCAGGGGGAGCATGCCCCCGGACCCCCCTAGCAACGCTTCGCGCCTGTGGCCCTCGCATAGCCCATCCCTGCCACCTCGCCCATCATTTTACCCAGGGGAAACACTGCAATTATCCCCTAGGTATTTACCCGCTGAGTACATTTCCCCAAAGATATAATATGTTTCAGCAATATTTATATATTTACACATGGTCATGAATGGTTGAGCAAATTGTTATAACTGAAGCTTTCTATAAATTTGTTGACAACTCTCATAGCTGTGAACATCTGGAGACACTAAAAAAAGTGTATTCATGAAAGTGTTTTTAAACGGTTTTAACTTTTTTATATTAAAAGTTCTATGAGTGCCCCCCGGGGAGAGTTTTGGGGCGGATTTGCCACCATATTTACTAAACATTTGAGTTACAAATTTGTCTGTCAGTGATACAAACCATGGACGTCACATGGTTTCTTATTGCTTCACACAACTGGCTCAAAATCACACACCGAATGTCACTCTCCTTCTATTTATGACAGCCCACAGAAGACAAACAGCTGGTGTCATCAGACAAGTCTGGTACAGAAGAGAGCATCTTCAAAGGGCACAGGTCAGTGGTGGGCTTTCTTTCGTAAAATATTTTCAGATTATCGAATCCGTCTTTCTTCCACAGGACCTGTGTGTTTTGTGGTTGGGGAACCCTGAATGCACACAGGTAAGCATTGTCTTGTTTGTTTTACATCTTATTCCAGATTATTTTGAATACTGTGGTGACTTCATTGGTTGGGTGTGAAGGTATATTGCTAGTGGTCCAATGGATCTGTTTGAAAACTTGGTACTTTTGTTCATCCTACATTGCCTATCTTTCTGAAGTGTCCTTCTACCTGGAGTTTACACCAAGGAAAGTAAAAGATCATGAGCACATCATCAACTCTTGAAAAGAAAAACTCTAAACTTGTTGCAGGAGTAATCGTAGCAAGAGACAAATTATGGTAATGAAACAAAAAGTCTGGGTGAACACATTTCATACCCTGTGAGTTTCCTTTGTGCCACCCTGCGCTTGCTGCACAGACTTATTCCTCAGTCACCCAGAGAGCATTATCAAGAAACATCTGGCCACTGTCATAACAGTTCTGGTCTGCCATATTTTTGTTGTTGTCACAGTTGGGTACGTCACAATAGAGGTTCATTCTTTACTGCAAGCACATTCATGCTCTGTTACTTGAGACTGACTAAGGTTGTGGGTTACAATGCACTCCATATAACTCGAAATCAGTTAAGTCAATTTTTGCTTCAAGTAGGTAATATGGATTCGACCAAAAAATTTTGTTTTCAACATAGATCAACCATATTTGGTATGTAGATACATACCAACATATTTAAAGGTTTTTTTCATGTTTCACATACATTATGCAAATTAGGTATCCGATATGGGCACCATAATAGTGAAAATTATGTATTTTTTGCCGGGCTCTAGCCAAAAATGTATTCAAGCTGCAAGCTTGTAATTTAGCACATATATTACAGTTATGCCTATAGACCATGGGCCAGATATGCCCCTCGTGCACCCCCCACAACTCTACAAACCCATGTTTTTTTTAAGCTTTGCGGTTCCTTGAAGATGATTTCAAGTGGTAACAATGAAAAAGTTGGGTCTCACTACCCATTTCCAACCTATCTTGGATGGTACCCTGAAATATCGTATTTCTCATCAACGTTGCGTGGTATTTAATCACCTACACCACAATCGTCATTGTATAGTCATATAAGTCTCAATATGTACTTGTAATATGTCAAATTGAAGGTTTTCATCTGCTGATCATTAGAATATCATTCAATGGATATATATTATTATGGCATGTGCCCTAATTAGCATAGAATAACTATACCCCATTCTCACTCGTGAGCGCATAGATGACATCACTATTTTTGTCAAACATATCAATTTCTCATTATTCCATGGCTTCTTTAAGATTAATAATAATAATGCATAACACTCTGCAGCATCATATCTTTCATTTGATACCAGAATTGTCTTTCTGTCATTACAAATGGATGAGATATGATGCTTCAAAGTTAACCGTAGTGTCGCGGATCAAGTGGCGAAAGCAAAGATAACCATGGATATGGATGGCATACATGTCAAAACTGTCTAGATTATGTGTGTGTTTTCAGGTATACATTTATGCCATATTAATTTCAGATGCATAAAACAAAGCACTACATATTTAATATAATGTACATGTCTATTAGCTTAATGTGGTATCCAAAACTTGTGAATAATTAAGATGTGACAAATGTCAACAGCACAGACAAATCGAAAGCCAGTATATCAAAATATGATAATTCAGTTTAAAGTGAATTACGTATGTATGACATTCATTTAGATGCTAGCCATTGATAAAACAAAATGTAGTTAGATGCCAAAACGTTATTCACATCTTAATTGTATGCAAATACATACAGTATTTAGGTTGATGTACGGACCCTTGCCAAACATTGATAGCTACTTAACCAATTACATTAGTCACATTTTGATGCTCAGTCATAATCATTGTCACTGTCAGCATATTGTTCCATTCCATCAGACATGTTCATGTCAGACTCGTCATCACTATCAGTGTGGTCGGGGTCTACTTGAGCTATATCGGCCAGTTCACGTGGCAGCACATCTTCATCATACCAGAGTTGCTCAATGCTTCCATTACTGATGTTCCAGCCATGGTTTCTGCTCACTTTGGGGACGTCAGGCTCAGGAATATGTGCTCTCTTACATATGAAAACTTGACAGTTGACTTTTCTGACATGCTGGGTGAGACTGCGATTGCATGATGGTAGATTGGCCATGTCAATATCAACTGAAGGAATAACACGGTTATCCTTGGCACACAGCTCATTGATACGAATTAGCTTGAAGTTATCAACTTTTGACACCTTTGATGCTCTACCATTCACATCACAAGTGAAGCTGTCCAGCTCATCAATCCTTTCTTCAGGTAGCTCCCACGTATCTCCCAGCTTCTTGAGTACATGAATGTATTTAAGAATATTCAGTAGAGGTTTCACTGGTTTGAGTTTGCCAATCCTTCGGAAAGCACCATTGCTGTCAAATCTACTGAAAGCATACAGAACCATCAGAGCCGTACATTTGTCTTGGCCGAGATCAACTCCTAGTTTGCTGACATCAATCAATCTTTCTTATTTCCTACACCAGTGTCAAACAAGATGGTGATGTCATCAATTCAAGCGGCATAGTGCAGAAGAACGAAGAAGATGTCTGAATTTTGGCTCTTCACATGAACGAATCGGTAATTCCTACTCCTTGCGTAATTAACATAGAGAATAACTCTTGAGTCAGTTTCCTGTGATGACTTCAGAAGGGGCAGTTCATGGGTTACTGTCGTCCGGCCGTCATTGGAAATCAGCAGAGTGGCATTCTCCTCATATATGAAGATCACTTGTCTTCCTTGCAGTTTTGATGCGTATCCATCATTCTGCCACAGCTTCAGAAGCAGTTTGATGAACTGACACTTGTTTTCACCATTGGACAAGGATGATTTCCAATCAGGTGGCCTCTTGGTTGCCTCTCCTTTCAGAATCAGCTTCTCTCTAGTGTGGCCGACGCCTTCAGGTTCAGCGACCTCTCCTTTATCTTTATTTGAGATGGTATCTCAGGACAGTCACCATATTCCGCAGAATGATTATCACTGCCAACTTCCTGTAACATGATGTCATGAGCTGTTTGAACTAATCATATATCCTTTTCCTGTGAGATCATTCAGAAGCTGTTCGAAATTATCAAATTATGAATGGAATACCGTTGGTCCTGTTGGTGACCTGACAATCTGGTTGGAGAGAAGAGTGGACGACTGTATAACAGGTTCAGCTAGCGCTGTCTCCAGCTCCAATGAAAAGGAGTAGCTTTCACAGTGTCCCATTCTATTCAGGAGAATTACAAGTTTTTCACATTTGAACATATGACGCATGGACATGCTCATGAAGATGTATGTTGGCAGCTTCCACGTTCCATTGGTTGTTGCCCGGCAGATGTCCTAACCAATTGACAGAACAAGTCTCTCTGTGCGGGATGATGTGGGAGCTGCCATCCCAGTTATGACATAACATAACAATTTTTGGAGTGTGTCTGGTACGATAGTGTCAATTCTGTCACAATCACGGGGAGTTGGTGGCCATTTAAGATCAGGTGCTTCAGCAAACCCATCCTGAATAATCTGTCGAAGATATGTACCAGTGGTCTTGATAACATCAGTTGATTCCAACAGGAAGGCACGTTTCACGGTTGTGTTGATGTCAGTCTGTGAAACATAGACTACGCTTGACTGGAACTTTCCCCAGTAAAGGGTTCATGGGTTTCAAGTTTGAGTTTTCATTTCTCACTCCGGAAGTCAGGATTACTATGCTCTGTATTCTCTAGGCTGGATATGTACACTTGTTGCAGGTCAGCTAATTCCACCATCTTCCGAACATGCAGGACATTCTTCTCCAGCCTGCAACAGAGTATGTCAAATGCATTTTCATGGGCTTCCATCAAGTTGAACAGGTTAACACGTGCCTCGATCTCCATCTGTACTTCGCCATTTCTCTGGTTTTTGCATGTAGTTCGTGCGGCAATTCTTGTGGAACTTGGCTTCACAAGGAAACAGATCGTATTCTTGTGAGGACTTCTCATCCTGTTTTATTTCTGCCATCGTTGCCACAATCTTACATTCATCAAATTCAAACTGACTCATGCCTTGACTGGTCCATGTACTTTTCACTTTTACTGTCTTACGACCCTCTGATCCACAGAAAATAAAGTCCGACTTGAAGATGATTTTATCACCTTCTGTGGAAGTTATGCGGCTCGTACGTTGGGGTGTGGAGGCATCAGGTGGTGGTGATGAGGTGGACATCAGCCTGTCCATTTTCATGATGAAACATTTGTAGCATTCCCAATGGAAGCCATCACTGTGTTGGGGATGAGCTTGCACATGTCCTCCATCCTGTGGGTTGAAGATGGATGTTCTGAAAGTCTCTTCTGTTTGATCTCCTGCAATTTCACCAACTTCTTCTCTGCATCCCGCATACCAGACATGAGTTTTGTAAAACAGATGCCAAGGAACCAACGCGTTTACCAACTGAGCTATCAAAGCCGGCAGAAATTCGCTGACTGATTTCAGTTGTTATAATAAATTGTACAACTCCTCCTTCATACATCAATATTCTAGTGATATTATGAGATTTTACACGTTCCTTTCTGTAGCTGGATACGATATATGTTTGCTGTGTATGTATATTGGTGTACATTATCTCCCGTTGGTTGCATTCGATATAATTATTCTGAAAACGAGCCCAGGGCCAAGCTCGGCGAAACCTAGTCGACTTGTAGGCTCATTCGCATTCATTGTTTTGAATAAAATTGAATTCATGTGGAACCGTAAGATAACTGCTTGTTCCTCTATGATGACTAATGTTTGTATTACATCGGATTATTGCATAACAACTCATTCTGACGCTCGTTTCGACCCCAACATTATCCATGTAAACATGCTCTGAATGCATAGAAAGGGTCGGCCTGCTGCGAGTGTGAGTCATGTGTGACGTTAAGATACCACGTGATCACCTAGCTCATTAAATTTTTTTTTTCCGCGGGAATCGCTACACAGACGGGTTTAAAATCGAATTTATGCTACAAATGTATTTTTCTGTATTTTTTAATGTTCTCGAATGTTACATATAATATTAAACTTTCTGTACACATGGAAAACGGATTTCAGCTAATGCCTTGTTTTTATTTCCTTTAATAAATGCAGTTGGATTTTCCACAAAACTGATCAAGGCCTGTGTTCATGAAGTGAATATCAATATTTTTTTAACTAAAAAATGTATAATTGGTCATTCTTAAACTGACTATTGTGTGTGCCTATGGAACAAGATCCAACAGAGGCATTAAATGAGTTACATGTATGCCATGTAGACGTGGTGTCACATTTAAAGGCAAACACTTCATATTTCTTCAAATCAGATGCAAATACTTTGAAACAGTTAAAAATATATGTTATATGTTTGAGGACCAAAATGCACATTGTTTCTATGATTGTTGAATATCCACTTGATTGACAGATGTCCAATTGATTGACAGATGTCGACTGGTGATTTGTTGGCTGTTTTGACAAGACACTACCAGAACATCAATTGTGTGAAGTTCACAGATGATGGGAGTAACTTGGTATCTGGAGCAGACGACAGCCTGGTTGTAGTGTGGGCCCTAGCAAGGTATGTCATCATAGTCACAGGGGGGCATGAGTTGACGTCACCTTTGCAGGTGATGCCAAAGCCTTGTGTCTTGACCTATCAGAATGTTTTACAGGTTTGTTTGAAACCTCAATGAAATTTAATGAATCTTGGTCTCATGAATGCAGTTTTTTTTCTTCAATTTTGAGTCTTCATTTTGCTCAGTGTACATATTTGCGTTTGGTTGGATTTCAGTGTTGGAAATTTGGTGGTGGGTCAATTTTGAATACACACAATTTGTTTGGAGGGGGAGCAGATTTTTGTGCATATGATTGATGTGTGAATTACGTTCTGGTGCACATGGTTTTGGGATGGGTTGGATTTAAAATCAGGGTGTTGCCCCCAATTCCACTGGCCCAGCCACCACTAGATAAACAATTACCCACTCCTCCCTAATTAACATGTATTTATTCAAATAGAACCTTTTGAAGAATGGTTTACCTCAAGTCAATAAAGTGAGCCTGTTCTGTGCATTCCATTTATTACTTTATACAATTATTTACTTCAAGTCAATAAATGTTTCCTATTCTGTGCATTCCATATACTATTTTTAAGGTTTGAGCGGCGGTTATCGTGTCATTTGATTTCTTTTCTTTTTTCACAGAATATTAGTAGGTGTTAGTATGAACATACGTACTACAAAAGAAAACATGGCATTAATGCCATATGTCACCAGTCCGTCCTTTAAAAACTACTACTTTGTGTGTCTCAGTGGAATTTCCCTTCAAATTCTTGGGAACTATAACAACGTTTCCGTAGAAATGATGACGTCAGTTTCACACCAGCGCATATGTCAACGAGTTTAAATTCGCTCACCGTGAATGCATATCATATAGTCTGGTTATTCTGATACCAGTATCTTGTGTTATGAAGATTACATAATTGCATCGCGATGTTAAATAACCAATGCTAGCGGTAGTCTTCCTGTTTTGCGACCGAACACCGTTCCACGCTTGACAACGCCGCCATTTGTCAATAACCCGGGGTTGACCCCTAATCAATCAGGTGCCACCAAAACACAGACTAGCACGTGGGGCCGTATGCCGATCATAAACACGAAGTCGTTCAACATTTAGTCATTACAAATACAAATTGCATGGCCTCGTTGGCGGGAAAACATGGGGATATCTCAAAAACAGATGTCTCTGTTAATTTGTATTAAAAATAAACTGCTTGCCAATTAAAACGTCGTCACATTTTATGCAAAACCCGCCTATCTGGTGACATGTCTGTTATCAGTGACAACCAGGAAGCATTACTTAATGTAATTTTTTTAAACTGCAATACTTAAGAAGCTATAACTTGGCATGCAAACTGGTGCCAAAAATACACTTCAAGTTTTGTCTGTCTTTCAACATTGTTGTAACATTTGTATGAAGCTGGAACAAGCTTAATATGCATTTGTTCACAAAACAAACCTGTGTGAATGTCAATAACATATTTGTGCTTACAAACATGCAAATTTTTCTTTCAGGGTATTTCTCAAAATAAATAAAATGTCATTTTGAGGTGATTTTTGACATATTTTTTAATTGTGTTTAAAAGCAAAATATAAATCTAAAAAACCTAGAAACTTAATTCTTTTTGGATTATAGTATTGCTGTATGTCTTAGGTAGAGTCTGAGAAAAAAATTGTTAGTCTATCTTCAAAACTTATTAGAAATGATTAATTCATAACAAGCTGATCTTTGCCACCATAGCCACCTTAAAAGTTTGTTATTATTTATAAGTTATCGTGCCGTAAAAAATATCAATATAACTACTATTAAGTTTGCAACTCTACACCACACCTTTAATACATTGTGAAGCACCTCAAACAATTTTGGATCTGGCGCAATGCAAAGTAAAATGTATAATTATTTGTGTTGCTGTTTCTCAGAGTGGTGTCCGAGGATGACCAAGGGTCAGCCACAGGGGTGAAGCCGCGCCACGTCTGGACTGACCACTCACTGCCCGTCACAGATGTGTGTGGGGGGCGGGGTGGGGTGTCCAGTAGGGTGGCCACAGCATCCAGAGACATGACCTGTATAGTGAGTAGCACCCACATGACGGACCAGTGGGTCAGTAGTATTCCGTGCCAATGGTAGGCAGATGTGTACTGCATGTGTGGCCCTGTGAACATCACCTGTCGTACATTTGTAACTGAGCTGCCATGAAAGAAGTTCCTTAACTCCATATAAGCTGTTTTAACATAACACAGTGCAAAAGTCAAAACAATTATATCCATGTGTCGTATGTATATTTTTCCGCTGGTCAGATGTGGCGGTCTGTAATTTTGCGAAAAACATAGTTGTGCTTCTGAAGTTCTGATACAGAATGCATTCATTGCAAACACAAAATGTTGTTTTTATAAAAGTAGCACAATCTGTTAAAGGGGGAATGAAGTGCTTGAACAACCACAGCCCAAACATAAGAACATACCATTTACAGTACATGTCACCATGATTTGACAAGTACAGCGCCACGGTATATTTTTTTTTATTTTTCAAACGTAGCTATTATCGGCACAGGGCGCCGCCATCATGCTCCAGGGGCGTATGGTTGTACATCCGGTTTGATTGGCGAGATGTCTCCCAAAGCTGTATACAGCAATTCGATAGGGGACGCAGCATAGCCCGCAGAAAAACCGACGAAACGCATACAAACACATAAAAATAGAACAATTTAATGCGCTGCTTGGCCTTTAGACCCTACATATTAAATAAACACATGCTGTATTTCACCGCCGATTCTAGCACAAATTTGTGAAATAGGAGTGTGCTCCGTTTTTTTTGGTCATAACCTTTTACAACTTCATTTCTTACAATTGCAAGTTAGAATTATTTTAAAGGAAATTGAACTGCCTATCATATGTGACCAATTATGTTGTTGTACCATACAATTATGTTGTTGTACCATACAATTATGTTGTTGTACCATACAATTATGTGGACCATATTTGGCTTTGAATATACCTACAACTTTTCGATAATATAAAAAACATAGCAGATGAGACAGTTTGTGTGACTGAACTTTGTCTATGTATTGTTATTATTGCATTTTGGATAAACAAGAACCTGGTTGACAAGCGAAATGATTAATTATTGAAAAACACAGTTTTGACTGTTTCACCATGTGGTTGTTCACTGCCGCACCAGTGGTCATTTCTACAGTAGCCATCACTGTTGCACTAGTGTTCATTTCTACCCTAGCAATCACTGCTGCACTAGTGTTCATTTCTACCCTAGCAATCACTGTTGTACCCGTGTTCACTCACCGTGGAATTGCCTAAAGCACATTCCAACTTTGCATAAGTATGCCTTGCACTTCAAGCAACCAAAGCTGGTCTCCACAAATCGACCAGCACTGGTCTTTCACTTGTGACGAGAACACATCTGGCACACCCTCTTGCGACCTTCAAATCGTACAAGAGGGTAATCCTGAATGATGTCATCAGACACTGTGTATGCGGCCACCAGCTTCTCTACAGCAGGCAGAACTCGAATGACCCGACCATCATCAATATCACGAAGCTGTGGATCAATTTCAGCTTGAATGCTCTCAGAGCGAACTTCCTCTTATTTCGGGGCAGCGGCTGGTTGGCCAGCTTCCACAAGATGAAAGCATTGATGATGTCGATGTTGAAGATTCCCCAAAACAGTTACTTCCACCACCGACGTCCCGATCGGCCGACATCGTATTATGACCGGTATTGATCCAGTCGATCTACACCTCCCATCAGTTGGTTGTAGCTGTGGGCACATGTGGGGGTCGACAGCACAATCTGCTGACGATTCCGTCATACCTGCATGTCTTCGTCGTCACCAGCATTGTTTGTTGCAATCATGCAGATGTCACGTTTGTCATGCCACTTGCAGACCATCACGCTGCTGTCCTCCCTCGTCCACTTCACAGATTGTCCTTGTGGCACATACGCCAATGCAAGCGTCTTCGGGAACTCCTTCCTTGTTGGGCGTGTTGTGCCATACATGTAAGTATCGGCCTGCAGTAGGTCCTCTGCAAGGTGCACGGATGTGAAGTAGTTGTCTGCGTACACGTGGTGGTGACGCAGCAAGTACTTTGTCATCAGTTTCATGACGACTTTGTAGCCAAGGTCCAGGTTGACATCGCCATTGCCAGCTGCACCAGTGTAGGCTATGAATGCCAGACAGTAGCCTGTGCTGGCATCACACAGGCACCACAACTTTATTCCCCATTTGATTGGTTTCTTCGGAAGGTATTGCTTCCATGACAGGTGGCCGTCAAAACGAATCATGGCCTCGTCAATTGATAGATTCTTCGACGGACCGAACCAGCGACCAAAGTTTGCATCGCACAAGGTGATCATTGGTCGTACTTTGGCAAGCTTGTCTTGTGGATCTTCCTCAGTTGCGATCGAGCAGTGGAAGTACTGGCTGAGTTTCTCGTATTTTTTCCTGGGCATTATGCTCGAGACAAATAGGTCATTCAGCGCAGGATCAGCGCAGATTGATCCCGACAAATGCTTTAATTTCATCAGCAGTCGTTGCATGCCAGTTTGGATCTAACGTTGCGTACCTGCCATGTGCTGCGTCTTGCGGAGGCGGTGACTTCACTGTCGCATTCACGTTTGTCGAGTCTGCCAATTTCACAAAGAAGTCGTCGCCAAACATCTGTGAGAAGAATGCAGTTGGCTCACTGTTTGATGGAGACATGTCGGTCGTTCCTGCTGGTTCCGTAAACTCGTGCACTGTTGGAGGAGGAGTATCTTGTGTTTGCACCCAACCTGGTTCCAATACCAATTGTCCATTGCCAGCACGTCCCCTGCCATGACCGTGTCTGGTCTTTCTGTAAAGTCTTGTTGGGCCTTAGACTTAGTTTATGACGATCCCTCCAAAGCAAGACCAGCCTCACTGTCACACCAACACAACATTGACACTAAAACTAGCCTCATGTTTTCTTCAAATAAATCATATATATCCCTAGATTGTGAGTACAATTTTGCAACACAAATCACACAAAAGGTCTGATTATTTAGTTGGCAGTAAAACGGAACACAGTTTGGTCAGTGGGCTTGCATAGTGGGATCACAACCTACTAAGCTACGGTTGTGCCCACTGTTCCGCTACCTGGCACGATAGCATCACTGATATTCACTCATTTTCACACACGACTCTGGTTTTATCCCCAAAAAATGTTTTACCTCTACCTCCAAGTCGGATTCATCCTGATCCAACTCGCTTTCAGCATCACTTTCTTCTTCTAACATCGCCGAAACTTGCTCAGCCGTGAATCTTCTCTCAGACGCCATTTTTAGATGTCCCACATTTGTATCACATCTCACTTTCAAGTGCCGTTTTCTCGAAATTTTTCAATAAGAACATGTGCAGGAAAACACCACAAAGCATTACTAAAAGCCTAGCGGACTAAGCCAGATATAATTCAAAACAGTCCAGGAGGTGCCGCCACTTCTAGGCTGGTCTCATCTACGGCCGACTTGGGGAGAAACGGGTCGGCTGGCTACGGGTTAATCATGTTGTCATTGTTAGTTTGTTTTATTCCTCAGGGAGGACTGTGAAATGGGTCATTTTATTGATCGTGTTTATTGTGTTATGGTTCCAGTAAGGAAGTGACGTGTCTAGGGACATCTCTGGATGACACACTGCTAGTGTCGGGGTCGAAGGATGCATCGGTCAAGGTGTGGGACATCTGTAGTCTGCAGTGTGTGCGCACACTCACACACAAAGGTGAGTCGTCTCTAATAACAATAATATTTTTTATATAGCGCCACATCCAGGGGTGAGTACCTGGCTATAGACAGTGGTGGATATTTGTGTACCTATAATTTTCATGCAGTAATTGCATTCCCAGGTAAGTTGATTTTTTTTCGATTGAACATGTCTGCCAGGGAGTAAATTGTAAAGCGCTTTGAATGTTGTACTTTATAACATAAACACAATCCAGAGTTGTTTAATCGTAAACTACATGCAGGCTCTAATTATGTAATGCACACGGTAGTACAATTTACATAGACATTGTTGGCAAGACAACGCTTGTCGAAGTTGATTGCGATTTAGGTAAACCACCACTAGGAATATGTACTTAATCCATCGGTCAGTTAAAACTTCAATTAGTATATTTACATTTGTTGTGGAATATGATGATAAACAGTAGCGTGCATTTGCAGGTGCTATAACCAACATCCTGCTGATACCAACGCCTCCAGACCTACTAAACCGTGATAAGAGACAAGACCTGCCAGTCATTGCTCCCTTCAAGAGACACCTACAAAAGGATTCAAACTCCGACAGTCAAAACACCACAGACATAGTCAGCATTCGTATCCAGTGCAGAAAGGTGCGGTTTATTCAACTTTATTTGTTGCCATTGAAGCGTTTCAGTGATAAAGTCTTATTGTTTTTTATAATCTCTGTTGCACGGTTGTACCAGAGTTACTGTGTTATTTGTCACCATTGAAGCGTTTCAGTGATAAAGTCTTATTGTTTTTTATAATCTCTGTTGCACGGTTGTACCAGAGTTTCTGTGTTATTTGTCACCATTGAAGCGTTTCAGTGATAAAGTCTTATTGTTTTTTATAATCTCTGTTGCACGGTTGTACCAGAGTTTCTGTGTTATTTGTCACCATTGAAGTGTTTCAGTGATAAAGTCTTATTGTTTTTAATAATCTCTGTTGCACGGTTGTACCAGAGTTTATGTGTTATTTGTCACCATTGAAGCGTTTCAGTGATAAAGTATTATTGTTTTTTATAATCTGTGTTGCACGGTTGTACCAGAGTTACTGTGTTATTTAACAAGATATTTAACAAGATTGCCACCCAGAGAATTAACTCTAGGTGGCAGGTGGACAAGGAAGCCTTTGGCTTATCGAGAGTCCGACCCTTTTATCTATGTGTATCCTGCCCTTCTGAGGTATGTGTCAATTTTATTTTTAAACATATTCACGCTACTAGCACCCACACAATCAGCAGATAATCTGTTCTATTCATTTACAGTCCTTTGTGAAAATGAGAACTTTCTTATATCTAATCTACACTGCTCCTTTACTAATGTAACTTCATGTCCTCTAGTCCTTCTATCTTTCTTAACTGAGAAAAAAATATTCCTATCAATATTTTCATAACCATTCATTATTTTAAACACTTCTGACTGATCTCCTCTCAATCTCCTGGTCTCTTGTGTTGTTAAGCCGCATTGTTTTAGGTGTATTTCATAACTAACATCCCTCAGTTTTGATATCATTTTAGGTGTTCTCCTCTGTACTCTTTCTAGCATATCTATGTCCTTCCTGCGATATGGCCTCCACGCTTCAATACAATATTCTAAATGAGGCGTAACTATTATTTTGTACCGCGGTATTATTAGCTCTTTTTCCTTATACGTTATGTTTCGCCTAATTAATCCAAGGATTTGATTTCCCTTTGAAACTGCAATTCCGCACTGCTCTGAAACCTTCATATCAGCACTAATGGTTAACCCTAAGTCCTTTTCTTTTACAGTAGTACTTAGTACAGTACCCCTCATTGTATATTCTACCTCTTCGTTCCCATGTCCTGCGTGGAGGCATTTACATTTCCCAAAATTGAACACCATTTGCCACTTTTCAGACCAATTGATAAACTAGTCAAGATCATCTTGCAAATGTTGTCTATCTCCAACACTTTTAATCCGTCTAAACATTTTTGTTTCATCCGCAAATTTCAACACCTTGCTTGTTATTTCATCATCCAAATCGTTGATATATCTTAAAAATAGTATAGGTCCTAGTACTGATCCCCCACTCAATACCGATTTTCAGTTTGAAGCCACCCCGTCAACTACTACATGTTGTCTTCTGTCAATCAGCCATTTTTCTATCCAGTTTATTATACCATTTCCTATGCCATGGGCCTTTAGTTTAAGCAGTAATCTTTCATGTGGTACTTTGTCGAAAGCTTTTTGAAAATATAAGTAGACGATATCTACTGGTGATCCCTCATCTACCCAATTAGTGATGTCTTCCAAAAAACATAACATATTTATTAAGCATGACCTCGCTTTAAAAAGCTCATGTTGAGATGGGTTTATCAAGTTATGTTTAACAAGAAAATCCACCATGTGATCTTTAATTAGTCTTTCTAATAATTTGCAAATCACTGATGTTAAACTCACTGGTCTATAGTTCTCTGACTTGTTTCTCGAACTTTTTTAAATAACGGTATAATGTTGGCCTCTTTCCATTCTAAAGGAACCACTCCCTCTCATAATGACAAATAGAAAACTTTTGCAAGCGGTATACTAATTTATTCTACAATTTCCAATAGTAGTTTGGGCGGAATCCCATCCACTCCAGGTGATTTATTATCCTTCATAGCCCTTATTTTCTTAGCTACCATTTCCGGGGTTACAATTAATTGTCGTAAATAGTCTGAATCTGCCCCCTTGAACTTAGCCTCTGGTACTGGCAGTGAACTAATATCTTCCCTGGTAAACATTGAACTAAAGTACTCATTCAGGTCTTCTGCCATTAAGAATCCCTCTGATATTATATTTCCAGCAGTTTCTGTTTGCTTCGAACATACGCATAAAAACTCTTGCTGTCATGTTTTATATTACTAGCTAATTGTTGTTCATAGCGTCTCTTTGAATTTCGAATTTCAGCTGTAGCTTGGTTAAGTGCTTCTTTATAACAGTTGTAGTCTTCATCATTTCCAATACATCTATATGACTTCCACATAATTTGTTTATGCTTAATTTTTCTAATGGCTTCTTTCGATAAGTGTTTCTTTTTGGACCGTTTCCCTTGTTTTTTGAAGGGTACAAAAATATAAACTATGCACTTAATTTCACTCTTTAATATATTCCAGCATTCTGTTGCTGTCTTATTTTTCAGTGTGTTATTCCAGTCTATCTTTGCTAAATATTTCCTCATGTCCTTATACCTTCCTTTGTTGAAATTTCTCCTATACTGCTTTTTACTATTCCTTTCTGATTTTACTTGATGGTAAAATGTATCTGGTTGTGATCACTACTCCCCAGTGGCTCACATATCTTGACATTGTCAACTAATTCATTCTGTGAGGACAAAACTATGTCTAACACATTCTCACCCCTGGTTGGTTCTAGCACATATTGAGAAAGGAAAGTATCTTGAACTAAAACTAAAAACTTGTGGTCCTCACTCCCCATACTCTGTAGAGATTTCCATTGTATATGCCCGTGGTTAAAATCTCCCATAATAATGCAGTCCCTTTTGCTTACTTCCCTTATAGCGTTTTGTGTTTTTTCATTCTCTTCTATGCTTATGTTTGGACTTCGATAAACTAACCCAACTGTTAACGTTGAATTTCCTGTAACTATGTTACACCAAACAGCTTCTTCGCAATCTGCTTCTCTTTCTAATTTTATTTCATAAGCCTGGATAATGTTTAGTTCATTTCTTTTGTTTACTATACTCCTTGCGTTTAAAGAAACACATTTATATCCAGCTTCAGAACAGTTTTCCAGACTGTTCTTTGCTGATTTATTTGTGCTGTCTTTATTTATGCCTCCAGTTTCAGGCTTTTCTGTGAGTCCCCCCGCGAATCTAGTTTAAATAGATGCAACCTGTCCCACTGTCAACAGATCACAGCAGGTTCTCTGAGAAAACTGCTGCCCCCTTTCCACTAAGATGGAGGCCATCTCTCATGTACATATCTTCCCTCCCAACAAAGTATCCCCATAAATCAGTGAATCCCACCCCCTCTTCTTCACACATCTGCTCAACTAGTGCGTTGATCGCCATCCTCTTGCAGTTTCTATACGTTGCCCCCCTTCCTCCCATTACTGGCAAAATTCCTGACAGAATTATCTGTTCAACTCTTGTCTTTTTTAGCTTCCTCACTAACTGTCTATACTTCTGTACTATCCCAGTTGTTCCCTCCCTGTCAGCATTATTTGTTCCTACATGTACCAGTATAGACTCTCCCTTGCCATGTCCCAATACCTTCTCTACCCTGCCAATCTCTAATCCTTGCCCCCAGTAGACAAACAATGACGTCCTTCTCGTCGCTCAGTGTCTTGTCCGTCTTCCTCATAATGGAGTCGCCCATGAACACCCTCTCTTTCTTCATTGCCCCCTCAACCACTGCGTTAGAGTAGCTCCTCTTTGGTTTGTATATGTCGGGTTGTTGTCTTTTCTCCCTGGCGTCTTCTCTCCTGTCACATTCTCTTCCGATCCATTCTTTCCTGTCGCTTTTTCTCTTGTCACCTTTCCTCCTGTCAGCATCCCTTTTATTGACTTCTCTTCTATCACATTTGCTCTCACTTCCTTTCGTCCCTTCATCTTTCCTTCCATCTCATTTTCTTCTCTCCTCTCCTGTCCCATCTTCCCTCCCTCCTGTACGGTCACTTTCTCCCCTGTCACCTTCACACTTGTCACATTTTCTGTCGTCGGTTTTACAATTTCTTCCCCTCCAATCACCTTCCCTCCTGTCAATCTCCTTTCCTCAGTTTTCTTGCCACTGCTATTCTCCTTCAGTCTTGCAGTATTCTCACCTCTCTCCCTGTCGTCTCTCTCCATTCGACCTGCCTCCTTGCTAATTCCTATCTCCATTCCCTTCACAATATCTGTCAAACTATAACTATCTCCTTCTGCAGACACTCCACCTTCCAACACCCAATGCACTGAAAGGTGAATCCTTCCTCCATGGTTTCTGCCCATGACTTCCCACAGCCGGACAATGCAAAATCTACCCAGCTGTGGCAGTGATCGCACACCAAGTGTCGCTTTGCCTTGACTTGCCGCTTGCAAGGTGCCATATCCCGATCTGAATTTATTTAATAACTTTATAAAGACTGTTTCCTGTGTACTACAGCACACTTTAGGTTACAGATTTCAATTACACAGCCAAATATTTATTCTATCACGAACGCTAACATTACCGGTAGTGACCTAATTTAAATACAATCAGTTATGTTAGGCTGCTTTATTAATTTATTTAAGTTACGCCGCCCGACTATCGCCCTTGCTTAATTTTAACAACAATGCTACCTAATCAAAATATCTAGCAAGTACTGGCTTACACAAATATTATCTTATGTAAGTAGTTTGATGGTTGTTACTTTCTCTCCTACATAGTCTACAACAAAATCAGGTTTGTTAAATAAATAATGTTTTATTTGTGTAATAATTATTTATTCGCCATAAAAATGAAAATATGGTCATTATATATATATATATAAAACAATGTTTCAAAATTTTATTTTTCCAGACAGATCACAATTTGTTTTCACATATATAATTACAATATATTACCTACAATATATGTACAATTAATAAATTATATATCCATTACATTATATTTGCTTGGATAAATAACATTTAGAAACATCATTATAATGACCATACTTTCATTTTTGTGGCGAATAAATAATTATTACACAAATAAAACATTATTTACAAACGGTGTATTATAGTATAAAATGATTTGGTTTATATTACTTGGTGAAAACATAAACAAAAAAAGTGTAAAGAAAATAAATAATTTGCATGGTGTCAGGATTGAACCGGTGTGGCCCGATTGTAAAATAAGTGACAAGACACCAACGCGCCTACCAACTGAGCTAGTGGCACCAGCGGAAACTCTGACTGATTTAAGTTGTTATGATAAATTGTACAATTCCTTCATATATCGATATTCTAGTGATATTATGAGATTATAGACGTTACTTTCTGTAGCTGGATACAATATCTGTTTGCTATGTATGTTTATTGGTGTAGATTATCTTCCATTGGTTGCATTTGATATAATTATTTTGAAAATTAGCCCAAGCTCGGCAAAACCTAGACCTAGTCGACTTGTACTAGTTGTTGGCGCAATCACATTCATTGTTTTGAATAAAATTCGATTTATGTGGAACCGTAAGATAACTGCTTGTTTCTCTATGATGACTAGTGTTTGTATTACATCGGAATATTGCACAATAACTCATTCTGACACTCGTTTCGACCCAAAAGCTATACTAGTAAACATGCTCTGAATGCATGGAAAGGGTCGGCCTGATGCGAGTTTGAGTCATAAATGACGTCACATCTCGGCATCCCGAAAAGCGCACCAAAAATATGCACATTCGAAAATGTCCGGATGCACAGCATAAAATGTGGAATTTCTAATTCATTGACTTTTTTGATTTTTTTTGGCTTGGTGGACATCGAAATAGATAGCAGGATGTATTATAGCATGAATTCAAGCAATAGGTGTTGTTATTCCCATTAACAGAACTAATTTGGATTTTATTAATATACATAGAATCTGAGCAATTTGTGGCAATGGGTTATCAAATATTAGATATTAATTTTCCCATCACCAGTGTAGCTGTGCTGTTAATGTTACACTTTAGCTGTGTTGTTAATGTGACAGTGTAGCTGTGTTGTAAGTGTGACATTGTAGCTGTGTTGTTAATGTTACACTTTAGCTGTGTTGTTAATGTGACAGTGTGGCTGTGTTGTTAGTGTGACATTGTAGCTGTGTTGTTAATGTGACAGTGTGGCTGTGTTGTTAATGATACACTTTAGCTGTGTTGTTAATGTGACAGTGTGGCTTTGTTGTTAGTGTGACATTGTAGCTGTGTTGTTAATGTGACAGTGTGGCTGTGTTGTTAGTGTGACATTGTAGCTGTGTTGTTAATGTTACACTTTAGCTGTGTTGTTAATATGACAGTGTGGCTGTGTTGTTAATGTTACACTTTAGCTGTGTTGTTAATGTGACATTGTAGCTGTGTTGTTAATGTTACACTTTAGCTGTGTTGTTAATGTGACAGTGTGGCTGTGTTGTTAGTGTGACATTGTAGCTGTGTTGTTAATTTTACACTTTAGCTGTGTTGTTAGTATGACAGCGTGGCTGTGTTGTTAGTGTGACATTGTAGCTGTGTTGTTAATGTTACACTTTAGCTGTGTTGTTAATATGACAGTGTGGCTGTGTTGTTAATGTTACACTTTAGCTGTGTTGTTAATGTGACATTGTAGCTGTGTTGTTAATGTTACACTTTAGCTGTGTTGTTAATGTGACAGTGTGGCTGTGTTGTTAGTGTGACATTGTAGCTGTGTTGTTAATTTTACACTTTAGCTGTGTTGTTAGTATGACAGCGTGGCTGTGTTGTTAGTGTGACATTGTAGCTGTGTTGTTAATGTTACACTTTAGCTGTGTTGTTAATATGACAGTGTGGCTGTGTTGTTAATGTTACACTTTAGCTGTGTTGTTAATGTGACATTGTAGCTGTGTTGTTAATGTTACACTTTAGCTGTGTTGTTAATGTGACAGTGTGGCTGTGTTGTTAGTGTGACATTGTAGCTGTGTTGTTAATGTTACACTTTAGCTGTGTTGTTAATGTGACAGTGTGGCTGTGTTGTTAGTGTGACATTGTAGCTGTGTTGTTAATGTTACACTTTAGCTGTGTTGTTAATGTGACAGTGTGGCTGTGTTGTTAATGTTACACTTTAGCTGTGTTGTTAATGTGACATTGTAGCTGTGTTGTTAATGTTAGTGTGACAGTGTGGCTGTGTTGTTAGTGTGACATTGTAGCTGTGTTGTTAGTGTGACAGTGTAGCTGTGTTATTAGTGTGACATTGTAGATGTGTTGTTAGTGTGACAGTGTAGCTGTGTTATTAGTATGACATTGTAGCTGTGTTGTTAGTGTGACAGTGTAGCTGTGTTATTAGTATGACATTGTAGCTGTGTTGTTAGTGTGACAGTGTGGCTGTGTTGTTACTGTGACATTATAGCTGTGTTGTTAGTGTGACAGTGTGGCTGTGTTGTTACTGTGACATTATAGCTGTGTTGTTAGTGTGACAGTGTAGCTGTGTTGTCAGTGTGGCTGTGTTGTTAGTGTGACAGTGTAGCTGTGTTGTTAGTGTGACAGTGTGGCTATGTTGTTAGTGTGACAGTGAGGCTGACAGTTGAAATATGTAATACTTTTATATCTAGATTATAACAACTCGTCAAACTATTGATGCACATTGTGAGCCAACATGACAGCTACCAAAATATGTTGTCACACACAACAATTTAATTTTTATTTTACTTATTTACTGATTTAACTTGAAAAGTTGTCAACAATAGCAGCATCATTTATGGACTGACCATTGTAGGAATCTACAGGCTCCAAGGCCAATTCTCCATAAATTAGGATTTGGAACTACTTTTCCTGGGTATTTGCTATTTGGTTTTACTATTCCAATAGCTATGACACTCATAATAGTATTACAATAGTATTCTAGACATTGCAAGAGTGAAACAATCCCAAATATTCTCCCCACTGGTATCCTTGTATTATGTTATAGTTTGATGTTTGTCTTACTGTGTACATTAGTCTGAGTTGACAACTAGAATCTGTTGGTGTACACTAGTCTGAGTTGACAACTAGAATATGTTGGTGTACACTTAGTCTGAGTTGACAACTAGAATATGTTGGTGTACAGTAGTCTGAGTTGACAACTAGAATATGTTGGTGTACACTAGTCTGAGTTGACAACTAGAATCTGTTGGTGTACACTAGTCTGAGTTGACAACTAGAATATGTTGGTGTACACTAGTCTGAGTTGACAACTAGAATATGTTGGTGTACACTAGTCTGAGTTGACAACTAGAATATGTTGGTGTACACTAGTCTGAGTTGACAACTAGAATATGTTGATGTACACTAGTCTGAGTTGACAACTAGAATCTGTTGATTTACACTAGTCTGAGATGACAACTAGAATCTGTTGGTGTACACTAGTCTCAGTTGACAACTAGAATATGTTGGTGTACACTACACTGAGTTGACAACTAGAATCTGTTGGTGTACACTAGTCTGAGTTGACAACTAGAATATGTTGGTGTACACTAGTCTGAGTTGACAACTAAAATACGTTGGTGTACACTAGTTTGAGTTGACAACTAGAATCTGTTGGTGTACACTAGTCTGAGTTGACAGCTAGAATACGTTGGTGTACACTAGTCTGAGTTGACAACTAGAATCTGTTGGTTTACACTAGTCTGAGATGACAACTAGAATCTGTTGGTGTATACTAGTCTGAGTTGACAACTAGAATACGTTGGTGTACACTAGTTTGAGTTAACAACTAGAATATGTTGGTGTACACTAGTCTGAGTTGACAGCTATAATACGTTGGTGTACACTAGTCTGAGTTGACAACTAGAATATCTTGGTTTTTCACTAGTCTGAGATGACAACTAGAATATGTTGGTGTACACTAGTCTCAGTTGACAACTAGAATATGTTTGTGTACACTACCCTGAGTTGACAACTAGAATCTGTTGGTGTACACTAGTCTGAGTTGACAACTAGAATCTGTTGGTGTACACTAGTCTGAGTTGACAACTAGAATACGTTGGTGTACACTAGTTTCAGTTGACAACTAGAATCTGTTGGTGCACACTAGTCTGAGTTGACAGCTAGAATACGTTGGTGTACACTAATCCGAGTTGACAACTAGAATCTGTTGGTTTACACTAGTCTGAGATGACAACTAGAATCTGTTGGTGTACACTAGTCTGAGTTGACAACTAGAATACGTTGGTGTACACTAGTTTGAGTTGACAACTAGAATATGTTGGTGTACACTAGTCTGAGTTGACAGCTAGAATACGTTGGTGTACACTAGTCTGAGTTGACAACTAGAATATGTTGGTTTACACTAGTCTGAGATGACAACTAGAATATGTTGGTCTACACTAGTCTGAGTTGACAACTAGAATCTGTTGGTGTACACTAGTCTGAGTTGACAACTAGAATCTGTTGGTGTACACTAGTCTGAGTTGACAACTAGAATATGTTGGTGTACACTAGTCTGAGTTGACAACTAGAATCTGTTGGTTTACACTAGTCTGAGATGACAACTAGAATATGTTGGTGTACACTAGTCTCAGTTGACAACTAGAATATGTTGGTGTACACTACACTGAGTTGACAACTAGAATATGTTGGTGTACACTAGTCTGAGTTGACAACTAGAATCTGTTGGTGTACACTAGTCTGAGTTGACAACTAGAATACGTTGGTGTACACTAGTTTGAGTTGACAACTAGAATCTGTTGGTGTACACTAGTCTGAGTTGACAGCTAGAATACGTTGGTGTACACTAGTCTGAGTTGACAACTAGAATCTGTTGGTTTACACTAGTCTGAGATGACAACTAGAATCTGTTGGTGTATACTAGTCTGAGTTGACAACTAGAATACGTTGGTGTACACTAGTTTGAGTTGACAACTAGAATCTGTTGGTGTACACTAGTCTGAGTTGACAGCTAGAATACGTTGGTGTACACTAGTCTGAGTTGACAACTAGAATATGTTGGTTTACACTAGTCTGAGATGACAACTAGAATATGTTGGTGTACACTAGTCTCAGTTGACAACTAGAATATGTTTGTGTACACTACCCTGAGTTGACAACTAGAATCTGTTGGTGTACACTAGTCTGAGTTGACAACTAGAATACGTTGGTGTACACTAGTTTCAGTTGACAACTAGAATCTGTTGGTGTACACTAGTCTGAGATGACAACTAGAATCTGTTGGTGTACACTAGTCTGAGTTGACAACTAGAATACGTTGGTGTACACTAGTTTGAGTTGACAACTAGAATCTGTTGGTGTACACTAGTCTGAGTTGACAGCTAGAATACGTTGGTGTACACTAGTCTGAGTTGACAACTAGAATATGTTAGTTTACACTAGTCTGAGATGACAACTAGAATCTGTTGGTGTACACTAGTCTCAGTTGACAACTAGAATATGTTTGTGTACACTACACTGAGTTGACAACTAGAATCTGTTGGTGTATACTAGTCTGAGTTGACAACTAGAATACGTTGGTGTACACTAGTTTGAGTTGACAACTAGAATCTGTTGGTGTACACTAGTCTGAGTTGACAGCTAGAATACGTTGGTGTACACTAGTCTGAGTTGACAACTAGAATCTGTTGGTGGTGTTTTCAGGAGCCTCTGGTTGATGATTCATATGGAGCACCGGCGAAGAAACAGATGACCCACTGCGTCAATAAGGACATCTATGAATTTGCTCTTGCACAGATATTCAACAATCCAGCCACGTAGCAAGAATGTACATAACAAAACAAACGTTAGTTTTGATCAATGCTATATTACACCTGTCTTTTGTTGTTACGTGTTGTGCTTGTCAAAAAGTTGAAAATGCTGAAGTTGGCAGTAGATGGCGCTAAAATACCCACAGGTGGTTTGACCATTGGCGTGATCCACGATGAATGTTTGTTACTAGCGTACGCCGTCCTTGCCAGGGGACTCTGCTGATTATATCAGTCTCACTAGCAGCATCACCTTGCAACACGATGAAGTTAAGCTCGGCCAATAATCAGCCAATAATTTCATGATTCAGCTATTTTGGTTCCAGAAGTAGAAGCAATTGTTGTAATAAACATTACTGCTCAGTCTCTCATGGGAATGGTGGAACGAGTAATTAGGCCTAATTCAGTTAACTTTCATACATTTTGTAGGATGGCTGCCAAGGATAGTATATTCAACTACCACCCCTGACTTGTGAGGATGGTGTACACCCGATACAGTTGCAACCCCACCGATACACTTGTCACCTCACCCATACACCTGTAATCTCACAAATATAGTTGTACTCTCACTGAATCACTTGTAATTTCACCTATGTAAATGTGTAATCTCACCTATATAATTGTAATCTCACTGATTCACTTGTAATTTCACCTATAAAAATGTGTAATCTCACCTATATAATTGTAATCTCACTGATACACTTGTAATCTCACCTATATAAATGTGTAGTCTCACCTATATAATTGTAATATCACTGATTCACTTGTAATTTCACCTATATAAATGTTTAATCTCACAAATATAATTGTAATATCACTGATTCACTTGTAATTTCACCTATATAAATGTGTAATCTCACCTATATAATTGTAATATCACTGATACACTTGTAATTTTAACAATACACTTGTAATCTTACCAATACATTCCTAATTTCACTGATACACTAACGATAGATTTGCGCTGGGTCTGAATAAGAAGTTTATCCACCATTTTCATTAGAATATTCATAGCCAGTCAGCCATTGTATACTCATAATCACTAAATACATGTCACTGAAATCTCGCGTTACAAACACATTTAGGCTTAATACATTTCCAGATCTCCTCCTGACCACGTGACAAGTACTGACCATGTGACAAACTCAGAGCGATTTACACATTTGCATTTTGTTGGCGATTTAGTATTTATTTTATCAGACAAAATAATGTATTCTTTTTTTGCTTAAAAGGCAAGAAGTGTTTAGATTTTACTATTTGTCTCTCCTGGGAACTTCCCTAGAGATTACTGCAATATTCTAGATTAACTGTTCATCCATATATATCACTAGTCATATTATTATCACTTGGTGTCTCGGGTTTAGTATTTACATATCCAAAAATATAGGTTTGGCGTCTGATGAATAATTTCCCCGGAACAAAATAGGCGTTTCCAAATTGTTTATTTGGACTAGAAAATTTCCAGACAGGATTCACTTTGGCACTCTCTCATTCATTATTGGGGCGACCAGAATGCGAATATTCATTTTCTATTTTTACTTGTTGAGTTCTGTCTAATAAACATGTTAAAAGTAAAGGAGTTCTTATATGCTTAATATAACGCAGTATCCAGTCCTTAGGACAGTTCAAAGTGCATCACACTTTACTCTTTGGCAGACCTGCTCAATCGAGCACCATCTCGACTTCTCTGGGAAGCATCCAGCCAACTATTGATACACAAATATCCACCACTGTGTATAGTCAGGTACTCATTCCTACAGCTGAGTGAACTGTAGCATCGTAGAATGAACGAACTTTACCAAGGTTCGACATGACAGAGCAGAATACAAATCTGGGTTGTCTCGACTGAGAGTTCGATGCTCTAGCCACTGCGCCACTGCATGTTGACTCCCTTCTTGGGCTATACGAGGCCAAGTTGCACAATTTAGTGTTAGTTTTTTTAGTAATAGTTGATTCCTGGCCATCGTATGGCTGACAAATGGTCGCGGCAAATCTTGGTTCCTGAATAATCGACGCTATTTAGCAATGACGTAGCAATGTTGCCATGACGTTGTTTGATGATGCCGACGAAAGCACGTTGTGCCAACGTTAACGTCTGCGCACTGTCGGAAAGGTTGCTAAGACACAGGCACAACCTTTTCGGGACAGTATGATAACCTTACACAACAAAGTACACCTAAACTAATATGTTGTATTAAACATTGACAAAGGCAAAGTAACTGCACTTATCTTGCTTGATCTGTCTGCCGCCTTTGATACCATTGATCACAACACTCTTGTCAAACGTTTATCAATGTGGTATGGCATATCTGGCACAGCTCTGACCTGGTTTTCTTCATATCTAACCAATAGACATCAATGCATAAAGATAGATAATTACTTTTCAACCTCACTCCCCACTTCATGTGGCATTCCCCAGGGTTCCGTTCTTGGGCCTTTGCTTTTCACTCTACGCTACGCCACTCTGCTCTGTAATCCAAAGTCATAACTTGGATCATCACCTTTATGCAGATGACACACAGATCTACATTTCCTTGGCCACGCCCGATAAAAGTCACTCTCTAAACCGACTCAACGATTGTCTCCAAGATGTTTTCTCATGGATGACCGATAGCAAATTAAAGTTAAATGCAGACAAAACTGAATTCCTCATCATTGGTGCTCCAATGCAGCGACGTAAACTTAATGAGTGCATCCTGAGTCAAAATGTCACACCAGCAGAATATAGGAGTGACCTTTGATTGCGACTTCAATTTCAGACAACACATATCCCAAACGTGCCGTTGCTGTTTTGATCACATCCGTGATCTTCGCCGCATTCGCCGACATATGTCGCTTTCTGTCGCTAAGACTATCGCAACAGCTCTTGTTAGCAGCAGATTAGATTATTGCAATTCCCTCCTTCATAATATTGCTATCAAGGATATTACAAAACTACAACGTATCCAAAATTGTTTAGCAAGGGTATTCACACAATCTCCTCGATTCTCCCGCTCAGTGCCACTTCTAAAATCACTGCATTGGCTCCCCGTGCGATATCGCATTATGTATAAGATCTGCACAATCACCTACCAAGCCCTTCAATCCAAACAACCTAGTTATTTTCACTCAATGCTCACACCAGCTAGACAAGCCAGACAACTTCGATCGTCTAGTTCGAAGTTGCTATATGTTCCTTGAGTTCAGACAAAGGCTGGAACTCAAGCTTTTTCAGTTGCCGCGCCAACTATATGGAATTCGCTTCCCGTTAATGTTACATCAGCAGAAAATATTGTTACATTTCGTCGTAATTCGTCGTCACCTCAAAACCTATCTTTTTAATATCGCCTATCCTCCCTAGCTTCCTAGCACATCCATCCATTTGTTGACGACTTTCGCCTATCACACGAGTACGAGAATGGTTAATCCTTTGGTTTTGGTGCGCCACTGAGCTCGGATTGTCTGAGGATATTGGCGCGTAAGAAGTTATTTATTATTATTAAACGCACACACCACAAACACACGCACACACACAAGAGCACACCCGCATGCACAAACACACGCACACACACAAGAGCACACCCGCATGCACGCACGCACGCACAAACAGGAGCAAACACGCTCACACACACACAAGAGCACACAAGCACACGCACGCATATTTAGTTGTTCTGGTTCTTGGTTAACACACGTCAAATATACAGGCATGCATCAAGTTACACTTTATGTACTTCGGTGTTTAAATTTTCAGTTAATGTCTTCAGATTTTGATTCGGAATCCGGATGTTCTATTGTTGTGGTCAATACAACTTCAGGTTTGTGATGGATGTTTCACATATGAACAAAAACAAGACCAGTAATTAATGTCATAGAAAATGTATTGCTATTTAACAAACGGCATTAGACTTCAGCATCCTTATTTTAGGTTGTAAAAAACTATAAAAGAAGTGAAATTCATAATGCTGTGAAAAACTATTACCCTGGTGCTATTGTCTCCTACAATACAACAGTTATATCTGAGAATGCGAAATTAGATTTGCTACTACTTTATTGTATTATGTCCAATTATCGATTAGCGTGAGCTGCGCAATAAGCGGTTTATTACATTATTTTTAATCTTGATACAGACATCATAGTTGAGTTTGACGTCACGCTACATATGCGGGTTCACGACCAGTCTCTTTAGGTGCACAGTTCAATCACAATCACAATACTTCATTGTCCCTTGGGAGGGAAATTTATTTGGAGTGTAGAGCAGCATATTAAAACAAATAAAACAAATGTACATGCAATATAAAAGATGTAAAAATTTAAAAATAGTAATAAAAGTTATATCTATCGCAACATTATGTGTCGGAGTTAACGCTTACACATTGGTCATTGTTTTCTTTTAATCCAGTTGTATCCCGTCTTTGCCCGCGCTATATATCTTCTTCAGCTCAGCATATCTCTGCGAGACG
Organism: Paraescarpia echinospica; assembly: GCA_020002185.1. Lineage (NCBI taxonomy): Eukaryota > Metazoa > Annelida > Polychaeta > Sabellida > Siboglinidae > Paraescarpia > Paraescarpia echinospica. The sequence continues at coordinate 64,019,155 of CM034532.1, forward strand.
TAGCTGCCCTGATGATCCCTCGATACGCTGCTCTGTCTGCCGTTCGTTTACCTGCTCTCACGATGTCGTCTTCCAACCAGTCGCTTATGTCCTGCTTCCATCTTCTAGTTGGTCTTCCCCTTCCTCTCTTTCCCTCCACTTTGCCTTCCAAGACACGCTATATATATATATATATATATATATATATATATATATACATATATATATATATATATACATCATCATATGCGGCAGTAAAACAAAAAACAATTTTTTCTACACCCCAGCTACCTGTCTTGTAGCATCGCCAACCAGTGATCAGACAAGCGTGATGCTATTGAATTGACTCGGTAACTGCTATTCCCTGGACTTGCAAGAAACGACGCACGTAAGCAGCGGGTTACTTACCAATGAGCATGGTTGCTTGGAGCAGCGCGTCTCCCATAAAGAAAACGTTCAGATTGCACTCCATGAAACTGTGCTAACACGACTTAATGTTTTCATATTACATACAATTTAGATATGTGTTACCCAGAATGTATTTTTAATAAACAGTCAATCCAGATGAGTACTAGATATGAAACATAATACGAATATCCGAAAACCGCCCTGCACCATACCATGAAGCAAGACGACCCCCCAAAATGGGGCAATACGGTCCGTTATATTGCCTTTGGGTGTTTCGCTTCTACGAACAGTAGGGGACGTACTGTCTTACACCACACGCACAAAATGCAAAACACTGTGTACTTTTCCTTGTTTTATTGTCTGATGAGCACGTTGAATGACAATATCATAGTGTCACCAATTAAGTTCGTGATTTTCATCGTGACATACCGTAGTGAACCAGTTTTATTATTGGCAAAATATTAGATCAAATAGCATAACATATTTCAAAAACACTTTGAATCCGTCTCATATTACTGAACTTTCTTGATGGTGATCTGATATATGTCAGTATCACTGTGCACACGATTTATATGTGTATGAATAACATTCGCGTAGTAATTGCAGTGAGGCTGAATGCTTACCCGAGAAATCGTGATAGTAACCGCATATACACGTCAATCAGAGGGTGAAATGTGGCGAGTTTGAGGTATCGCTCTAACATTTATGATAATTTTATCTTTTTCCACCAACCCACCTTGTGCAACTATGAAATACTTACCGAATTTATCGCGTGTAGGTTCTATTACTTGCATTATCTTAGTTTTAAAATACATGTTGTATTTACACCAATAATATGTTTAAAGGTATCTGGCTGTGCTACGTTAGTGTAAGTTACAGATATATGTTCGCACGCCTGTGACCACTGAAAGACCGTCCGATACTTGCAATGGCAACAGGCAGCTTTGGTCACGGGGCAGCGGACGTTACAAGTCATCACAGGCTGCTGTGATTGAATGCAAATATGTCATCACAACTTCACTTCATTAAACTTACTTGTTGAACACTTGACGTCAGGCTTCTTATAAACTTGTTTTAATATGTTTTTTAATGTACTGTAGTAAAAAGTTATGTACATATGGTAAACTTCACATGTCACAATGAACGGATGTTTTCAACTAACATTCCTACGTAAAAGCGATATTTTCAGGGCGAATATGTTGTAAAACCCCTGCGTTAACACCGGAAGGGAATGTTTGGCTTAGGCAACTGAAGGTAAAGAACATGCTAAATGCTCAATGTTTCCACATTTCTTTCTGTGTTAATATCGCTTCGCGTTTATTACACTGAAGTAATACATAGGCCCTGATGATAGTTGCATTTTAGACCAAAGTACCTGGTACCCACATACATAACATCGTAACATAACAACATAACTATTATATTTAAACAGTATCCGCAATTATGGACTTCTCCAAACGTCACAATTTCATGGTTTATATATGCGTGATTGTATACCTAACTAATAAAAAAATTCATCAGCCGGCGAAATCTCGTAGTCCTGTTCACAGTATTATGATGTCGTGTTCACCGCATCCTTTATTTCTTCCTCCAAACTAAATTCACCTGCAACATATGTTTTTTTGCATGCTGTTTGTTAGCAGCCGTCTATCTCTTGCTAACAATGATTTCGCTTAATACTAATGTGATATATTAATATCACAACGAGCAACACAGTGAATCAATTTTGGCATTGACCGCATTAAAAATGAATCATCAATCGCTCTTTGTTCCGACGCGTCTTCAAGATGACCTGTTGGCAATCTTGATTAGGGTACTTCAAACTGAACGTAAACGACAGCGAACTTCACAAAAAGCAACAGAATCAAAGAATTTTAGTTGGAACTAATTGCATATTTTCTGAAATTTCCATAAAAAAGTTACAGTACGAGGCACTAACAATACCAATCTGCTTCCACCGCCAGAACGTGTCAGAAACAGTAAAACATTTACGACGGGTTTTCGCAGCTCTTCCACCAAACAGGTTTGCTACAACGCAAGTGTGTTTTTAAAGAAAGCACCAAGGATAAAAATAAAAACCGAACATTGTACAGTAGTGTTTTCTCTTTTTTCAAGTGGAATTATACGCGTGTTCACGTCGATAGTCGTATGACGCACTATGCAGTTTTGTTATCTATCTCAAGTTTTAGTTTTAGCATAGGGTTGTTACCTTTCTTAAAGATAAATTGGTTTTGCCAATGATACGACATATTTCTTATTTTGCAATTCATTTTATGCGAAATGTTTCATTAGACCCCCTTATCGTTTTAAACCTCGTTGCGGTTCATCACACACCGACGGCGTGTCCTGTCAGTCGACTCGAGCACCCCTCCCAGATGGGGTTACACTCGTCCAACAAAAGACAACAGTGGTGTTCGCGAAACGTATAAAAGCAGCCGAAATTCTCACTTGAATCACTCGACAACAGCAGCCGAACTTCACGAGCTATTACCGGGTAGGTGTCTTCTCTTACCGATCTTATTCTGCGTAAAATGTAGTGTAGACACGAGTAGACGAGAAGAGTTTACTTCTCTCATTGAAATTGCACATGCATAAGAAAATTCACTTATAGTGAAGAACGTTTGACATAAGACTTATAATAAATTAAACTAAAGAGCCCTTCATGCATATATGCGGATTGTCCGTACAGGTAAACAATACGGACGTGTGATGTTAGGAAAGGAATGCGGCTTTATTTCGTTTTAATACGGATTTGCTAGAAAATGTAAAAATCGTGATAAAGTACGTATTTTCTTGTTTTCTGAAACATGTGCTATGTATCAGTTTCATTGGGAAACTTACAGCGGTCAAAGAAGAAATACGTTTGATGCTAGGCGGGCTTTCAACAAATAGCAGCGGATTGTTGTATGCTGTATATTAATTGTCACACTGGTAAATAGCAAAACTCGATCTCAATAAGACTGTCACAGACCGAATCAAAATATTATATGAATTTAATCAGAATTTAAATAAAAAATACGGGTTTCAGCAGGTAAGATTTGGGGCGTCTGTTGATATTGTGTATGTTGGATGTCTTCGTTGTATTTGCAGTGTTTCAGTGCTAACTACTCAAACAGCATGAACAAACTCATCATTGCTGTGTTCGTGTTGGCTGCAGTAGCAGTCTCCGCATACGCTAGTAAGTCAACTTTCTTACATTGTCCACACATTGTCACATCATCATCATCAACATTATCATCATCTTCATCTTCCTCTTCTTTATTATCATCACCATAATCTTCGTGAGATGTCCTGTCGACCAGTTCTCAATTCCTTTTATGGTGGCTTGTAATCAAAATGCTTCACACATAAAACAGCGATCGACGTCGTTTTCAAAGCGTACACTTGAACGCACCTATTAAATGGAGACGTTTGTTGGCTGTTTTTGTCTCACGGTTGCTCATTGTGTCTTTGCACTCGTTCACGGCGAAGCTTCCATGTTCTACAGGCTGTCAGGACTCGTGCGTCGGACGCCCCAACGGCCAGTACCCGTGCGCGTGCAGGGCATGCCCCCATTACTTCGCGTGCAATAACGGCCACCTCAACTACAAGGTCTGCGGCGGCAACTCCTGCTACCACCCGTTCGCACGCCGATGCTACCGACGTAAGTCACTTGGTCTTGTTTCTACGAACAACCAAATTACAATATGTAGCAGCTTATGTCAAGCATCGTCAAATAGGCGGTGAACGGTTTTCTGACCTTGGAACAGTAATACAAAACATTTATAATCGTTACCAAACGTACGGACGCTGCACCCAGATACGATTCATTGTGAATTTGTTATGTTGTGGCACAAGAGCTGAATATTTGCTTATATGTTAATGTTCTAATATTAATTGTAACGGGTGTACTACAATATTTTTAATATATCACTCCAGTGTTATCAGCAAGAAAACATTAATTTGTGCCCCACGATACTCGTGACTGCTACCAGGCCAATTAAACTCACGAAACATCAAAATGTGTACTGTTCTCTTAAAGACTAAGTGAAATGAAATTTGTAATGTCTTTGAAACTTCGTATACGTAAATTTAATACTCTTGTCAAGTAATGTGTCAAATACGAAGCGTGTTCATTGCGAATTCATGTCACTAAGCCCAATCAAACGTGATCATTTGTTTGTCACAATGCAACCACCCCATCATATGTTGCTGAAGTCACTACAGGCAATGCCGCTGAGCGCGACCTATCCTTTTACACGGCGAGCGGCGGTGCGGCTTGTTGTTTCCGACTGTACATGGAATTGCAATTGTAGAATTTAATATTATTTTATATCACCGTAAAGATAATAATGTTATCTACACGTTTGTCGCTGGATGTACAAAGGAATTGTGTTAACATTTTGAATTATTGCCGTTTGAACATCGCGATTGTTCAACCTTGCATTATATCCGCTTAGCATTCGCTACGTTAAAAGAGAAATAACTAAAAACTAAAAATAAGTCATGGGTACGTCCAGCGGCATATTTGTATATACGATTATTATTTTAACTGTGATATCAAAAAAATACTTAATCATATTGCAAGTTTGAATATTCCTAATGTTCAAACAGCAATAACTCAAAACTAAACAACACTCCTGTGAGCACCCAGCTACACATTTATAAGTAAGATGATTATCTTTACGGTGATATAAAATAATATTAAATTCCACGATCGCAATTTTATGCACGGCCTGAAACACCATCCAGCGGTGCTACCTGCGGTGACGTCACCTCGACCGCTACGTGTCGCAAAAAACTGTGCAGAAAATGTGCAGAAATGCGCGACCAAACGGGACCTTGAACACGGTGGTGGAGAGGGTCCAGAATCATAACGTTATTCCTAGACTATATTTAATTCAGACTGGAAATAAAAAGTGTTAATTTTGTTTAGTCTTTGATAACGGCTCGTTCCTCTGTCTCAGACTGCATGACGGGCTATCGCGGCATCTCCTCGTGCCAGGACAGGCGGGACGGCACCTACCAGCATTGCTACCTCTGCAACAGTTACGTCAAGTGTTGCAAAGGCTTCATGTCTGTTGTCCAGTGCCCCTATCCTCTCGTCTGGGATGGCAATACGGAGACGTGCCAGTGGCGCTCCAACACCTGCCGCTGTAGGTACGCCAAATAGATGCAGCTACGGTGAGTTTTACCGTTCCGTTTCTTCTAAGTGCTTCCTGCCTTCGGTGTGATTTCACTGAAGGGACTGAATGACAGTGGTACGAATTAGTTACATTAGAAGAGTAAACGTACAAAACAACGTACAGCTATGTAGCTGTACGTTGTTTTGAACATCATCATTTTGGAACGGCCTCATTGAAAGTTTGAGTAACTACATTTTAGTGACACGAAATCAAAGCTGTAAAACATTAAGCTAACATGTTGATATATAGCATGTGTTGTTAATATAAATTCAGGCTGTTGTTGTAATGACGATATTTTGATGTGGCGTATCGTACTGAAAACGGTGTCTCCAGGCGATTGACACCATGTCGAAAGATATGCAAATGTTTAATTTTTGCAAATTATATGTTGCGTCGTGTTGCCAAAATAGTACAGCGAATTAATTAACTATCAAATGATGCATCACTGCTATAAAAAAAAACACCCATTCTCCTTTGTGTTGTGAGTGTTCAACAACAACGACTTGTTTGGAGCAATGTGTTACTCATCTAAACAATGCGACTGTTTCAGGTTGTTCGAATGATGTGTGTCAATCATCAGCCACGAAATCGACTGCCTAAAAACGTGTCTCGACACTCTTTCAACAATGGTCAATCGGCAACAGAATTTCTTCAATATCGACTTCCCCGAAACTATTACAGATCATTTTGTTCAATGTTAACCTTATTTGATGGATTCCTGTAATAAACTGTTGACACCATTCCACGTTTAAAAATTGTCTGCCTCTAGTTGCATCTACATACTGTATAGGGCCTAATAATTACGTTGTCTACAACCACTACGATTCATATACTTACAAATACGACACGCAGACACGCGCACACACGCACGCACACGCACACACACATACACATGCTCGCACACAAATATGCACACATGCAAGTACACGCATGCGCACACACTGTGCATACATACACATGCACATACACGCGTACATGCGCACAAACATGCACACGCTCTCTTGCATGTGCTCGTGCACAGCCACACACACGCACGCACGCACGCGCACAGCCACATGTATGCATGCAGACACACACACACACACATACATACACACACACACACACACACACACACACATACACACACTCACACACACACACACACACACACTCATACGCACACATATGCACGCACACGAACACACACACACACACGCACACACGCACACACGCACACACGCACACACGCACACACACACACACACAAACACACACACACACGTTGACATGATTAAATTATATTTAAGATACTTGTCATCATTATGCAGTATCGTGGTCCTATCCGTGGTCGCTGTTTTACTGCCTGTGCCAGAGACTAAGTTGTGATGTGACGATGCAACAGGCCCGTAGCGTGGTGTATGTTTTAGGTGCGTTTTCGGCGATTGCTCCCACTAAACCTCCAACTGCTCAACCCTTTAGACCATCTGCACCCATCCCTTGGGGCTCCTAACACAACCCCCACTGTACTCCCATTGAAACCCCCTAAAACCTCTAAATGCCCCCTTTAAACCTCCAACTGTTCCCCGCCTTTGAGACCTCGATTTGAACTCTGTTGCCTCAGACGAGGACGTGCTTGCACACACATCACACCTTACAAGCCTACGGACCTGTCTACAGATATGGCAAACACTTTATGTAAACATTATGAAATATAATACATTATACTCCATATTAACCTAACAAAAGATGCCGTGCGCTAGAAAGAGTACAGAAGAAAGGTACTGAAATGAGTTCGAACCTGGGAGATCTTATTTACACGTACATTATTTAAAACAAGCGCTTCCAAATGGACGTCCACGCCGTTTATGTCTCAATTGTTTGCTTTTGTGTATATTTACTGTCAAAGTACACTTTACAAATTTGAGATAATTGTTTTGTATAAGTTCCGTTTGTAAAATATTGTATATGAGGATTTGGAATGCGATTTTGCTTAAATACTTCCTTAACAATGTAAGTTTTTATACTGCTCAGTGTCCAGTCCTCAGGACTGTCCAAAGCGCTCTTCGATGTACACAAGGGGCATTTAAGGGGGTCAAAAGGCCTAGGGGCTCGCCACACTAGCGCAGGTATAGCGCGCCAAAATTCCAGATTCCTAGGGGGTCACGTGCCCTCCATGCCCTCCGGTACCCGCCTATGGTGTGTTCTTGTTACATACCTACATATATCTATGATGCCCTGAATTTGGAAATGTATAGACATATTAAAGTACTAATGAAAGGGAGGGAAGGGGTTGATAAATAGTACGCTCTGTACGAAAATAAGCAAGGCCAAGTGGCAGATTCTAATGAAACCTTCGATATCCTGGAGTCTGACATCTTGTCCTTGACGCAGAGGGCCTAATTTTCACCAATAAAGAAGCAGCAAGCGAAGTTTCCGACGCGTCATCGATTCTTTTGAAGACCTGGTTTAGTTATCTACACATCATGGGATACGGTTCGGTAGAATCTTAAAAGGTCGGTTAGCAATAAAACGTTATTTTGTAATATGTCATAGCGTTCCGATGACGTGGCAGCTACAGCTACTACAATAACGAATAAAGAACTGTGTTTTTCCGATTTCATGTGAATAGACCAGAAATGAAACGGCTAGCGGACGATCAACTGACGACTGGGCCGGGCGATCTCTTACTTTCCGACCTAACTTTGAAAACGACATCGTAGAACTGCCAAACTGTTCCCCGCATACACAACATGCATATACTCACACTGCGTTAACAAACAAATTACACAGATATTCTTATAACGATCAAAATCTTCTAAAACACGAACCCGTTTCGAAGCCAAACTATCGTTGCCGTAAACCATAAAATTAACATTGATCTTATCTCAAAATAACCGAAAATAAATGCTGCTTTTTTGAAGAAAAAAACAATGGCCGCTAACTTAGATTTTCAATGGCGTGGTGATTGGATTTGAAGAATGGCCCAATGTGAATATGCATGCCAAGTTTCATAATTGAATCACCATTTCAACGACACTTCGTCTTATCTGATTTAACAAGATTTAACAAGATTGCCATCCAGATAATTAACTCTAGATGGCAGGTGGACAAGGAAGCCCTTTGGCTTATCGAGAGTCCAACCCTTTTATCTACATATATCCAGCCCTTCTGAGGTATGTGTCGATTTTATTTTTAAACATATTCACACTACTAGCACCCACACAATCATCAGATAATCTGTTCCATTCATTCACAGTCCTTTGTGAAAATGATAACTTTCTCACGTCTAATCTACACTGCTCCTTTACTAATGTAACTTCATGTCCTCTAGTCTTTCTATCTTTCTTAACTGAAAAAAACATATTTCTATCAATATTTTCATAACCATTCAATATTTTAAACACTTCTATCTGATCTCCTCTCAGTCTCCTGGTCTCTAGTGTTGTTAAACCACATTCTTTTAGGCGTTTTTCATAACTAAGATCCCTCAGTTTTGGTATCATTTTAGTCGCTCTCCTCTGTACTCTTTCTAGCATATCTATGTCCTTCTTGCGGTATGGCCTCCACGCTTGTATACAATATTCTAAATGAGGCCTAACTATTGTTTTGTACAGCGGTATTATTAGTTCTTTTTCTTTATATGCTATATTTCGCCTAATCAATCCAAGGATTTGATTTCCCTTTGAAGCTGCAATTCCACACTGCTCTGAAACCTTCATGTCAGCACTAATTGTCAGCCCTAAGTCTTTTTCTTTTACAGTAGTACTTAGTACAGTTCCCCCCATTGTATATTCTACATATTCGTTCCCATGTCCTGTGTGAAGGCATTTACATTTCCCAAAATTGAACAACATTTGCCACTTTTCAGACCATTTGATCAACCTGTCAAGATCATCTTGTAAATGCTGTCTATCCCCATCACTTTTAAACCCTTCTAAACACTTTTGTATCATTTGCAAATTTCAACACCTTGCTAGCTATATCATCGTCCAAATCGTTTATATATATTAAGAATAATATAGGCCCCAGTACTGATCCCTGTGGAACCCCACTCAAAACTGATTTCCAGTTTGAAGCCTCCCCATCAACAACTACCCGTTGTCTTCTGTCAATCAGCCATTTTTCTATCCAGTTAATTATACCATTTCCTATGCCATGGGCTTTTAGTTTAACCAGTAATCTCTGATGTGGCACTTTGTCGAAAGCTTTTTGAAAATCTAAGTAGATGATATCTACTGGTGATCCATCATCTACCCACTTAGTCATATCTTCCAAAAAACATAACATATTTGTTAAGCATGACCTCGCTTTTAGAAAAAGGTGTACTATTCGAAGTCGTACGTACGACTAGTAGTCAGATTGGAATAAAGAACGTCACACGTAGTGCATGCGGCACCGTTGATTAACTAGTCAAACTTATATCGTAGCAACCACGAAGATATACAAATATACATTTTTCTTTATTCTATATCACCTGTTTCGAGGAATGATGAGATAAGTACTAACTTATATAATATTTTATACAAGAACCATTTCATAAATTAATTTATCCATTTATTCAAACATAGGCAACATGTTACGAGTCATGACAATCAAGAAGATTTTCACCATTGCTCGATGCAGCGCTAAAATAGTTAGAATTTTTCGGCAGCATTTGATTTAACAATATCATAATTCCAAACGTTGAATTACACCAAGAACACCTTTGATATCGTTTGAAGGTTGCTTTGCGATTGCGATTTCTCTGCTCTCTACAGGCGGTAGTAGGCCTAATGCAGGGGTCGGCAACTTGCGGCCCGCGGGCCAACTGCGGCCCAAGAAGCAATTTCCATGCGGCCCGCGGACTAAAGCGAGATTGCACATAATGCGGCCCGCGGGATGACAACATGCATTGGCATAGTGCACCTTCCGTGGGAGAACGAACCAAATGAGATGTTTCGTTGATGGGAAAGGTTCGACGCGATGCGTGTGCCTCTGAGACGCTCTCCGTGGCTTACTGCAATCCACTTGAAAGCATGTGTGGCAAAATCAGTGAAAACCCAGAGGAATGCATGTGCGATTTTGTATTTCTTGTCGCCATCACGGCGCATCTCAGCTGAATGTTCAACTCAAGGGACGAGAACAGCTAGGCCTAATCAGCGAACTATTCCACTTTGTTTCTTCCAGTTCGTTTTTGCTTTCATGGTCAAGTTACTGGTGTGGGAGACAACTGCGGAAAGCCAACTACATTTACTACTCCACACATCTGGAGAACGAACCAGCTAGAATGGTCGGACACGTACGCAGTGTTCGTTGGGCTGCTGAGACGGGAGTTTGCTACGGGGGGACTGATTGCGACCTTAAAATGTCCTCCATATGTATGTCTCAGAAACAGTGCGTCATCATCATTAACCGGCACCTAGACATGACATCGCAGGTGTCACAAACTGTCAATGCATTCTCATTCTATTTCCACCACTTCAATCAAATCAGACGTTTTCAACCGACGAAGGAATGCGTAGTCAACGCACATAATCACACCGCGGCTTCTTTACTGCAACACAATTTTATACGGCACATCGCGCGACTGCAACGAGTACACAACTCGGCTGCCATATTGATTCTGCGTGGTCCACCTAGCGACAGTGCTATGCACTTGTTACACGAATTTCACTGGCTGCCCGGGGCATTCCCTGTTGATTTCACAGTAATCTTATTCATGATAGTTAATATTATTTTAAAAAAATAAAAAATATCTTACTTAATTATTATTAAGCATATATAATGATGTCCTTATTTATTAACATTGTTGCAATATAAGTATTATGCAATTATTATTTTAAATCATTCTTACTACTAGCAGCTAATTTATTTATTTGGTATTGATGTTATGCTGTGAAGCGCCACGAATAATTTTGGATTTGCCGCAATAACAATCGGTAGCTGAGCGTTAAAAATTATATTCCTAATATAGCACTGACGTTAAAAAAATTATTGTAGTTGTCAATGATTAACGCTTAGGTGCATAATATCAAAAGCTTCCCTTTTGTTTGCATTTGTGAACACTGCATGAAACTCTGGCACTGTCTTCTCGGGGAATTTCGTATCTGCTAGAATTTAGAAAGACGTTCTCCACCTGGCACAGCTGGTGTTGTTGTGGATGATTACCTAAAGCATACCTACGAAGGTTTCTAGCTGCCATTCCATATTGCTGATGTCCAGCTTAGTCTGGTTTGTTAAGTCCATTGTTTGGACGAATCGATACTTGTCGGGTAAAAGCATGAAAATGGGACTATATATCAAAATTTCACGCCGAATAGAGGAGGCTCCGCGTCAGATTTTGTGTCCTTGTTACTGAACGTGAAATATATATTTTTCAATACCACAACTGTTTTTGTATATGTGTACGAATGGGTGAGTGTATAATCATGTATATATGCATGTATGTATATCTAAAACCTTGAATGTCAAGTTCAAATATTTTTTCAAAAACATCCCTGTTTTTTTTTATATGATAATAACGACAACGTACCTCATATGTTTCAATACCATCGCTGTTTTTGTCCGCATGCATGCCGGGTCCAAATCTGATATTGTGTTCTTGACCGTGAATGTCAAGTTTACATGTCACTAACCTAGAAATGTCAAGGTCAAATGGCAATGATATGGAAATTTGTATTCTTCAGCAGGGCGACTGTTTTTGTGCATATATGATCTAAATAGGTACAATTAATGAACGGGAATGAGTATCAGTAGAAGATTTGCGCACGAGATCCAACCTTTCCCGCCCTCTCTAACACAATTTGGGGAAGTGAGGTTTGGTACAAAGTCGGATCTGCTGGACTTTGGATGGACGTTCGAGGATGGGAGATGGTCTCCTCTTTGGACAACGCGTCCTAATGCTACCAAGGCGTGCCGGGAGGTTTTGTGGTGTCGACACAAAAACGGAAAGCCTTGTACAGCACACTGCACGTGCTCTATAGCTGGCCTGCCGTGCACGGGCCTAAGCACTTGTTACTATGTCCAAAAGTGACAAGGGATTAGGTGGCCTGCAGTGCAGGGACCTTTGCACACGTTCCTGTGTCGAGAAGTGACAAGTGATCAACTGTCCTGCCGTGCACGGACCTTTGCACGTGTTCTTGTGTCGGGAAATAAAAATGTAAAAAAACAATATTTACATACATATTTCCTAATATAGTATAGCCACGCATACCCGCGGAAATGTGTGGGTGTGTGTGTGTGTGTGTGTGTGTGTGTGTGTGTGTGTGTGTGCGTGTGTGTGTGTGTAGCATGCATGAATAAATGCACAAATACATTCATACATAAAAATCACAATGTTGTTGTATTTATTTATATATGTATATATATATATATTTACCCTAAATGTCAAGGTATATATATATATATATCACTTTAGGTAATATTTGACTTTGACATTTAGAGTAAATAATATACACATATATACACAGATATACCAGTATGTTTATTTAACAATTTAGGGTATTCCGACCAAATGCAACCTTCCTGGTCGAATGCACACTTGAATATGCAGCTGGCGTTCATCTAAGCTTGACTATTAAAACATTGCAATGTTAAGAATCAATATTGTTCAAATTAATTCAAACAAATCTTTTAAACAAATGTATATATATGTTTATATATATATGTGTACATATATATATATATATATATTTATATCTATGCACGCCTACACGCACATAACCCCACACATTCAAACACACACATACACATACTGTTTTATAACTATATTGGTTTATTGGTTGATACTGAGGAAGCCGAGTCAGTTATCACGGAAATTGAGCGTTATGTATGTGTATATATAAAATTATGTTGTATATGACATAACCTCTCTGACATGAGATTGAAGGATTGAAGTAATAACATACATGCTAATGTCAGAGAGGCCTCTTCTAAACGCCGCTTGAATCTGTATAATCTGCACATTAATTGGCGCAATGATAAACAGAACTGGGAATAGTGTTGTGACACAAAGATCCACTGGCCAGTACGTTTATGAAACAACTTGGGGTATCCCGTCCCTGTGCAACCCAGTCTGGTCGAATACACACTTAAATATACAGCTGGCGTTCATATAAACTTGACTATTAAAACATTGCAATATTAAGAATTAATATTTTTCAATTCAATTCAAACTATTTTTTTGAAACAAACATAGTATTGGCTGCCATAGCAAAAACATTATTTTTGTAGTGACATAATTACATAATGATTTGTTGTTCGAAAGGAAAACACTGGAAGTTAAAACCTAGTAGTTAATGTATCCCTAACTATACATTTAATATCCAATTGTGTAATTAGAAAATGAACAATTAGAAGGTACTGAATCACTTACTCAAATGCCAACATCTGTAAGGACAAAGTGAGGTGGGTGACGTTGTTAAATAAATATAAAATGCAAAATAAAATAAATAAATACATTCAAAAAATTATTAAATAATATTGGAATACTGTATTATTTCGATAGTTCAGAACTAACATTAATATAAGTACTGACTAGATCAATTCATACAACGTAAAAAAATATATTCACTTAATACTATGTTTAGTTATATGCGTATGTTAATATCATGACCAGCGTTATGACGTCACGAAATCCAAAAATATGATTTTCGTATCCAGACCTTCCGATATTACAAAATGCTTCATGAAATATTGTAGACAGTTGGGGAAACTTTCTGTTGGTCTACATTATATATATATATATATATATATATATATACACACACACACACACACGCACATACACGCACATACACACATATATATATATATATTTATATACATATATATATATATACATGTGTGAATATGTGAGTGTGTATGTGTGTGTGTGTGGGTGTGTATGTGTGTGTGTGTGGGTGTGGGTGTGGGTGTGTGTGTGTGTGTGTGTGTGTGTGTGTGTGGTGTGTGTGTGTGTGTCTGGATTGGTAGTATATATTTGGTGTTGATGATACTACACATTTTAGAAACAAAATATCCCCTCTTGATTTTATGCCCTTGCCATTAGGAACTACATACCCGTCGTAACGTGCTTGCAAATCTCGATGCAGTATACCTCGGGTGTTTGGTGCGCAACAGTTGCCGAAATTATTTCTTTTCATTCGATAAACACATTATATAATTAATAATTCGCATTTAATTTGTGTCAATTACGTTCAGCTGATGCTTCTTAAAGTCAGCTAAATTTAGGTTTAGTTGTTTATGCAAATTGCATGCACTCCCCACTTCTAGTAACTTAATTAGCCATGTTGATGTCGTAAACAATGTTTATAAATATATTATTCAAATGTGTACCCTATATATCAACTTAGCCCACCGACTAATTATGTTTCAAAAGACAGTTATCCTTCGGAGAATCGGTGCATAGAAGTACAACTGAATTATAGTCACTGCGTATCTTGAGTTGCATCTCTGGAGGCATGTATGAGAGAATGTATCCGTTGTTTGCATTCATGTAATCATCATGTTTACATAGTTTATATTGCGTCTTCGGGTATGTACGAGTATACAATTATGTATTCCCGCAAAACGTCATGAGTATTTTTATCATCTAAGAGAACATTAGGCAACTCCTTGAGTAGTCAGATGGTGAAGCACGAGACTGCATGACGAACATGTAGAACAGTAAACAATTATAAAGTATTGACAATGTTTCATAGCAATACATTCACGTGCTACTGTGAAGTCGAAGCAATTATGAGAATATCATTAGCTATACATATTCCATTACATAACTCAATTTTTGGGGATGTGCATTTTTTACTGTTGCAGCAGGACTTGGCCTCGTTAAGCCACTGCATAATATTCAAGACAGGATTGGAAAGATATAATAAAGACGTTGAGACAGCTCTGAGAGAATAATACAATAGAAGAGAAAATATACGATCAACAAGTCAAAACCATCGGATAAATTGATAAAAGTAACAAAATGTTAGACAAAAGAAGCAAATACGTAAAAGAACTGTACGATGATGTAATTTGACCAGATCGCCATAACTAACGAAGAAGACATCTTGAAAAGACGATGAAATAATTGACTCGAAAACTATTATTTTGGATATGCTTATAAGAACGCCAATGAGATAAATGCACAGTTTATTTGAAACACAACTAAATACAGAAATCGATTTAACGCGTGACGACTCAACACAATAAAACGGTTTAAATAGTAATCCCTGTTTTCGAAGAACGCTAAACCAGGAGTGAACTATTATATATAATATATATATATATATATATATTTATTTATTTATATAGTCTGTTTAATTTATTTCCAATTATTTACACTTGAACGATTTATTAGAAGCATGACGGAAATAATCCGAATGGACATGGTTTTGTTGCTGCTTTGCCTGGAAGTGGCTTACGGTTAGTACGTCCTTCATATGCATTCCCTACCGTTTTGTTTTGTTCAATAAATTAGTCTGTGTTTGTAACAACAAATATAATGGAAACATATACTAAATATATTGATCGTTAACATTATTCGCTAATGTTTTGTTCTGTTTGGTTATAATTGATACCGGTCACACAAAAATATGACGACTATTTATTCCTGCCAGTCAACTGTCTTCCTGCAAGGGACGTTCTCCAGATGTCGGCGATGTGACTATCGCGCTTAGGACGACAGCCTCTAAGACAAACCATTGCAGCCTTACGTCCCGAAGCCGGACCTATACGTTTAACGCCATCGACAAGCCCAGAAGTTCTCTTCAACATCATTGGAGCACGCAACATGTTGGGTTTTAAGAAAACTAAATGTGTCATTGGAAGCACAAATAAAAGTCGCACAGCCTGTATTTTTAATCTGTATCTGGGTGCAGATCTCACGTGAAGGCTCGCCGAAAATACGCTTAACCAGTGAGTGTTCGAAAGACGTAATCATAATTTGGGCAGTCATAATTTTTTTTTATACAAAATTCATGTTAACGATTATTTATCTGTGCCATTGTGGGGGGTGTGCATACGCGCGTGCGTGTGTATGTGTGTGCGTGTACGCATGGGTGGTGTGTCTGTGATGTTTTTGTGAGTGTGTGCGTGCGTCCGTGCTTGTGCTTATGCGAGTGCGTGTGTGTTTGAAATTGCGTATTGGTGGTGATATATATTTACTCGACGATCTGCTATGTAATCAGCCTGACCCCAAGTGGTGATGAGTATCTGTCGGTTACAATGAACAATCGCGAGTATTAAAATAACTGCCTAAGACAATTGGGCTTTTCAACAAAATAAACGCAATATAATACGTTTTAACAACTTTTGTGACAAGTGTTCATTTGTTGTGAAAACGAAATAACGCATCCTTCCAAAGACCATTCCAAAAGTTTAACAAAATAATTAACAGTTATTTGACCAACGCAGCCATGATGTAGGTGAACAACGGTTATTGCGTGACACTCAAAACAACCATTCCTTATTTCTTATATCTACGCCCATGGCGGCAACAATATCTGGTGAATGTTAATACCGAAACATACAAACAACTACTACAAAGAGAACAACACAGAAGACTACAAAGAAGGAAGCAACTACGACTACAACACCACGACCAACAACAACAACTACTACTACGAAAAAGGCGACGACTACAACTACTACTTGCAAAGATAACACCTACGGCAATAACGAGAACGACAGCTACAATCCCACAGACGACCCCCCCCCCTCTCATTCATCAACAATGAAGAAAAAGACAACGCCACCAACAAGTCCAACTACGAATAAAAGAACGACAGCAAAGAAACCAACTTCCAAAACACAAAAACCAACAATAAAAATGACGACGGCTACCACAAATACTATAATTATTAAAACCAAACCAACAATAACTAAAACACAACTGAGAGAACGATATATGTTGCAAGACCGACGACAACAGCTACGCCTTCATCAATAACGAAGTGAACAACAACGATACCACAGCCTCAGGTGATGTCAGGTGAGACGGTGTAGTTACCCATTGCCAACCCTCAGGATGTGTCAGGTGAGAAAGTGTAGTTACTCAGTGTCAATCCTCAGGCGATGTCAGGAGAGTCGCTGTATTTACCCAGAGTCAACCCTCAGTTGGTGTCAGGTGAGTCGATGTAGTTACTCAGTGGCTACCCTCAGGTGATGTCAGGTGAGCCGGTATCTGGAATTCGTTGTAATTTATGTTATGTTGTTTCTCTTGTAGTTTCCATCACTATGATAGGCATAGCCCCTTTCCTCATCAGTGTTGTCGCCTGTATCGGATTCATAATTACCTGGTGAAATGATGTGTTTATTGTAGCCTCGCTATAATGCGTACCTGCACGAACATTTAGTCACTCATATACATGCACGTAAGCATGTACACCATCACGAATACATGCGCAAACATAAGCAGATACACATGCAACATATAATGCACCACGCACCACGCACCACGCACCACGCACCAAGCGCCTCGCACCATGCACCACGCACTGTGCGTACGTTGACACACGTACGCACACACGCACACGCGCACACACGCACACATCCGTGTGAGCGCACGCGCACACTTCACATACGGTGGCAAAATGTAAAATAGCGAGAGAATAAGAAAGGTCCTAATTCTCTCGACAAATATGTAATTATTCTACCTACAACTTGTCGATTAAACGTGGTGAGTCTTGCATTTTTGCATCTTAGTTTTAATTAAACATGATCTGATGTTGTATATTTACATTTCCAAATGTTTCAGACGAAGACAAATAATGGATATAAGAAAGATACAACAGAGATTCGACGCTGGCTTGAATTGCACAAATGCGTGTACAGCAGACCTCAATACAAGTGAACCATAAAACCAAGAATTGTTCTCACCTAGGAGATGACAAAGATTGACTGTCATTTGACATCTTTAGTTAGTTAGTAAAAGTAATCACGCAGACCTTGTACATTTGCACAGCCATTACACTGCCACTCGTCCGCTGACAATGTAACCAGATTGTTGCTGCTCGTCAAAAAAGAACAGTTGCCAAGTCGTAATGGACACACAGAGGACTGTGTGTATATGCTTTTGATTAATTTGTCTCTCACTCCTAAGATGCTTTCACTGACTTATTGTATGCAGTGGCAACGTGGTCGTATCGACATCATGCGTGAGGTACTTCTTGACGACGTTCAGATCGTAGTAGTAGTAGTAGTAAGTAGTATTTTATTAGAGTCTCACTCCACGTATACATGCATTAAAATACAAGACAAATAAATATATTACATTCAAAGTTAGCACTGTATACAAAGACCACTCAAAAAGAGTTATGAGAGACTTGTAAAAACAAAAATGTACAAATATAAACAGTAATAATTTAATAAACATGTGGTATTATTTTGTTGTATTATGTAATCTTGTGTTTTTTGGAGGATGCTGGCAGTTTTACTTATTATATTGTCATTACTCAATAAATATACAAATTTATCTTGATCATTCATACTGGAAAAAGCAGGATCATTAATTGTTGCATAGCCTGTTAGTTCTTTTCGTTCGTTAACATATAAAGGGCATTTCATTCAAACGTGAAACTCATTTTCTATTTCATTCGTGCAATTATAACACGTCCTAGCTTCAGGTGGGGGGTAATTTCGTTCAAAACGTCCAGTTTCAATTCTGATTGGTGCCACGCCACTTCGAAATTTTGCAAGTGCTGATCGATTACTTCTAGTCATGATTTTCTTAACATAACGCTCAGTTACAAATTTTTTTTTGAACTGTTTATAAGTTCTTAGTTTATTTCTACTACCATTTCTGCCCTCTTCTCTATTTATAATATGAAGCCATTGCTGTTCCTGTAATACAGACAGGCAAACATCTGTGTGTTCTATTATAGCCTTTACATTAACATGGTCTCGTACTTGCCCGAGTTGAACCAGAGGACGAGGAGTGGAGCTGACGTAAGTGCGCGCGCGCAGACGATGTGCGAGTGTGGTGTACGGTTTCGTCCTTTCCGCCTCTCAACACTTCTCTTTCCACTCGGTCTGGAGCGCGGTGAGTTCTTCGAAGATAGGCTGTTACGAGGGTTCCAGCGCCTCGCGCGCCGCCTCGCTTATCTCTTACAGGGCCGTCATCACGAGCTTCGCGAGTTCGTTCAAATCTCCGGTCGTGACAAAACAATGCGCCGACTCGTACGTGGTTACGTTCAAGGCTATACTCACGCTGAGAAACTCGTGTCTGGCTAGTCACTGGAGTTTGGTACTGTCCGTGGGTAGTCGAGCCTCTTCGAAGTGGCACTCGAAATCGAACGTCGCTCTGTACGGGTAGTAGCGCAGAGCTTCTTCCACGTAGATACCGTCGTCCTCCAGCTGTTGGAACACGGACAGTTTCGGGCGACAGACATCACCAGGGTAGACGTGTCGGAAACCTCCCTCGCACGTAGCTTCGTGTCTCCGCAATTGCCACGCTGCTTGCCACAGCGAGTCACCGCACTTGCCGCAACGGTACATGTGACGGAACATGGACGCGTCCTATGTGTACGAATAGTTAGTGTGGTACAAGTTCACGTTAATATTAGTGGGGTTGCGACCTACCGAGCGCCTGACCAGTTCTGCGGTCGTCTTCCCGTCCTCCAGTTCAGTCAGTCGGTATACGATCACGTTCGTTTCGGAGAGGGTCTCCACCCGGTCTAGGTCGTCTAGCGTGACACCGTCGAAGGACTAGGCTTTCACCTCGGTGGCGTAGTCAATAAAGAGTTTCAACGTCGGCGTATCCAAGGCTCTTACGTCACTTCCTTGGTGCAACGCCATGCAAAGGAAGAGGCGCAGGTTATCGGTGTAAGATCTAGAGTGCTTATATTTCTCCAGAGCTATGACAGCCTTGTAGCGTCGTAGGTACTCGGGGAGTTTCACGTTGAGGAAGCCGATAGGGTGTCGGATGATAGCGTTGAGGAATGAGGTGGCGTTAGTCACCTATTCGGCCGTCCATCCCGAATCGAGTCTTTGGGATATGAGTTACTGTAGGATCTCGGGTTGGTGGATGCGTTCGAGGAAACGCTCGAAGTCTTGGACGCTGGTAATCAGTGAGGGCTCCGCGAGGTGTCGACCGCAGCAGTTACACGACGTATAGAGTAGTACCTATTGCGTCCCGTTTCCTTGTGTCTGAGGACGAAGCCAAAACTAATGTTGATCTTGAAAGCGCGAGACTGTTCCTCGACCACGAGCGGCAGTCGGTAGTCAAGAGCGCTCCTATCTAAACTGGTTAGATGGAAATTGTATCTGCATTCAACTAGTCCCCTCACCTTTGACGTTTGTTTACTCGACCAGTGGTCCCGAACGACCTGACGTAGTCCTCCCGACACGACATCGTCAGCGTCTAACAGAGCCTCTTCATCGTTGGCGGCAGCACTGTCGTCAGCAGCACCGTCGGCAGCAGCCTTCCGGCGTTTGACGGCAGCATCGCCAGCAGTCAGGCGACGTTTTATTCCAACGCGACAGCTCGTCCTGGGATGCCTCAACATATTACTCCGAAGGCTAAAAGTGCGACCACACTTCTGACAGTGCTTCTTTGGCTCTAGACTATGTCGACATACCTTAAGGTGGTTCTCCAGACTAGTGCGTCGATCGAAGGAACGACAGCACGCCGCGCAGACTAGATTTCTCGGTGACAACATTTCGCCGAGATGGGGACAGTCCCGGCGGTGGCCCAGGTATCGAGTACCGGATCACTCGGGCGCCGGTATGGGCCATCACTGTTCGAGTACCGGACGTCGGAAGGGGTCAGCACTTTACAGAACTCCCGTCGGAGTTGATGGTGCTTCCGCCGCATCCGTCCGCCACTGCGTCTGCATGTTATTAAATACAGTAAGCCTACTTACGGGTCTATATGTATACCCCATGGTGGCGCCCACTCTTAGGTATACCCCACAGTGGCGCCCTCTCTTAGGACGTTACTGAATAGGTATTCTACCGCTTAGAGATGTAGGTGTTCGCTTGAGGGCGCCATCATGTGAGTGGGTTCTCGCGCGCTGGGTAGAGGTCTTCTGTTGGTTGCTTGAGGGCGCTACCGTGTGTATGTGTTAGCTAGAGGGCTTCTAGTGATAGCTTGAGGGTGTGTGGGTATTTGTTGCCAGCGTGAGTAAGTGCTTTTTTGTCAACACCGTTCATCAGTTCTCAATGTTTTATTTACGATGATTACACAAGCGTCTAGGCATACACATAAAAGAGGGTTACCGCTATTATATAAACGGTTATTAATACATATTAAACAGTTGCACTACCGCTATTGCGGGTGTTAATCCAGCTCTATCAGGCAATATATAGATATTTAAAAGTCGACACATATAAATTATCTTCTTTGCACAAACAAGGTAGTGTTTCATAAACAAAGATTCCTATCGCTATTTCGTTCAATGATGCTTTAGGCTTACTACGACAACGTGAATATAGACAGACCGTTGCACAAACTACCGTGTTAATATCAGAGCTTCGTTGCGTGTATGAAGCTTATTGAAACAGCATGAATACAGAGCTTAATGTTCGTTGCAGGTGTTCTCTCGCTTAGTCCTGGCCTTTCCCAGCGACATTTGCGTTCAGCGTGAGCGGAAAGGTACGTGTGGACGGCGTGTCTCAACGACGTGTTATGTTGGCAAGACACCCAATCGAGGAATAGCCAATCCGAGACCTTCTTAATAATCTCACCGTCACTAAAGCGGTCAGATGACAGGAACGTCTCATAAAGAATGAGGATGTGTCTCACGGCGCTAGGGATCAAAGGCGTTTTCCCGAACACTTCCACAACGGCTTGGAAATGGCGCGTTACCATTCCGTACGGGCCCTGTCGGCATCCTAATAGATATTCGACAGGACAGGTCGTAGGCGTGTTGCAGCCATCGCATAGACGACGCACTCTACCGATAACCGACTCTCCGATTGCCTCCGCAAACACCTCTAGAAGACAACGCTTCAACCGACCGAGTCCGACCGCTCGTTTGCTGCTACAACAAGGAGGCGTGTTGCAGCCAACGCATAGACAACCCACTATATCGATAACCGACTCACCGATTGCTTCCGCAAACACCTCCAGAAGATGACGCTCCAACCGACCGAGTCCGACCGCTGGTTTGCTGCTACAACAAGAAGCATCGTAACCGGTCGATGACGTATATACATACATACATTTTGGAAGACATTTTCCAGTTCTTGTGAATTTATACGGGTAGTAAACGCTCGTCTTGTTTCATTTAGCCCGACGCCTGTTTTGATGTTTCTCCTTGTAGAGACGTCTGGCCTGAGTCTGTCAGCTGCACCCCCTGACAGACCCACGGCCGCACACGGAGGGGGTATGCCGGAGGGCCCACTCTGCTGGGCGTTTGACTATGCCCTTGCGCACGGCGATGGGTGGTATTAATAATATATATTACAATGATGCACCTACCGTGTTTTGTATGCTAGCCTTCATTTCTCTGCACATGCAAAGCTCGCCCATGGCAGGGTACACACCGTCGTTTTGGCGTCTACATAAGTGGCATTGTTTCTCTGTTACAACACATGGGCCAGTATGCAGCGTGTATGAATGGGGGCTGGTCTCAAAAGAGACCTGGTTGCTGTAGGCAGCTATTAAACCGGATAAACGTACTGCAAATATGAACTTGCAATACCTTACACGTTCCGTTCCAAGCGTTGATACTCTAATACATGTTCACGCCGAGGAACTCACCAGCCTAAGTCTGAGGCACTAGCGGCCATTTTTATATAGCAAAACCCTTTGATCTTTGAATCATTTTGGTGATCTATCTGCTCATTTTAACTACTAGAATCGCATAGTTAAATTGATGGACCGTTTCTAAAAAAAGCCGCCGGTGTATCACCAAGAACACTATTGTTCGTGACATACCGGCGCAGTTGTCTTAATACAGCGTTCCGTTGCGTTTTCTGCATAGAAGTTCACTGTTATTGAGCTAAATAAATTTTAAAGAGCAAAATCGGTTCGATTGCTTCAGCTAGTTGCACTAAACGCTTGCACTATTAAATGCTACAACACAATCTATTAACATGTTTAATGTAGAAGAAAAGGGTTGTTTTAAAACGTAAAAGCGTATTTGAGATACAATAAACTGGTTCATGTCGGTGAATATGAACGTTTTAAAAATGTGACATTGACGGTTTTTTTAAGTTGTCAACTACATCTTATGAAAACTTTACAAACTGCACGATATGGGTAACATGTGATAATATAGTTGTTTCATCTGTTTTTTGTAAACTATTATTCTGTTAATACATTAACATCGGAACTAAGGGAAACCCCCCACCCCGTATATAGGTTGGGGATACATAAGCATATTATATAATAATTGTGATGTGCCTACCTCATTACCTGTTAAACGTAATTTATCGGCTGATATATATGTATATATATTATGCGTTTATACTCACGCACGCGCACAAACACACACACACACACACATGTATATATTATGCCTCTTTGCTCAAATCACAATCGATACACTAAATGTGAATTATGTATTTGGGGTTAACCGAATAAATATCTTCTTCTTGTTTTTTTACAGAGACTAGAACAGGTTTTCCCATATGCTCTCATTCAACAACTTACCGTGTGTATGTGTGTGTGTGTGTGTTTGTGTGTGTGTGTGTGTGTGTGTGTGTGTGTGTGTGTGTGTGTGTGTGTGTGTGTGTGTGTGTGTGTGTGTGTGTGTGTGTGTGTGTGTGTGTGTTTATGTATGAATGTAAGTAGGTGCGCAATTTAACGAAAAATATAATAATTATTATTAATTATGGTGTTTTGTTTATTCACTGTCCTTTGCATGAGGTGTAATGGGAAATGGTCCGATCGGCATTGATTGTCAAACAACTACTACAACAACAAAACCAACAACTACGACAACAAAACCAACAACTACGACAACAAAACCAACAACTACGACAACAAAACCAACATCTGCGACAACAAAACCAACTACTATATTTAATAACATCACACCAACAATTACTAAAAGCACTACTGTTAGAACGACATTTGTTGCAAAGCCAACGACAACAGCTACGACGTCATCAACAGCAAAGATAAAAACTACAACATTAACTACAATTACGACAACAACATCAGATAAGCAAACAACTGTCACACCAAAAACAGAAAAGCCGACGTCAACGACAATAAGGCAAACAACCACCACAGCGACTACAAATGACTTTCACCATTAAAGCGATATTGACAACAACTCCCAAACAACCATCGATAATGAGAGAAACCACGACACAGAAGCCATTAACAGAATTCACGACGTCAACTTCGGCTGATGTATCTACTAAGGAACCGCCAACAAACCTGCATCCATTAATTGCTACAGCAAGTCCGAGCAATAAACAAACTACAGCACTAGCTGCGTTACCTACGACAGTGAAAGTTGTTATTACGGAAATACCAGGAACTTCAATATCAACAACAACTGTTAGTTTCAAGCTGGTACCGACATATTTGTCCCACAAAATGTCCAACCTCGATGTCGATTCAAGTTCCCTCTTGATGAATGGTAACACTTGCTGGAAAGTGGCGCAGGCTCCGAGGGTCAACATGTGAATTAGGACAGGTCCGTCAAAAACCGTTTCGTCTACAAATGGAGAAGCCTCGGTTTGGGCGGGAACACCAAGACAAGACAGCAGGTCCGACTTTGTACCAAACCTCACTTCCCCAAATTGTGTTAGAGAGGGCGGGAAAGGTTAGATCTCGTGCGCAAATCTTCTAGACGATACTCATTCCCGTTCATTAATTGTACCTATTTAGATGCATATATGCACAAAAACAGTCGCCCTGCTGAAGAATACAAATTTCCATATCATTGCCATTTGACCTTGACATTTCTAGGTTAGTGACATGTAATCTTGACATTCACGGTCAAGAACACAACATCAGATTTGGACCCCGCATGCATGCGTACAAAAACAGCGATGGTATTGAAACATATGAGGTACGTTGTCGTTATTATCATATAAACAAAAACAGGGATCTTTTTGAAAAAAATATTTGGCCTTGACATTCAAGGTCTTAGATATACATACATGCATACATACATGATTATACACTCACACATTCGTACACATATATAAAAACAGTGGTGGTATTAAAAAATATATATTTCACGTTCAGTAACAAGGACACAAAATCTGACGTGGAGCCCCCTCTATTCGGCGTGAAATTTTGATATTTAATCCCACTTTCATGCTTTTATCCGGCAAGTAACGATTCGTCCAAACAATGGACTTAACAAACCAGACTAAGCTGGATATCAGCAGTAAGGAATGGCAGCTAGAAACCTTCGCAAGTATGTCTTAGCTAATCATCTACGACAACACCAGCTGTGCCCGGTGGAGAACGGTCTTTCTAAATTCTAGCAGATATGAAATTCCCCGAGAAGACAGTGCCAGAGTTTCATGCAGTGTTCACAAATGCAAACAAAAGGGAAGCTGTTGATGTTATGCACCTAAGCGTTAATCATTGACAACTACAATAATTTGTTTAAGGTCAATGCTATATTAGGAAAATTATTTTTAACGCTCAGCTACCGATTGGTATTGCGGCAAATCCAAAATTATTCGTGGCGCTTCACAGCATAGCATAAATACTAAATAAATAAATTAGCTGCAAGTAGTAAGAATTATTTAAAATAATAATTGCATAATACTTATATTGCAACAATGTTAATAAATAAGGACATCATTATATATGCTTAATAATAATTAAGTAAGATATATTTTATTTTGTTAAAATAATATAAACTATCATGAATAAGATTACTGTGAAATCAACAGGGAATGCCCCGGGCAGCCAGTGAAATTCGTGTAACAAGGGCGTAGCACTGTCACTAGGTGGACGACGCAGAATCAATCTGGCAGCCGAGTTGTGTACTCGTTGCAGTCGCGCGATGTGCCGTATAAAATTGTGTTGCAGTAAACAAGCCGCGGTGTAATTATGTGCGTTGACTACGCATTCCTTCGTCGGTTGAAAACGTCTGATTTGATTGAAAAGGTGGAAATAGAATGATAATGCTTTGACAGTTTGTGACACCTGCGTTGGCACGTCTAGGTGCCGGTTAATGATGATGACGCACTGTTTCTGAGACATACATCTGGAGGACATTTTAAGGTCGCAATCAGTCCTCCCGTAGCAAACTCCCGTCTCAGCAGCCCAAAGAACACTGCGTACGTGTCCGACCATTCTAGCTGGTTCGTTCTCCAGGTGTGTTGAGTAGTAAATGTAGTTGGCGTTCCGCAATTGGCTACCACACCAGTAACTTGACCATAAAAGCAAAAACGAACTGGAAGAAACAAAGTGGAATAGTTCGCTGATTAGGCCTAGCTGTTCTCGTCCCTTGAGTTGAACATTCAGCTGAGATGCGCCGTGATGGCGATAAGAAATACAAAATCGCACATGCATTGCTCTGGGTTTTCACTGATTTTGCCACACATGCTTTCAAGTGGATTGCAGTAAGCCACGGAGATCGTCTCAGAGGCACACGCATCGCGTCGAACCTTTCCCATCAACGAAACATCTCATTTGGTTCGTTTTCCCACGGAAGGTGCACTATGCCAATGCATGTTGTCATCCCACGGGCCGCATTATGTGCAATCTCGCTTTAGTCCGCGGGCCGCATGAAAATTGCTTCGTGGACCGCAGTTGGCCCGCGGGCCGCAAATTGCCGACCCCTGCATTAAGCCTACTACCGCCTGTAGAGAGCAGAGAAATCGCAATCGCAAAGCAACCTTCAAACGATATCAAAGGTTTTCTTGGTGTAATTCAACGTTTGGAATTATGATATTGTTAAATCAAATGCTGCCGAAAAATTCTAACTATTTTAACGCTGCATCAAGCAATGGTGAAAATCTTCTAGATTGTCATGACTCGTATCATGTTGCCTATGTTTGAATAAATGGATCAATCAATTTATGAAATGGTTCTTGTATAAAATATTATATCAGTTGGTACTTATCTCATCATTCCTTGAAACAGGTGATATAGAATAAAGAAAAATGTGTATATGTATATCTTCGTGGTTGCTACGATATAAGTTTGACTAGTTAATCAACGGTGCGGCATGCAATACGTGTGACGTTCGTTATTCCAATCTGACTACTAGTCGTACGTACGACGTCGAATAGTAGACCAGATAAGACGAAGTGTCGTTCAAATGGTGATTCAACTATGAAACTTGGCATGCATATTCACATTGGGCCATTCTTCAAATCCAATCACCACGCCATTGAAAATCCAAGTTAGCGGTCATTGTTTTTTTCTTCAAAAAAGCAGCATTTATTTTCGGTTATTTTGAGATAAGATTAATGTTAATTTTATTTTACATGCAGGCCAATCTAACTGGACACAGGTTCCAATCACATGTATAATGGTAAGTGGTATTAAAAGAGGCAGCCCCTTTATTGGTGAAAATTAGGCCCTCTGCGTCAAGAGCAAGATGTCAGACTCCAGGATATCGAAGGTTTCATTAGAATCTTCCACTTGGCCTTGCTTATTTTCGTACAGAGCGTACTATTTATCAACCCCTTCCCTCCCTTTCATTAGTACTTTAATATGTCTATACATTTCCAAATTGAGGGTCATCATAGATATATGTAGCTATGTAACAATAACACACCATAGGCGGGTACCGGAGGGCATGGAGGGCACGTGACCCCCTAGGAATCTGGAATTTTGGCGCGCTATGCCTGCGCTAGAGTGGCGAGCCCCTTGGCCTTTTGAGCCCCTTAAATGCCCCTTGTGAACATCGAACAGCGCTTTGGACAGTCCTGAGGACTAGACACTGAGCAATATAAAAACTTACATTGATAAGGAAGTATTTAAGCAAAATCGCATTTTAAATCCTCATATAAAATATTTTACGAACGGTAACTTATTCAAAACAATTCTCTCAAATTTGTGAAGTGTACGTTGACAGTAAAATATACACAGAAGCAAACAATTGAGACATAAACGGCGTGGACGTCCATTTGGAAGCACTTGTTTTAAATAATGTACGTGTAACTAAGTTCTCCCAGGTTCGAACTCATTTCAGTACCTTTCTTCTGTACTCTTTCTAGCGCACGGCATCTTTTGTTAGGTTAATATGGAGTATAAAGTATTATATTTCATAATGTTTACATAAAGTGTTTGCCATATGTGTAGACAGGTCCGTAGGCTGGTAAGGTGTGATGTGTGTGCAAGCACGTCCTCGTCTGAGGCAACAGAGTTCAAATCGAGGTCTCAAAGGTGGGGAACAGTTGGAGGTTTAAAGGGGGCATTTAGAGGTTTTAGGGGGTTTCAATGGGAGTACAGTGGGGGTTGTGTTAGGAGCCCCAAGGGATGGGTGCAGATGGTCTAAAGGGTTGAGCAGTTGGGGGTTTAGTGGGAGCAATCGCCGAAAACGCACCTAAAACATACACCACGCTACGGGCCTGTTGCATCGTCACATCACAACTCAGTCTCTGGCACAGGCAGTAAAACAGCGACCACTGATATGACCACGATACTGCATAATGATGACAAGTATCTTAAATATAATAATTATTTAATCATGTCAATGTGTGTGTGTGTGTGCGTGTGTGCGTGTGTGTGTTCATGTGCGTGCATATGTGTGCGTATGTGTGTGTGTGTATGTGAGTGTGTGTGTGTCTGCATGCATACATGTGGGTGTGCGCGTGCGTGCGTGTGTGTGTGGCTGTGCACGAGCACATGCAAGTGAGCGTGTGCATGTTTGTGCGCATGTACGCGTGTATGTGCATGTGTCTGTATGCACAGTGTGTGCGCATGCGTGTACTTGCATGTGTGCATATTTGTGTGCGAGCATGTGTATGTGTGTGTGCGTGTGCGTGCGTGTGTGCGCGTGTCTGCGTGTCGTATTTGTAAGTATATGAATCGTAGTGGTTGTAGACAACGTAATTATTAGGCCCTATACAGTATGTAGATGCAACTAGAGGCAGACAATTTGTAAACGTGGAATGGTGTCAACAGTTTATTACAGGAATCCATCAAATAAGGTTAACATTGAACAAAATGATCTGTAATAGTTTCGGGGAAGTCGATATTGAAGAAATTCTGTTGCCGATTGACCATTGTTGAAAGAGTGTCGAGACACGTTTTTAAGCAGTCGATTTCGTGGCTGATGATTGACACACATCATTCGAACAACCTGAAACAGTCGCATTGTTTAGATGAGTAACACATTGCTCCAAACAAGTCGTTGTTGTTGAACACTCACAACACAAAGGAGAATGGGTGTTTTTTTTATAGCAGTGATGCATCATTTGATAGTTAATTAATACTATTTTGGCAACACGACGCAACATATAATTTGCAAAAATGAAACATTTGCATATGTTTCGACATGGTGTCAATCGCCTGGAGACACCGTTTTCAGTACGATACGCCACATCAAAATATCGTCATTACAACAACGGCCTGAATTTATATTAACAACACATGCTATATATCAACATGTTAGCTTAATGTTTTACAGCTTTGATTTCGTGTCACTAAAATGTAGTTACTCAAACTTTCAATGAGGCCGTTCCAAAATGATGATGTTCAAAACAACGTACAGCTACATAGTTGTACGTTGTTTTGTACGTTTACTCTTCTAATGTAACTAATTCGTACCACTGTCATTCAGTCCCTTCAGTGAAATCACACCGAAGGCAGGAAGCACTTAGAAGAAACGGAACGGTAAAACTCACCGTAGCTGCATCTAGTTGGTGTACCTACAGCGGCAGGTGTTGGAGCGCCACTGGCACGTCTCCGTATTGCCATCCCAGACGAGAGGATAGGGGCACTGGACAACGGACATGAAGCCTTTGCAACACTTGACGTAACTGTTGCAGAGGTAGCAATGCTGGTAGGTGCCGTCCCGCCTGTCCTGGCACGAGGAGATGCCGCGATAGCCCGTCATGCAGTCTGAGACAGAGGAACGAGCCGTTATCAAAGACTAAAAAAATTAACACTTTTTATTTCCAGTCTGAATTAAATATAGTCTAGGAATAACGTCCTGATTCTGGACCCTCTCCACCACCCTGTTCAAGGTCCCTTTTGGTCGCGCATTTCTGCACATTTTCTGCACAGTTTCTTGCGACACGTAGCGGTCGAGGTGACGTCACCGCAGGTAGCACCGCTGGATGGTGTTTCAGGCCGTGCATAAAATTGCGATCGTGGAATTTAATATTATTTTATATCACCGTAAAGATAATCATCTTACCTATAAATGTGTAGCTGGGTGCTCACAGGAGTGTTGTTTAGTTTTGAGTTATTGCTGTTTGAACATTAGGAATATTCAAACTTGCAATATGAATAAGTATTTTTTTTATATCACAGTAAAGATAATAATCGTATATACAAATATGCAGCTGGACGTACCCATGACTTATTTTTAGTTTTTAGTTATTTCTCTTTTAACGTAGCGAATGCTAAGCGGATATAATGCAAGGTTGAACAATCGCGATGTTCAAACGGCAATGATTCAAAATGTTAACACAATTCTTTTGTACATCCAGCGACAAACGTGTAGATAACATTATTATCTTTACGGTGATATAAAATAATATTAAATTCTACAATTGCAATTCCATGTACAGTCGGAAACAACAAGCCGCACCGCCGCTCGCCGTATAAAAGGATAGGTCGCGCTCAGCGGCATTGCCTGTAGTGACTTCAGCAACATATGATGGGGTGGTTGCATTGTGACAAACAAATGATCACGTTTGATTGGGCTTAGTGACATGAATTCGAAATGAACACGCTTCGTATTTGACACATTACTTGACAAGAGTATTACATTTACCTATACGAAGTTTCAAAGACATTACAAATTTCATTTCACTTAGTCTTTAAGAGAACAGTACTCATTTTGATGTTTCGTGAGTTTAATTGGCCTGGTAGCAGTCACGAGTATCGTGGGCACAAATTAATGTTTTCTTGCTGATAACACTGGAGTGATATATTAAAAATATTGTAGTACACCCGTTACAATTAATATTAGAACATTAACATATAAGCAAATATTCAGCTCTTGTGCCACAACATAACAAGTTCACAATGAATCGTATCTGAGTGCAGCGTCCGTACGTTTGGTAACGATTATAAATGTTTTGTATTACTGTTCCAAGCTCAGAAAACCGTTCACCGCCTATTTGACGATGCTTGACGTAAGCTGCTACATATTGTAATTTGGTTGTTCGTAGAAACAAGACCAAGTGACTTACGTCGGTAGCATCGGCGTGCGAACGGGTGGTAGCAGGAGTTGCCGCCGCAGACCTTGTAGTTGAGGTGGCCGTTATTGCACCGGAAGTAATGGGGGCATGCCCTGCACGCGCACGGGTATTGGCCGTTGGGACGTCCGACGCACGAGTCCTGACAGCCTGTAGAACATGGAAGCGTCGCCGTTAACGAGTGCAAAGACACAATGAGCAACCGTGAGACAAAAACAGCCAACAAACGTCTCCATTTAATAGGTGCGTTCAAGTGTACGCTTTGAAAACGACGTCGATCGCTGTTTTATGTGTGAAGCATTTTGATTACAAGCCACCATAACAGGAATTGAGATCTGATCGACTGGACATCTCACGAAGATTATGGTGATGATAATAAAGAAGAGGAAGATGAAGATGATGATAATGTTGATGATGATGATGGTGACAATGTGTGGACAATGTAAGAAAGTTGACTTACTAGCGTATGCGGAGACTGCTACTGCAGCCAACACGAACACAGCAATGATGAGTTTGTTCATGCTGTTTGAGTAGTTAGCACTGAAACACTGCAAATACAACGAAGACATCCAACATACACAATATCAACAGACGCCCCAAATCTTATCTGCTGAAACCCGTATTTTTTATTTAAATTCTGATTAGATTCATATAATATTTTGATTCGGTCTGTGACAGTCTTATTGAGATCGAGTTTTGCTATTTACCAGTGTGACAATTAATATACAGCAGACAACAATCCGCTGCTATTTGTTGAAAGCCCGCCTAGCATCAAAAACGTATTTCTTCTTTGACCGCTGTAAGTTTCCCAATGAAATTGATACATAGCACATGTTTCAGAAAACAAGAAAATACGTTCTTTATCACGATTTTTACATTTTCTAGCAAATCCGTATTAAAACGAAATAAAGCCGCATTCCTTTCCTAACATCACACGTCCGTATTGTTTGCCTGTTCGGACAATCCGCATATATGCATGAAGGGCTCTTTAGTTTAATTTATTATAAGTCTTATGTCAAACGTTCTTCACTATAAGTGAATTTTCTTATGCATGTGCAATTTCAATGAGAGAAGTAAACTCTTCTCGTCTACTCGTGTCTACACTACATTTTACGCAGAATAAGATCGGTAAGAGAAGACACCTACCCGGTAATAGCTCGTGAAGTTCGGCTGCTGTTGTCGAGTGATTCAAGTGAGAATTTCGGCTGCTTTTATACGTTTCGCGAACACCACTGTTGTCTTTTGTTGGACGAGTGTAACCCCATCTGGGAGGGGTGCTCGAATCGACTGACAGGACACGCCGTCGGTGTGTGATGAACCGCAACGAGGTTTAAAACGATAAGGGGGTATAATGAAACATTTCGCATCAAATGAATTGCAAAATAAGAAATATGTCGTATCATTGGCAAAACCAATTTATCTTTAAGAAAGGTTACAACCCTATGCTAAAACTAAAACTTGAGATAGATAACAAAACTGCATAGTGCGTCATACGACTATCGACGTGAACACGCGTATAATTCCACTTGGAAAAAGAGACAACACTACTGTACAATGTTCGGTTTTTATTTTTATCCTTGGTGCTTTCTTTAAAAACACACTTGCGTTGTAGCAAACCTGTTTGGTGGAAGAGCTGCGAAAACCCGTCGTAAATGTTTTACTGTTTCTGACACGTTCTGGCGGTGGAAGCAGATTGGTATTGTTAGTGCCACGTACTGTAACTTTTTTATGGAAATTTCAGAAAATATGCAATTAGTTCCAACTAAAATTCTTTGATTCTGTTGCTTTTTGTGAAGTTCGCTGTCGTTTACGTTCAGTTTGAAGTACCCTAATCAAGATTGCCAACAGGTCATCTTGAAGACGCGTCGGAACAAAGAGCGATTGATGATTCATTTTTAATGCGGTCAATGCCAAAATTTATTCACTGTGTTGCTCGTTGTGATATTAATATATCACATTAGTATTAAGCGAAATCATTGTTAGCAAGAGATAGACGGCTGCTAACAAACAGCATGCAAAAAAACATATGTTGCAGGTGAATTTAGTTTGGAGGAAGAAATAAAGGATGCACACGACATCATAATACTGTGAACAGGACTACGAGATTTCGCCGGCTGATGAATTTTTTGATTAGTTAGGTATACAATCACGCATATATAAACCATGAAATTGTGACGTTTGGAGAAGTCCATAATTGCGGATACTGTTTAAATATAATAGTTATGTTGTTATGTTACGATGTTATGTATGTGGGTACCAGGTACTTTGGTCTAAAATGCAACTATCATCAGGGCCTATGTATTACTTCAGTGTAATAAACGCGAAGCGATATTAACACAGAAAGAAATGTGGAAACACTGAGCATTTAGCATGTTCTTTACCTTCAGTTGCCTAAGCCAAACAGTCCCTTCCGGTGTTAACGCAGTGGTTTTACAACATATTCGCCCTGAAAATATCGCTTTTACGTAGGAATGTTAGTTGAAAACATCCGTTCATTGTGACATGTGAAGTTTACCATATGTACATAACTTTTTACTACATTACATTAAAAAACATATTAAAACAAGTTTATAAGAAGCCTGACGTCAAGTGTTCGACAAGTAAGTTTAATGAAGTGAAGTTGTGATGACATATTTGCATTCAATCACTGCAGCCTGTAATGACTTGTAACGTCCGCTGCCCCGTGACCAAAGCTGCCTGTTGCCATTGCAAGTATCGGACGGTCTTTCAGTGGTCACAGGCGTGCGAACATACATCTGTAACTTACACTAACGTAGCACAGTCAGATACGTTTAAACATATTATTGGTGTAAATACAAAATGTATTTTAAAACTAAGATAATGCAAGTAATAGAACCTACACGCGATAAATTCGGTAAGTATTACACAATTGCACAAAGTGGGTTGGTGGAAAAAAATAAAATTAATATAAATGTTAGCGCGATATCCAGTCTTTAGGACACCTCAAACTCGCCACATTCCACCCTCTGATTGACGTGTTCATGTGGTTACTATAACGATTTCTCGGGAAAGCATTCAGGCTCACTGCAATTACTGCGCGAATGTTATTCATACACATATAAATCGTGTGCACACTGATACTGACATATATCAGATCACCATCAAGAAAGTTCAGTAATATGAGACGGATTCAAAGTGTTTTTGAAATACGTTATGCTATTTGATCTAATATTTTGCCAATAATAAAACTGGTTCACTACGGTATGCCACGATGAAAATCACGAACTTAATTGGTGACACTATGATATTGTCATTCAACGTGCTCGTCAGACAATAAAACAAGGAAAAGTACACAGTGTTTTGCATTTTGTGCGTGTGGTGTAAGACAGTACGTCCCCTACTGTTCGTAGAAGCAAAACACCCAAAGGCAATATAACGGACCGTATTGCCCCATTTTGGGGGGTCGTCTTGCTTCATGGTATGGTGCAGGGCGGTTTTCGGATATTCGTATTATGTTTCATATCTAGTACTTATCTGGATCGACTGTTTATTGAAAATACATTCTGGGTAACACATATCTAAATCGTATGTAATATGAAAACATTAAGTCGTGTTAGCACAGTTTCATGGAGTGCAATCTGAACGTTTTCTTTATGGGAGACGCGCTGCTCCAAGCAACCATGCTCGTTGGTAAGTAACCTGCTGCTTACGTGTGTCGTTTCTTGCAAGTCCAGGGAATAGCAGTTACCGAGTCAATTCAATAGCTTAACGCTTGTCTGATCACTGGTTGGCAATGCTACAAGACAGGTAGCTGGGGTGTAGAAAAAATGTTTTTTTGTTTTACTGCCGCATATGATGATGTATATATATATATATATATATATATATATATATATAGCGCGTCTTAGAAGGCAAAGTGGAGGGAAAGAGAGGAAGGGGAAGACCAAGTAGAAGATGGGAGCAGGACACCAGCGACTGGTTGGAAGACGACATCGTGAGAGCAGGGAAACGAACGGCAGATAGAGCAGCGTATCGAGGGATCATCTGGGCAGCTACGTCTATCAGAGATATGCTGAACTGAAGAAGATATATAGCGCGGGCAAAGACGGGATACAACTGGATTAAAAGAAAACAATGACCAATGTGTAAGCGTTAACTCCGACACATAATGTTGCGATAGATATAACTTTTATTACTATTTTTAAATTTTTACATATTTTATATTGCATGTACATTTGTTTTATTTGTTTTAATATGCTGCTCTACACTCCAAATAAATTTCCCTCCCAAGGGACAATGAAATATTGTGATTGTGATTGAACTGTGCACCTAAAGACACTGGTCGTGAAACCGCATGTTGCGTGACGTCAAACTCAACTATGATGTCTGTATCAAGATTAAAAATAATGTAATAAACCGCTTATTGCGCAGCTCACGCTAATCGATAATTGGACATAATACAATAAAGTAGTAGCAATCCCAATTTCGCATTCTCAGACATAACTGTTGCATTGTAGGAGACAATAGCACCAGGGTAATTTTTTCACAGCATTATGAATTTCAGTTCTTTTACAGTTTTTTACAACCTAAAATAAGGATGCTGAAGTCTAATGCCGTTTGTTAAATAAACAAGACATTTTCTATGTTGATGCAGGCCTGTATATTTGACGTGTGTTAACCAAGAACCAGAACAACTAAATATGCGTGTGTGTGCTTGTGTGTGTGTGTGAGCGTGTTTGCTCCTGTTTGTGCGTGCGTGCGTGCGTGCGGTTGTGCTCTTGTGTGTGCGTGTGTTTGTGGTGTGTGCGTTTAATAATAATAAATAACTTCTTACGCGCCAATATCCTCAGACAATCCGAGCTCAGTGGCGCACCAAAACCAAAGGATTAAGCATTCTCGTACTCGTGTGATAGGCGAAAGTCGTCAACAAATGGATGGATTTGTTAGGAAGCTAGGGAGGATAGGCGATATTAAAAAGATAGGTTTTGAGGTGACGACGAATGACGACGAAATGTAACAATATGTTCTGCTGATGTAACATTAACGGGAAGCGAATTCCATATAGTTGGCGCGGCAACTGAAAATGCTCGAGTTCCAGCCTTTGTCTGAACTCAAGGAACATATAGCAACTTCGAACTAGACGATCGAAGTTGTCTGGCTTGTCTAGCTGGTGTGAGCATTGAGTGTAAATAACTAGGTTGTTTGGATTGAAGGGCTTGGTAGGTGATTGTGCAGATCTTATACATAATGCAATATCGCACAATGCAGTGATTTTAGATGTGGCACTGAGCGGGAGAATCGAGGAGATTGTGTGACTACCCTTGCTAAACAATTTTGGACACGTTGTAGTTTTGCAATATCCTTGATAGCAATATTATGAAGGAGGGAATTGCAATAATCTAATCTGCTGCTAACAAGAGCTGTTGCGATAGTCTTAGCGACAGAAAGCGACATATGTCGGCGAATGCAGCGAAGATCACGGATGTGATCAAAACAGCAACGGCACGTTTGGGATATGTGTTGTCTGAAATTGAAGTCGCAATCAAAGGTCACTCCTAGATTCTGCTGGTGTGATATTTTAACTCAGGATGCACTCATTAAGTTTACCTCGCTGCAATGGAGTACCAATGATGAGGAATTCAGTTTTGTCTGCATTTAACTTTAATTTGCTATCGGTCATCCATGAGAAAACATCTTGGAGACAATCGTTGAGTCGGTTTAGAGAGTGACTTTTATCGGGCGTGGCCAAGGAAATGTAGATATGTGTGTCATCTGCATAAAGGTGATGATCCAAGTTATGACTTTGGATTACAGAGCTGAGTGGCGTAGTGTAGAGAGTGAAAAGCAAAGGCCCAAGAACGGAACCCTGGGGAATGCCACATGAAGTGGGGAGTGAGTTTGAAAAGTAATTATCTATCTTTATACATTGATGTCTATTGGTTAGATATGAAGAAAACCAGGTCAGAGCTGTGCCAGATATGCCATACCACATTGATAAACGTTTGACAAGAGTGTTGTGATCAATGGTATCAAAGGCGGCAGACAGATCAAGCAAGGTAAGTGCAGTTACTTTGCCTTTATCAATGTTTAATATAACATATTAGTTTAGGTGTACTTTGTTGTGTAAGGTTATTATACTGTCCCGAAAAGGTTGTGCCTGTGTCTTAGCAACCTTTCCGACAGTGCGCAGACGTTAACGTTGGCACAACGTGATTTCGTCGGCATCATCAAACAACGTCATAGCAACATTGCTACGTCATTGCTAAATAGCGTCGATTATTCAGGAACCAAGATTTGCCGCGACCATTTGTCAGCCATACGATGGCCAGGAATCAACTATTACTAGAAAAACTAACACTATATTGTGCAACTTGGCCTCGTATAGCCCAAGAAGGGAGTCAACATGCAGTGGCGCAGTGGATAGAGCATCGAACTCTCAGTCGAGACAACCCAGATTTGAATTCTGCTCTGCCATGTCGAACCTTGGTAAAGTTCGTTCATTTTACGATGCTACAGTTCACTCAGCTGTAGGAATGAGTACCTGGCTATACACAGTGGTGGATATTTGTGTATCAATAGTTGGCTGGATGCTTCCCAGAGAAGTCTAGATGGTGCTCGATTGAGCAGGTCTGCCAAAGAGTAAAGAGCGATGCACTTTGAATTGTCCTAAGGACTGGATACTGCGTTATATTAAGCATATAAGGACTCTCCTTTACTTTTTAACATGTTTATTAGACAGAACTCAACAAGTAAAAATAGAAAATGAATATTCGCATTCTGGTCGCCCCAATAATGAATGAGAGTACCAAAGTGAATCTTGTCTGGAAATTTTCTAGTCCAAATAAACAATTTGGAAACGCCTATTTTGTTCCGGGGAAATTATTCATCAGACGCCAAACCTATATTTTTGAATATGTAAATACTAAACCCGAGACACCAAGTGATAATAATATGACTAGCGATACATATGGACGAACAGTTAATCTAGAATATTGCAATAATCTCTAGGGAAGTTCCCAGGAGAGACAATAGTAAAATCTAAACACTTCTTGCCTTTTAAGCAAAAAAAGAATACATTATTTTGTCTGATAAAATAAATACTAAATCGCCAACAAAATGCAAATGTGTAAATCGCTCTGAGTTTGTCACATGGCCAGTACTTGTCATATGGCCAGTATTTGTCACGTGGTCAGCACTTGTCACGTGGTCAGGAGGAGATCTGGAAATGTATTAAGCCTAAATGTGTTTGTAAAGCAAGATTTCAGTGACATGTATTTAGTGATTATGAGTATACAATGGCTGACTGGCTATGAACATTCTAATGAAAATGGTGGATAAACTTCTTATTCAGACCCAGCGCAAATCTATCGTTAGTGTATCACTGAAATTAGGAATGTATTGTTAAAATTACAAGTGTATCAGTGAGATTACAATTATATAGGTGATATTACACATTTATATAGGTGAAATTACAAGTGAATCAGTGAGATTACAATTATATAGGTGAGATTACACATTTATATAGGTGAAATTACAAGTGAATCAGTGAGAGTACAACTATATTTGTGAGATTACAGGTGTATGGGTGAGGTGACAAGTGTATTGGTGGGGATGCAACTGTATCGGGTGTACACCATCCTCACAAGTCAGGGGTGGTAGTTGAATATACTATCCTTGGCAGACATCCTACAAAATGTATGAAAGTTAACTGAATTAGGCCTAATTACTCGTTCCACCATTCCCATGAGAGACTGAGCAGTAATGTTTATTACAACAATTACTTCTACTTCTGGAACCAAAATAGCTGAATCTTGAAATTAGTGGCTGATTATTGGCTGAGCTTAACTTCATCGTGTTGCAAGGTGATGCTGCTAGTGAGACTGATATAATCAGCAGAGCCCCCTGGCAAGGAGGTGGATCACGCCAATGGTCAAACCACCTGTGGGTATTTTAGCGCCATCTACTGCCAACTTCAGCATTTTCAACTTTTTGACAAGCACAACACGTAACAACAAAAGACAGGTGTAATATAGCATTTATCAAAACTAACGTTTGTTTTGTTATGTACATTCTTGCTACGTGGCCGGATTGTTGAATATCTGTGCAAGAGCAAATTCATAGATGTCCTTATTGACGCAGTGGGTCATCTGTTTCTTCGCCGGTGCTCCATATGAATCATCAACCAGAGGCTCCTGAAAACACCACCAACAGATTCTAGTTGTCAACTCAGACTAGTGTACACCAACGTATTCTAGCTGTCAACTCAGACTAGTGTACACCAACAGATTCTAGTTGTCAACTCAAACTAGTGTACAACAACATATTCTAGTTGTCAACTCAGACTAGTGTACACCAACAGATTCTAGTTGTCAACTCAGACTAGTGTACACAAACAGATTCTAGTTGTCAACTCAGTGTAGTGTACACCAACATATTCTAGTTGTCAACTGAGACTAGTGTACACCAACAGATTCTAGTTGTCATCTCAGACTAGTGTAAACCAACAGATTCTAGTTGTCAACTCAGACTAGTGTACACCAACATATTCTAGCTGTCAACTCAGACTAGTGTACACCAACAGATTCTAGTTGTCAACTCAAACTAGTGTACGCCAACGTATTCTAGTTGTCAACTCAGACTAGTGTAGACCAACAGATTCTAGTTGTCATCTCAGACTAGTGTAAACCAACAGATTCTAGTTGTCAACTCAGACTAGTGTACACCAACGTATTCTAGCTGTCAACTCAGACTAGTGTACACCAACAGATTCTAGTTGTCAACTCAAACTAGTGTACACCAACGTATTCTAGTTGTCAACTCAGACTACTGTACACCAACAGATTCTAGTTGTCAACTCAGACTAGTGTACACCAACATATTCTAGTTGTCAACTCAGTGTAGTGTACACCAACATATTCTAGTTGTCAACTGAGACTAGTGTACACCAACAGATTCTAGTTGTCATCTCAGACTAGTGTAAACCAACAGATTCTAGTTGTCAACTCAGACTAGTGTACACCAACAGATTCTAGTTGTCAACTCAGACTAGTGTACACCAACATATTCTAGTTGTCAACTCAGACTAGTGTACACCAACATATTCTAGTTGTCAACTCAGACTAGTGTACACCAACATATTCTAGTTGTCAACTCAGACTAGTGTACACCAACAGATTCTAGTTGTCAACTCAGACTAGTGTACACCAACATATTCTAGTTGTCAACTCAGACTAGTGTACACCAACATATTCTAGTTGTCAACTCAGACTAGTGTACACCAACATATTCTAGTTGTCAACTCAGCCTAGTGTACACCAACATATTCTAGTTGTCAGCTCAGACTAGTGTACACCAACAGATTCTAGTTGTCAACTCAGACTAGTGAACACCAACATATTCTAGTTGTCAACTCAGACTACTGTACAACAACAGATTCTAGTTATAAACTCAGACTACTGTACACCAACATATTCTAGTTGTCAACTCAGACTAGTGTACACCAACATATTCTAGTTTTCAACCCAGACTAGTGTACACCGACAGATTCTAGTTGTCAACGCAGACTAGTGTACACCAACAGATTCTAGTTGACAACCCAGACTAATGAACACCAACATATTCTAGTTGTCAACTCAGACTACTGTACACCAACAGATTCTAGTTATAAACTCAGACTACTGTACACCAACAGATTCTAGTTATAAACTCAGACTAGTGTACACCAACATATTCTAGTTGTCATCTCAGACTAGTGTACACCAACATATTCTAGTTGTCATCTCAGTCTAGTGTACACCAACATATTCTAGTTTTCAACTCAGACTATTGTACACCAACAGATTCTAGTTGTCAAGGCAGACTAGTGTACACCAACAGATTCTAGTTGTCAACTCAGACTAATGTACACAGTAAAACAAACATCAAACTATAACATAATACAAGGATACCAGTGGGGAGAATATTTGGGATTGTTTCACTCTTGCAATGTCTGGAATACTATTGTGATACTATTACGAGTGTCATAGCTATTGGAATAGTAAAACCAAATAGCAAATACCCAGGAAAAGTAGTTCCAAATCCTAATTTATGGAGAAATGGCCCTGGAGCCTGTAGATTCCTACAATGGTCAGTCCATAAATGATGCTGCTATTGTTGACAACTTTTCAAGTTAAATCAATAAATAAGTAAAATTTAAAAAAATAAATTAAATTGTTGTGTGTGACAACATATTTTGGTAGCTGTCATGTTGGCTCACAATGTGCATCAATAGTTTGACGAGTTGTTATAATCTAGATATACAAGTATTACATATTTCAACTGTCAGCCTCACTGTCACACTAACAACACAGCCACACTGTCACACTAACAACACAGCTACACTGTCACACTAACAACACAGCCACACTGACAACACAGCTACACAGTCATACTAACAACACAGCTACAATGTCACAGTAACAACACAGCCACACTGTCACACTAACAACACAGCTACAATGTCACACTAATAACACAGCTACACTGTCACACTAACAACACAGCTACAATGTCACACTAACAACACAGCCACTCTGTCACACTAACAACACAGCTACACTGTCACACTAACAACACAGCTACAATGTCACAGTAACAACACAGCTACAATATCACACTAACAACACAGCTACAATGTCACACTAACAACACAGCCACTCTGTCACACTAACAACACAGCTACACTGTCACACTAACAACACAGCCACACTGTCACACTAACAACACAGCTACAATATCACACTAACAACACAGCTACACTGTCACACTAACAACACAGCTACAATATCACACTAACAACACAGCTACACTGTCACACTAACAACACAGCTACAATGTCACACTAACAACACAGCCACTCTGTCACACTAACAACACAGCTACACTGTCACACTAACAACACAGCTACAATGTCACAGTAACAACACAGCTACAATATCACACTAACAACACAGCTACAATGTCACACTAACAACACAGCCACTCTGTCACACTAACAACACAGCTACACTGTCACACTAACAACACAGCCACACTGTCACACTAACAACACAGCTACAATATCACACTAACAACACAGCTACACTGTCACACTAACAACACAGCTACACTGTCACACTAACAACACAGCCACACTGTCACACTAACAACACAGCTACAATATCACACTAACAACACAGCCACACTATCACACTAACAACACAGCCACACTGTCACACTAACAACACAGCCACACTATCACACTAACAACACAGCCACACTGTCACACTAACAACACAGCCACACTGTCACACTAACAACACAGCCACACTATCACACTAACAACACAGCCACACTGTCACACTAACAACACAGCCACACTGTCACACTAACAACACAGCTACACTGTCATACTAACAACACAGCTACAATGTCACACTAACAACACAGCTACAATGTCACACTAATAACACAGCTACACTGTCACACTAACAACACAGCTACAATGTCACACTAACAACACAGCCACACTGTCACACTAACAACACAGCCACACTGTCACACTAACAACACAGCTACAATATCACACTAACAACACAGCCACACTATCACACTAACAACACAGCCACACTGTCACACTAACAACACAGCCACACTATCACACTAACAACACAGCCACACTGTCACACTAACAACACAGCCACACTGTCACACTAACAACACAGCCACACTGTCACACTAACAACACAGCTACAATGTCACACTAACAACACAGCTACAATGTCACACTAACAACACAGCCACACTGTCACACTAACAACACAGCTACACTGTCACATTAACAACACAGCTAAAGTGTAACATTAACAACACAGCTACAATGTCACACTAACAACACAGCCACACTGTCACATTAACAACACAGCTAAAGTGTCACATTAACAACACAGCTAAAGTGTCACATTAACAACACAGCTACAATGTCACATTAACAACACAGCTACAATGTCACACTAGCAACACAGCTACACTGTCACACTAACAACACAGCTAAAGTGTAACATTAACAACACAGCTATAATGTCACAGTAACAACACAGCCACACTGTCACACTAACAACACAGCTAGTGTCACATTAACAACACAGCCACACTGTCACACTAACAACACAGCCACACTATCACACTAACAACACAGCTAAAGTGTAACATTAACAACACAGCTACAATGTCACATTAACAACACAGCTAAAGTGTAACATTAACAACACAGCCACACTGTCACATTAACAACACAGCTAAAGTGTAACATTAACAACACAGCTACAATGTCACACTAACAACACAGCCACACTGTCACATTAACAACACAGCTAAAGTGTAACATTAACAACACAGCTACAATGTCACACTAACAACACAGCCACACTGTCACATTAACAACACAGCTAAAGTGTAACATTAACAACACAGCTACAATGTCACACTAACAACACAGCTACAATGTCACACTAACAACACAGCCACACTAACAACACAGCTAAAGTGTAACATTAACAAAACAGCTACAATGTCACACTAACAACACAGCCACGCTGTCATATTAACAACACAGCTAAAGTGTAACATTAACAACACAGCTACAATGTCACACTAACAACACAGCCACACTGTCACATTAACAACACAGCTAAAGTGTAACATTAATAACACAGCCACGCCGTCACATTAACAACACAGCTAAAGTGTAACATTAACAACACAGCTACAATGTCACACTAACAACACAGCCACACTGTCACATTAACAACACAGCTAAAGTGTAACATTAACAACACAGCCACGCTGTCACATTAACAACACAGCTAAAATGTATCATTAACAACACAGCCACGCTGTCACATTAACAACACAGCTAAAGTGTAACATTAACAACACAGCCACACTGTCACACTAACAACATAGCTACAATGTCACACTAACAACACAGCCACACTGTCACATTAACAACACAGCTAAAGTGTAACATTAACAACACAGCTACACTGGTGATGGCAAAATTAATATATAATATTTGATAAC
This sequence comes from Paraescarpia echinospica, assembly GCA_020002185.1. Lineage (NCBI taxonomy): Eukaryota > Metazoa > Annelida > Polychaeta > Sabellida > Siboglinidae > Paraescarpia > Paraescarpia echinospica. The sequence continues at coordinate 64,063,962 of CM034532.1, forward strand.
CCATTGCCACAAATAGCTCAGATTCTATGTATATTAATAAAATCCAAATTAGTTCTGTTAATGGGAATAACAACACCTATTGCTTGAATTCATGCTATAATACATCCTGCTATCTATTTCCATGTCCACCAAGCCAAAAAAATAAATGAATTAGAAATTCCACATTTTATGCTGTGCATCCGGACATTTTCGAATATGCATATTTTTGGCGCGCTTTTCGGGATGCCGAGATGTGACGTCACTTATGACTCAAACTCGCATCAGGCCGACCCTTTCCATGCATTCAGAGCATGTTTATTAGTATAGCTTTTGGGTCGAAACGAGTGTCAGAATGAGTTATTGTGCAATATTCCGATGTAATACAAACACTAGTCATCATAGAGAAACAAGCAGTTATCTTACGGTTCCACATGAATCGAATTTTATTCAAAACAAATGAATGCGATTGCGCAACAACTAGTACAAGTCGACTAGGTCTAGGTTTTGCCGAGCTTGGGCTCATTTTCAAAATAATTATATCAAATGCAACCAATGGGAGATAATCTACACCAATAAACATACATAGCAAACAGATATTGTATCCAGCTACAGAAAGTAACGTCTATAATCTCATAATATCACTAGAATATCGATATATGAAGGAATTGTACAATTTATCATAACAACTTAAATCAGTCAGAGAGTTTCCGCTGGTGCCACTAGCCACCTTTCAGTGCATTGGGTGTTGGAAGGAGGAGTGTCTGCAGAAGGAGATAATTAGTTTGACAGATATTGTGAAGGGAATGGAGATAGGAATTAGCAAGGAGGTAGGTCGAATGGAGAGAGACGACAGGGAGAGAGGTGAGAATACTGCAAGACTGAAGGAGAATAGCAGTGGCAAGAAAACTAAGGAAAGGAGATTGAGAGGAGGGAAGGTGATTGGAGGGGAAGAAATTGTAAAACCGACGACAGAAAATGTGACAAGTGTGAAGGTGACAGGGGAGAAAGTGACCGTACAGGAGGGAGGGAAGATGGGACGGGAGAGGAGAGAAGAAAATGAGATGGAAGGAAAGATGAAGGGACGAAAGGAAGTGAGAGCAAATGTGATAGAAGAGAAGTCAAAAAATACAAAACGCTATAAGGGAAGTAAGCAAACGGGACTGTATTATTATGGGGGATTTTAACCACGGGCATATACAATGGAAATCTTTACAGAGTATGGGGAGTGAGGACCACAAGTTTTTAGTTTTAGTTCAAGATACTTTCCTTTCTCAATATATGCTAGAACCAACCAGGGGTGAGAATGTGTTAGACATAGTTTTGTCCTCACAGAATGAATTAGTTGACAATGTCAAGATATGTGAGCCACTGGGGAGTAGTGATCACAACCAGATACATTTTACCATCAAAGTAAAATCAGAAAGGAATAGTAAAAAGCAGTATAGGAGAAATTTCCACAAAGGAAGGTATAAGGACATGAGGAAATATTTAGCAAAGATAGACTGGAATAACACACTGAAAAATAAGACAGCAACAGAATGCTGGAATATATTAAAGAGTGAAATTAAGTGCATAGTTGATATTTTTGTACCCTTCAAAAAACAAGGGAAACGGTCCAAAAAGAAACACTTATCGAAAGAAGCCATTAGAAAAATTAAGCATAAACAAATTATGTGGAAGTCATATAGATGTATTGGAAATGATGAAGACTAAAACTGGTATAAAGAAGCACTTAACCAAGCTACAGCTGAAATTAGAAATTCAAAGAGACGCTATGAACAACAATTAGGACGCTATGAACAACAATTAGCTAGTAATATAAAACATGACAGCAAGAGTTTTTATGCGTATGTTCGAAGCAAACAGAAACTGCTGGAAATATAATATCAGAGGGATTCTTAATGGCAGAAGACCTGAATGAGTACTTTAGTTCAGTGTTTACCAGGGAAGATATTAGTTCACTGCCAGTACCAGAGGCTAAGTTCAAGGGGGCAGATTCAGACTATTTACGACAATTAATTGTAACCCCGGAAATGGTAGCTAAGAAAATAAGGGCTATGAAGGATAATAAATCACCTGGAGTGGATGGGATTCCGCCCAAACTACTATTGGAAATTGTAGAATAAATTAGTATACCGCTTGCAAAAGTTTTCAATTTGTCATTATGAGAGGGAGTGGTTCCTTTAGAATGGAAAGAGGCCAACATTATACCGTTATTTAAAAAATTTCGAGAAACAAGTCAGAGAACTATAGACCAGTGAGTTTAACATCAGTGATTTGCAAATTATTAGAAAGACTAATTAAAGATCACATGGTGGATTTTCTTGTTAAACATAACTTGATAAACCCATCTCAACATGAGCTTTTTAAAGCGAGGTCATGCTTAATAAATGTTATGTTTTTTGGAAGACATCACTAAGTGGGTAGATGAGGGATCACCAGTAGATATCGTCTACTTATATTTTCAAAAAGCTTTCGACAAAGTACCACATGAAAGATTACTGCTTAAACTAAAGGCCCATGGCATAGGAAATGGTATAATAAACTGGATAGAAAAATGGCTGATTGACAGAAGACAACATGTAGTAGTTGATGGGTAGGCTTCAAACTGAAAATCGGTATTGAGTGGGGGATCAGTACTAGGACCTATACTATTTTTAATATATATCAACGATTTGGATGATGAAATAACAAGCAAGGTGTTGAAATTTGCGGATGAAACAAAAATGTTTAGATGGATTAAAAGTGATGGAGATAGACAACATTTGCAAGATGATCTTGACTAGTTTATCAATTGGTCTGAAAAGTGGCAAATGGTGTTCAATTTTGGGAAATGTAAATGCCTCCACGCAGGACATGGGAACGAAGAGGTAGAATATACAATGAGGGGTACTGTACTAAGTACTACTGTAAAAGAAAAGGACTTAGGGTTAACCATTAGTGCTGATATGAAGGTTTCAGAGCATTGCGGAATTGCAGTTTCAAAGGGAAATCAAATCCTTGGATTAATTAGGTGAAACATAACGTATAAGGAAAAAGAGCTAATAATACCGCGGTACAAAACAATAGTTACGCCTCATTTAGAATATTGTATTGAAGCGTGGAGGCCATATCGCAGGAAGGACATAAATATGCTAGAAAGAGTACAGAGGAGAACACCTAAAATGATATCAAAACTGAGGGATGTTAGTTATGAAATACACCTAAAACAATGCGGCTTAACAACACAAGAGACCAGGAGATTGAGAGGAGATCAGTCAGAAGTGTTTAAAATAATGAATGGTTATGAAAATATTGATAGGAATATTTTTTTCTCAGTTAAGAAAGATAGAAGGACTAGAGGACATGAAGTTACATTAGTAAAGGAGCAGTGTAGATTAGATATAAGAAAGTTCTCATTTTCACAAAGGACTGTAAATGAATAGAACAGATTATCTGCTGATTGTGTGGGTGCTAGTAGCGTGAATGTTTAAAAATAAAATTGACACATACCTCAGAAGGGCGCGGGATACACATAGATAAAAGGGTCGGACTCTCGATAAGCCAAAGGGCTTCCTTGTCCACCTGCCACCTAGAGTTAATTCTCTGGGTGGCAATCTTGTTAAATATCTTGTTAAATAACACAGTAACTCTGGTACAACTGTGCAACACAGATTATAATAAATAATAAGACTTTATAACAGAATTGCTTCAATGGCGACAAATAACACAGAAACTCTGGTACAACCGTGCAACAGAGATTATAAAAAACAATAATACTTTATCACTGAAACGCTTCAATGGTGACAAATAACACATAAACTCTGGTACAACCGTGCAACAGAGATTATTAAAAACAATAAGACTTTATCACTGAAACGCTTCAATGGTGACAAATAACACAGAAACTCTGGTACAACCGTGCAACAGAGATTATAAAAAACAATAAGACTTTATCACTGAAACGCTTCAATGGTGACAAATAATACAGTAACTCTGGTACAACCGTGCAACAGAGATTATAAAATACAATAAGACTTTATCACTGAAACGCTTCAATGGCGACAAATAAAGTTGAATAAACCGCACCTTTCTGCACTGGATACGAATGCTGACTATGTCTGTGGTGTTTTGACTGTCGGAGTTTGAATCCTTTTGTAGGTGTCTCTTGAAGGGAGCAATGACTGGCAGGTCTTGTCTCTTATCACGGTTTAGTAGGTCTGGAGGCGTTGGTATCAGCAGGATGTTGGTTATAGCACCTGCAAATGCACGCTACTGTTTATCATCATATTCCACAACAAATGTAAATATACTAATTGAAGTTTTAACTGACCGATGGATTAAGTACATATTCCTAGTGGTGGTTTACCTAAATCGCAATCAACTTCGACAAGCGTTGTCTTGCCAACAATGTCTATGTAAATTGTACTACCGTGTGCATTACATAGTTAGAGCCTGCATGTAGTTTACGATTAAACAACTCTGGATTGTGTTTATGTTATAAAGTACAACATTCAAAGCGCTTTACAATTTACTCCCTGGCAGACATGTTCAATCGAAAAAAAGTCAACTTACCTGGGAATGCAATTACTGCATGAAAATTATAGGTACACAAATATCCACCACTGTCTATAGCCAGGTACTCACCCCTGGATGTGGCGCTATATAAAAAATATTATTGTTATTAGAGACGACTCACCTTTGTCACAAGTTTGTGTGTGAGTGTGCGCACACACTGCAGACTACAGATGTCCCACACCTTGACCGATGCATCCTTCGACCCCGACACTAGCAGTGTGTCATCCAGAGATGTCCCTAGACACGTCACTTCCTTACTGGAACCATAACACAATAAACACGATCAATAAAATGACCCATTTCACAGTCCTACCTGAGGAGTAAAAGAACCACTGAGGACGACAAGCACCCTGGCAGTGACCACCCTCAGTGCCAGCATAGAAAGGTCGGCTTGGCGATAATGTTCTGAAAAAGGCTGACTAGTTGAATGAGACCTCATAAGATCATAACATTGTAACCACACAATATACAGACTAGTCAGTTAATAGAACGTTGCCGAGTGCTGGAAACAACTAGAACTAGAACTAGAACTAACAATGACAACATGATTAACCCGTAGCCGGCCGACCCGTTTCTCCCCAAGTCGGCCATAGATGAGACAAGCCTAGAAGTGGCGGCACCTCCTGGACTGTTTTGAATTATATCTGGCTTAGTCCGCTAGGCTTTTAGTAATGCTTTGTGGTGTTTTCCTGCACATGTTCTTATTGAAAAATTTCGAGAAAACGGCACTTGAAAGTGAGATGTGATACAAATGTGGGACATCTAAAAATGGCGTCTGAGAGAAGATTCACGGCTGAGCAAGTTTCGGCGATGTTAGAAGAAGAAAGTGATGCTGAAAGCGAGTTGGATCAGGATGAATCCGACTTGGAGGTAGAGGTAAAACATTTCTTTTTGATAAAACCAGAGTCGTGAGTGAAAATGAGTGAATATCAGTGATACTATCGTGTCAGGTAGCGGAACAGTGGGCACAACCGTAGCTTAGTAGGTTGTGATCCCACTATGCAAGCCCACTGACCAAACTGTGTTCCGTTTTACTGCCAACTAAATAATCTGACCTTTTGTGTGATTTGTGTTGCAAAATTGTATTCACAATCTAGGGATATATATGATTTATTTGAAGAAAACATGAGGCTAGTTTTAGTGTCAATGTTGTGTTGGTGTAACAGTGAGGCTGGTATTGCTTTGGAGGGATCGTCATAAACTAAGTCTAAGGCCTAACAAGACTTTACAGAAAGACCAGACACGGTCATGGCAGGGGACGTGCTGGCAATGGACAATTGGTATTGGAACCAGGTTGGGTGCAAACACAAGATACTCCTCCTCCAACAGTGCACGAGTTTACGGAACCAGCAGGAACGACCGACATGTCTCCATCAAACAGTGAGCCAACTGCATTCTTCTCACAGATGTTTGGCGACGACTTCTTTGTGAAGTTGGCAGACTCGACAAACGTGAATGCGATAGTGAAGTCACCGCCTTCGCAAGACGCAGCACATGGTAGGTACGCAACGTTGGATCCAAACTGGCATGCAACGACTGCTGATGAAATTAAAGCATTTGTCGGAATCAATCTGCGCTGATCCTGCGCTGAATGACCCATTTGTCTCGAGCATAATGCCCAGGAAAAAATACGAGAAACTCAGCCAATACTTCCACTGCTCGATCGCAACTGAGGAAGATCCACAAGACAAGCTGGCCAAAGTACGACCAATGATCACCTTGTGCGAGGTAAACTTTGGTCGCTGGTTCGGTCCGTCGAAGAATCTATCAATTGACGAGGCCATGATTCGTTTTGACGGCCACCTGTCATGGAAGCAATACCTTCCGAAGAAACCAATCAAATGGGGAATAAAGTTGTGGTGCCTGTGTGATGCCAGCACAGGCTACTGTCTGGCATTCATAGCCTACACTGGTGCAGCTGGCAATGGCGATGTCAACCTGGACCTTGGCTACAAAGTCGTCATGAAACTGATGACAAAGTACTTGCTGCGTCACCACCACGTGTACGCAGACAACTACTTCACATCCGTGCACCTTGCAGAGGACCTACTGAAGGCCGATACTTACATGTATGGCACAACACGCCCAACAAGGAAGGAGTTCCCGAAGACGCTTGCATTGGCGTATGTGCCACAAGGACAATCTGTGAAGTGGACGAGGGAGGACAGCAGCGTGATGGTCTGCAAGTGGCATGACAAACGTGACATCTGCATGATTGCAACAAACAATGCTGGTGACGACGAAGACATGCAGGTATGACGGAATCGTCAGCAGATTGTGCTGTCGACCCCCACATGTGCCCGCAGCTACAACCAACTGATGGGAGGTGTAGATCGACTGGATCAATACCGGTCATAATACGATGTCGGCCGATCGGGACGTCGGTGGTGGAAGTATCTGTTTTGGGGAATCTTCAACATCGACATCATCAATGCTTTCATCTTGTGGAAGCTGGCCAACCAGCCGCTGCCCCGAAATAAGAGGAAGTTCGCTCTGAGAGCGTTCAAGCTGAAATTGATCCACAGCTTCGTGATATTGATGATGGTCGGGTCATTCGAGTTCTGCCTGCTGTAGAGAAGCTGGTGGCCGCATACACAGTGTCTGATGACATCATTCAGGATTACCCTCTTGTACGATTTGAAGGTCGCAAGAGGGTGTGCCAGATGTGTTCTCGTCACAAGTGAAAGACCAGTGCTGGTCGATTTGTGGAGACCAGCTTTGGTTGCTTGAAGTGCAAGGCATACTTATGCAAAGTTGGAATGTGCTTTAGGCAATTCCACGGTGAGTGAACACGGATACAACAGTGATTGCTAGGGTAGAAATGAACACTAGTGCAGCAGTGATTGCTAGGGTAGAAATGAACACTAGTGCAACAGTGATGGCTACTGTAGAAATGACCACTGGTGCGGCAGTGAACCACTACATGGTGAAACAGTCAAAACAGTGTTTTTCAATCATTAATCTTTTCGCTTGTCAACCTGGTTCTTGTTTATCCAAAATGCAATAATAACAATACATAGACAAAGTTCAGTCACACAAACTGTCTCATCTGCTATGTTTTTTATATTATCGAAAAGTTGTAGGTATATTCAAAGCCAAATATGGTCCACATAATGGTATGGTACAACAACATAATTGGTCACATATGATAGGTAGTTCAATTTCCTTTAAAATAAATCTAACTTGCAATTGTAAGAAATGAAGTTGTAAAAGGTTATGACAAAAAAAACGGAGCACACTCCTATTTCACAAATTTGTGCTAGAATCGGTGGTGAAATACAGCATGTGTTTATTTAATATGTAGGGTCTAAAGGGTTAAGTTATGTTATTACTGGTATTGCAAACTATTTTTGAAGAACTTCTTTTAGTAACACCAGATACACATAATGACCGACATGTTCAAGAAGACCGGTATCAATGTCATGACCAATGACATCAGCACAAGTCACCAAATTCCGGGAAGAGGAAGGCCATTGTGGCGAAGTTTGTATAGAGATAAAAAATGGAGAGAAAAGAATGCTGAAGGATGCCAGCGGTCTGACGATCATCATTTACGATGACCTAATTTATGATCTATGGCTCTCTGACAGACCTTCAACACACAGCGACCTACATTCGAGAAACGAGAGTTGCAGTCTGAGGGAACCCAAAAGAAGAACAATTTATGACGACCTGACTTCCCTCTGCAGCAAGTTGAAGGACAGCCATGTGAAGCGAGCTTTCACCCGAGAAGGACTGTGGAAACGAATGGCCGGGAACATACAAATGCTCCCTGTGCCAGAACTTGCGAAACAGCCAACTAGACTGACAACGAATGTGGTCCGCAGCCAACTCTAATGACTGCCAATTCGGCTCGCAAACAACTCGGCCAACTGTGAACTCACATAATGACGCTCGTCCAAGGCTACTAAATGCATACAAAACAAACAGCTATACTAAAACTGTGATCCAGATTCAGCATAAAGTTAAGTCAAGAAGACGGTTGTATTCAAAAACGGACAAATCTCCAGCCATGACAACTTGAGAAAGCGGCTATCAACAGATCTAACTGGTGCGCACTGTCCACAAGGGCAACAACAAGCTTTGAGGATGACCATCGCCAATGCCTCGCAGCAGCCCGTGAGAAGCGTCACAGTTGACTGCAATGCAAAATGTAACATGTATGTTTCATAAGTATCCTGTATTTAATTTGTTTAACATACGACAAGAAAATACATGTTACTGTGTACAAATTTACATGAATTGCAGGAATATGCTCTGCACCATTGGCGGGTACTATTTTGAACTTGCTTCTGTCATCATCGTGGAAGTGATTCATAAAAGCTTATATGCATAGACTACTTGGCCAATTTTTGTATGAAAGTCCATGTAATGATATGACACGAAGGAAATAGATGCTTTGCCATACCTTGCATAATATGGCAAAATATTAAATATGGCATTGCCTCATATGGCAGACGACCCCAAAAGTACACCTCCTGACAAAAGTTCTGCTGCTCTTCAAAAGACCAAGAAATGAAAAGGTAGCATCTAAATACAAGTTAACAGGCATGTCAAAATACTGATATGGTGACAAATAAAACTTATTATGTGGCCAAAAACATTATGTGAATGTACATAGTAACCAGTGAAATAGTAACAATCCTGCTGTGTGTGTGCGTGCACGATGTTCATGGTTGTGTAATTTACAGCAACCAAAGCACCAGAGGACAAGGCATGCCAGAGGAAGAAGAGATGTCCAAGTAGCAATCTCCTGTGTATAAAGAAAGGTGTGTATATTTATTGATTTTTCTATCACCAGACTTTTCTATGCATTTATTCAGCTGAGTGGACTGATTTACGCCGTTCAGAATTGGATGGAAAACAACCAAGGAATAAACACCACTGGGTTTATGACACTCTCTTGTTCAAGGTTGTTATGTTAATTTAACTTTATAATTATTGTTGAGCTACTGTTACTGTCTCTATATGGGACTTATGGGTATGTTAAGCTCATCTTCTTAAATGGTTTGTATATTGGCCATCAAATTTTCAGGGATTCACCTCTGGAAAGAAAAGTAATCTTTTTATATTTTAAAAATTCCCTGTATGTTCAGGGTTCTTAATATTTAAGAGTTCATACAGAATGTTAGACTATTCTTTGCAAGATTATGCACGTTTTCTGTGATTGTTCTAGCAACATATTCTTATTAATTATTCTTTGTGACCCATGTTTGTTAAACATCAGGTACGAATACCCTCTTCTGCATCTGTGTGTATATAGCACTATGCAGACAATGGGCATTCTTTCTAGTACATTTAGTGCTGTAAAGTTTGTTTTGTTTACCTGTTGTTACAAGACCAATAATTTTGTATTAACAGCCATTCGTGCAGAAAAAAGAAGATAGCCTGCATTGAATCTGCCAAGAGCTGCAGAGGACATGTTCTCAACTGCCGGTGCTTCCCTTAAACTATGCTTAAAACACTTGTAGCAAATTTCCGAATTATACAAGCGAAATGCAATAAAAACATAAAACGGTCTGCACAGATGCAAACAAACTTTCTCTGGTGACATTTTCTGGTCAGATGGAGTTCACTTTAACGATCTAGGTAATTACAAGTTATGGCTCAGTGTTAAGTTAGCAGTTTTTATGGCAGTGAAAAGAATTAGGATGTGAGTGTAACATGGTCATGTGAACACTATGTTGGTGATCGACAGTTAAAGGCACAGTTTTTGTTTATTCACTGTTCTTTGCATGAGGTGTAATGGGAAATGGTCCGATCGGCATTGATTGTCAAACAACTACTACAACAACAAAACCAACAACTACTACAACAAAACCAACAACTACGACAACAAAACCAACAACTATGACAACAAAACCAACAACTACGACAACAAAACCAACATCTGCGACAACAAAACCAACTACTATATTTAATAACATCAAATCAATAACTACGACAACTACGACAACAATTAGTACAAGAAAACCAACAACTCCCACAACAAAACCAACAACGACTACAACAAAGCGATCTACTATAAATATTAACATTACACCAACAAGGACTAAAAGCACAACTGTTAGAACGACATTTGTTGCAAAGCCAACGACAACAGCTACGCCGTCATCAACAGCAAATATAACAACTACTACACCACAGCAAACAACAACATTAACTACAACTACGACAACAACACCAGGTAGGCAAACAACTGCTACACCAAAAGATAAGCCGACGTCAACGACAGTGAGACAAACCATCCCCAAAGCGACTACAACGACTTTCACCATTAAAGCGATATTGACAATAACTACCAAACAACCATCGATAATGAGAGAAACCACGACACAGAAGCCACTAACAGAATTCACGACGTCAACTTTGGCTGATGTATATTCTAAGAAACCGCCAACAAATATACATCCATCAACTGCTACAGCAAGTCCGAGCAATAAACAAACTACAACATTAGCTGCGTTAGCTATGACAGTGAAAGCTGTTATTACGAAAATACCAGGAACTTCAATATCAACAGTAACAAGAAACACGGTAACAACACAAAGTCCCACACCCATTACTACTGAATTGCCAGGCAATCACACATTGTCAACATTAATTACGAAATCGACCACGACTAAATTAACAAAAACAACACAAAAGCAACCTATACAATTCACGGTATCCGAGGTTACATCTCCTGCGACCGAAATTTCGTTGATAACGGTGGAATTAAAGTCAACAAAACAAGGCGAAGTCAGTACTTCGCAAGTCACAATGGCTGGTGTCTCGCAGACACCTTCAGGAAGTACTGGTGGACCGACTAGAACAACGCCGTTTGTCTATGTCACTAACATTACAAAAGACTTCGGAAGCACTTCAGCTACGCGGAATAACAATATTAGAACAACGGAAGTAGATGGCCGAGAGGAATGGATGTCAGAATCAGCAATGACTTAAAAAGAGACACTAACGTCTACCGGGTAACAACGCCGACTGTCTCATCCGAAACGTCGCTCGGAATCAACCCTCAGGTGATGTCAGGTGAGTCTGTGTAGTTACTCAGTGTAAACCCTCAGGTTGTATCAGGTGAGTAAGTGTAGTTACTCAGTGTCAACGCTTAGGTGATGTCAGGTGATTCGGTATAGTTACTCATCTGGAATTCGTCGTAATTTAGTTATGTTGTTTCTCTTGTAGTTTCCATCACTGTGATAGGCATTGTCCTTTTCCTCATCAGTGTCGTCGCCTGTATCGGATTTACAATTACCAGGTGACCTGATGTGTTTGTTGTAGCTTCATTATAATGCAAACCTTCACGCACACCGCACACCGCACACCGCCCACCGCCCACCGCACACCGCACACCGCACATCGCTACCGCACACCGCACACCGCACACCGCACATCGCCACTGCCACCACACACCGCACACCGGACACCGCACACACACACCGCACACCGGATACCGCACACACACACACACACACACACACACACACACACACACACACACACACACACACACACACACACACACACACACACACACACACACACACACACACACACACACACATACACGTTCACAGCGTACACGCACGCACACACCCATGTGAGCGCACAAGCACTCACCACATACGGTGGCCAAATGTAAAATAGCGAGCGAAGTATATGACCAATGCATACTGGTAATTATGTAGAAGCAAATTAAAAGTTGGCCAAAGTAATGGATTGGGATTTTAGTCTAACCGAATCAGCATAACAAAGCTCTCTTGTTTTTCTTTTCCATTTAGCCAGCTGTACACTTTGTTGTAAGTCCCATTATCCAATATCTAAACTGAATTGATCTGCACAGTGTTGAATTAGTTAACTGATATTTAGGCTCAGTTTCCTAAATTCAACTTTGTTTTATTTGCAGGAACATTTTGATCATCAACAGTTTGAAAATAGCCGAGCCGATGGAAAGAGGAAATTGAAGAGCTCTACTCAAAAGTTCCATTAATTGGACAATGGGTCACCTGACATAAGATGGTGCCTGACTTTGTTCTGCCCCATTCTGTTCAGTGCGACATCTACTGGAAAGTTGTACATCACGTCGTGTTTCAAATGAATGTGTGCATTTGATAGCTTCGGGTATCAAAATGCATAGCAGTGCTATTAATTGCACAATGTGTCAACTAACACAGTAGTGAAGAAGATGTCTGACTTTGTTCTGCCACATTAGTTCCGTGGGGCTTCCGCTTGGTATATGTACATAACTACATGTTTCAAATGGGTTTGTGTAATCGATCGATTTGTGCATACAAATGCACAACATCACGTCATTATCGATATGAATGGGGTCAAACCAGCGTTATGTAAGACGGTTAAGGGAAATGTCTTACCCAGTCACAATGTACGTTCAATAAAATTCGTCAATTTATGCTATATCAACATATAATAGGCCTAATGTAAATTGCGCAAAACAAATCGACCCAGTTTAATACTATTTTGTTTCAGATGGAAAGCACACACATTGAAAAGACAAATAGCTGCTCTATCAACTGGAACCTATGCATTATCTGTCAGGAACCATTTGAAGAAAAATTACGGTGTCCTCTGAGAAATCCAGATGGACAATATTCTGCGAAGAATGTTAATGAAAGTTGTGTGACCAACATTATGGGGTTCCAAGATATTGGACAGCTCCCAGTACATCTTAAATGTCAACGAGTTGCTTATGAATAAAGAAGGGAAGTGGCATCATATATGTCGATACCAATTCAGCAACGCTAAATTCGAAGATTTAACAAGATTTAACAAGATTGCCATCCAGAGAATTAACTCTAGATGGCAGGTGGACAAGGAAGCCCTTTGGCTTATCGAGAGTCCAACCCTTTTATTTACATATATCGAGCCCTTCTGAGGTATGTGTCGATTTTATTTTTAAACATATTCACGCTACTAGCACCCACACAATCATCAGATAATCTGTTCCATTCATTCACAGTCCTTTGTGAAAATGAGAACTTTCTCACGTCTAATCTACACTGCTCCTTTACTAATGTAACTTCATGTCCTCTAGTCTTTCTCTCTTTCTTAACTGAAAAAAACATATTTCTATCAATATTTTCGTAACCATTCAATATTTTAAACACTTCTATCTGATCTCCTCTCAATCTCCTGGTCTCTAGTGTTGTTAAACCACATTCTTTTAGGCGTTTTTCATAACTAAGATCCCTCAGTTTTGGTATCATTTTAGTCGCTCTCCTCTGTACTCTTTCTAGCATATCTATGTCCTTCTTGCGGTATGGCCTCCACGCTTGTATACAATATTCTAAATGAGGCCTAACTATTGTTTTGTTTTTTCAGCGGTATTATTAGTTCTTTTTCTTTATATGCTATATTTCGCCTAATCAATCCAAGGATTTGATTTCCCTTTGAAGCTGCAATTCCACACTGCTCTGAAACCTTCATGTCAGCACTAATTGTCAGCCCTAAGTCTTTTTCTTTTACAGTAGTACTTAGTACAGTTCCCCCCATTGTATATTCTACATATTCGTTCCCATGTCCTGCGTGAAGGCATTTACATTTCTCAAAATTGAACAACATTTGCCACTTTTCAGACCAATTGATCAACCTGTCAAGATCATCTTGTAAATGCTGTCTATCCCCATCACTTTTAACCCTTCTAAACACTTTTGTATTATCTGCAAATTTCAACACCTTGCTAGCTATATCATAGTCCAAATCGTTTATATATATTAAGAATAATATAGGTTCCAGTACTGATCCCTGTGGAACCCCACTCAAAACTGATTTCCAGTTTGAAGCCTCCCCATCAACAACTACCCGTTGTCTTCTGTCAATCAGCCATTTTTCTATCCAGTTAATTATACCATTTCCTATGCCATGGGCTTTTAGTTTAAGCAGTAATCTCTGATGTGGCACTTTGTCGAAAGCTTTTTGAAAATCTAAATAGATGATATCTACTGGTGATCTATCATCTACCCACTTAGTGGTATCTTCACATATTTGTTAAGCATGACCTCGCTTTTAGAAACCCATGTTGAGATGGGTTTATCAAGTTATGTTTAACAAGAAAATCCACCATGTGATCTTTAATTAGTCTTTCTAATAATTTACAAATCACTGATGTTAAACTCACTGGTCTATAGTTCTCTGACTTGTTTCTCGAACCTTTTTTAAATAACGGTATAATGTTTGCTTCTTTCCATTCTAAAGGAACCACTCCCTCTTCTAATGACAAGTTGAAAACTGTTGCAAGCGGTATGCTAATTTGTTCTACAATTTCCACTAGTAGTTTGGGTGGAATACCATCCACTCCAGGTGATTTATTTTCCTTCATAGCCCTAATTTTCTTAGCTACCATTTCTGGGGTTACAATTAACTGTCTTAAATAGTCTGATTCTGCCCCCTTGAACTTAGCCTCTGGTACTGGCAGTGAACTAGTGTCTTCTCTGGTAAACACTGAACTAAAATACTCATTTAGGTCTTCTGCCATTAAGAATCCTTCTGATATTATATTTCCAGCACTATCTTCTAGAGGACCGACCTTATCCTGAACTTTCTGTTTGCCTCGAACATACGCCTAAAAACTCTTGCTGTCATGCTTTATATTACAAGCTAATTTATGTTCATATCTTCTCTTTGAATTTCTAATTTCAGCTGTAGCTTGGTTTAGTGCTTCTTTATAAATGTTGTAGTCTTTGTCATTTCCAGTACGTCTATATGACTTCCACATCATTTGTTTATACACAAATTTACTAATGGCTTCTTTCGATAAGTATTTCTTTCTGGTTCCTTTCCCTTGTTTTTTGAAGGGAACAAATTTATCTACGATGTACTCTATTTCATTCTTTAAGATATTCCAGCATTCTGTTGCTGTCTTATTCTTCAGTGTATTATTCCAGTCTATCTTTGCTAAATATTTCCTCATTTCCTTATATCTTCCTTTGTGGAAATTTCTCCTGAACTGCTTTTTATTATTTCTTTCTGATTTTACTTTGATGGTAAAATGTATCTGGTTGTGATCACTACTTCCCAGAGGCTCACATAATTTAACATTGTCAACTAATTCATTCTGTGAGGACAAAACTAAGTCTAACACATTCTCTCCCCTGGTTGGTTCTAGCACATGTTGAGAAAGGAAACTATCTTGTACTAAAACTAAAAACTTGTGGTCCTCACTACCCATACTCTGTAGAGATTTCCATTTTATATGCCCATGGTTAAAATCCCCCATAATAACACAGTCCCGTTTGCTCACTTCCCTTATAGCGTTTTGTATTTTTTCATTCTCTTCTATGCTTATGTTTGGACTTCGATAAACTAATCCAACCGTTAACGTTGAGTTTCCTGTAACTATGTTACACCAAACAGCTTCTTCGCAATCTGCTTCTCTGTCTAATTTTCTTATTCTATCTTTCCTAAACATTACATATCCTGTCAGTCCCAATTCGGCATCTGATATATCGGTGGTTGCCCATGATTCGGTTATACCTATTATGTGAGGGTCAATATCTTCTACCATAATGTTTAGTTCAAGAAGGTGCAAAAGCGAAAAAGAAAAACGGAAGCTGTCGCGGTAGACAGAAGACGTTCAAAACGAAAAACCTGCCATGACAAGATATGCTGTATATTCTGCAGCAATGGGGACGAATCTGGCCAACTCTATGGCTGTAGCAGTCACAATGCTGAAAAATCACTCCATTCTGTGGCTGAAGAGATGAACGATTACGAATTGTGCGAGAAATATGGTGGCGGCGATTTAGTTGCATTAGAGGCTAAATACCACACTTCCTGTCTTGTGAAATACTGGAACAAACAATGTTCGTTCTTTAGAGCAAAACACAGAAGCAGCGGTGGACGCTACTTGGAGTTGCGAGAAGTTAACTGAGCTCAAGCATTTGCAGATCTGGTCATATGGAGTCGGCGGTTGAGCGTGGAGAAACAATGTTCAAGTTATCTACGCTGCACACTTCCTTCGAGCAAAAGTTGGAAGAGTTGGGTCACTGCAATGCAGTCAACAAAACTGGCTTTAAAAGTAGAACGTTTGGAACATTTCTGCACTTACGGACTGCAGGAACAATTCCACGGTAAACATTTTGTGCTAGTATACCCTGCGGGGATGCAAGAACTGTTGGGGTCCGCCTTTGAGCAGCGAAACATGCACGATCAATTGCAGCTGATAGCAAAGGTGGCAAAGCTGTGCAGGCAAGAAATGTTTAGCACGAACATTCCTCCGTTTGCTGGAACTTCCTCTAAAGATAGTCAAAACCAAGGAGCGTCACAATGCTTGAAACTGTTAAAATCTGTGCTGCTGTATGGCAATGGAATGGTTACGGAAGTGTTGCACCCATCACGTTCTTACAATCGCGCAGCTGATCGCAGTCAACAGCAAGAAAAAAGAGGAAACACAGCTGCAGAAAATCGAGTGACGCGTGATCATGATCGCCACACATTGTCCCGCGAACCACCTTTACCACTATACGTGGGCCTTACCATCCACTCTGCATCGAGGAGCAAAGTTCTTATCGAAGAAATGTGCTCTTTGGGTCTTTGCAGCACATACATGTAAAAAAAAAAATTTTTTTATTTATTTGGTGGCTCATGTGCTAGCAATATTATATATATATATTAACGGGAGTCTCCCGACCTTACCTATTACTTACGTTATTCATTGTATATGAATCGTATTTATAGATCAAATACATTTATTCTGTGTTATAAGTTCTGAGTACAGTAGAGTGATTCAAGCAGACAGCGCAATCGCTGTTACCCGACAAGCAGAGAAGGAAGTCATTGTCTGTCCTCATAACTTAAGCTCAGGGATCACACCCATCGTCGCATTCGATAATATCGACGTAAATCTATCATCAACGACCGCTCAGAGCTCGTTCTTTGGAACAGGGATATCTATTACTCAGTTTCCGAAGGCTTATCACGCCGGCGAAGATTGACCTTTTTGTAAGGTGTCTTCTGTTTTAAATACAGAAAAGGCATCTCTACCACCGACGTACACCGTCGTTCAAGCTGTGGCCGTGACGATTTCTGAATCGACGGTTCCAGCCCCTCCTGCAAGCAATGTTCAGCTGTCAGACAGCCTCGGCAAAGCCGTGTCTGAAGAAATAAAGTGGCCAGAAAACGTGTCTGCACTACACGGGAAAGCATCGGTGACCCTTGAAGATGCAGTCTCATGGGCCGCTAATCATGCTGCGCATGACCGAGTTCGAACAGAAGTATAAGCAATATCAGCAATGCTGCCCTTTTTTGCTGAGAAATCAGACTCACCAGTTATCGTGAGGCATGCCATGAAAGTGGTGATGGCTGTCATACAGTACCCCAGTCCTGAACAGATTTCCATCTTGTGGTGTGACCAACCATTGTATTGTGGGTTTTCAGTGTGCTTTCCAGAACCCTGTTGCAGAGCAAATACTTGTTGTGATGCTCGGAGAGTACCACACGGAGAAAGCCTTGTAGTCTTGTTTGGAGGACTTCCTCGGGTGGACTGATCGCCTGGCAGAGACTGGTGTAGCGACCAGGGGCACAGCTGATTCATTCTTGAAAGTTGCGCACATTACTAGAACGCGACATGCTCATTAAGTCACTGCAGCTGCTTTGGTCGTGCTACAGAAAGAGGCATTTGATGCGGCCAAGAGCGCTGGTGACGCGGAAAAGAAAGAAGCATGGAGAGCGAAGAAGACACAATGTTTCCCAACATTCACCTTCTATGATTTCATCTTGCGGATGGATAAACATGTGCTCATCTTCGACAGGGAGCATCGAGATAACTTTCAGCTCTACGTTGCCTGCATGGAAGCACTTGTGTTCATGTTCTTCAGCCTCGATCACATGAACTACAGTTCAGCGTGCACCTGGAGAACATGAAGATATTGCCCCATACAGCGTTGACGATGTTCACACAAGGCGATTGAGTTGTGTCCAAAACGATTCGCCCGTTCTCATCAATGCCCGTCGAACAGTCGCACGAACAGGCAAATGAATGTGTAAAGGGGAAAGGAGGCATCATCGCTCTCACTGAAAACGCAGCAACTCTTCAAAGATGACTCCTCGCGGGACCAGAGTTGGCACGACTCTTGCAAGAATTTGAAACACAGATATCACACGCAGCACAAACAACAACTAGCAAAATGCAACACGAAAAAACCTTGGCTATTCAGCGAAAGTCCCATTCCGATGTGTCCGCACTCGTCGGTGTCATTCGGCAACACGGAAATCCCTTTCGAGCTTGAGTGCAGCAGTCTGGTGGTGCTCCACAGCCATGCTCCAGAATTCGTGGTGGAAACCACATTGAAGCTGGAGAATGGGAGCCTGTCACAATACGAGGCATTCCGGTTGAATGTCTTACACGAAAGGAGCACACCATTCAGCACCCTGATCAAGAGAAACGGCTTTCCCACTCTAAGAAAACCGAAGCTGGAGAAAAAGAAAGGCACGAAGCTGTTGAACATCAAGTCAGACGTATCACGCTTTGGCAAGTTGTACATTGCAAACCAAGTCCGCGATGGCGACCCCGATGCGTTTTTTGCGCACGAGAACCAAACGTTCCCGCCGTCTCTATCACAATTTGGGGAAGTGAGGTTTGCCACAAAGTCGGACGTGCTGTCTTGTCTTTATGTTCCCGACCAAACCGTGGCTCCTCCATTTGTGGACACAAAGGCTTTTTACTAACTCACATGTTGACCCCCACAGGCTGCGCAACGTTCCAGAAATACTTCGAGCAAGTGTTCATCAAGAGGGAACTTGAATCGACATTGACGTTGGACATTTTTGTAACAAATGTGTCGATACCAGCTTGTAACTAACAGCCATGGAGAAGCGAGGACACGGTGGAAGAGTGCGAGTTACAAGACAAGCCAATATTCTAAAGAAATGGCCATAGTTCCTGCGGGACTAAAAAAATCAAGGAGGATCTTTTCACGTTTCTTGGAGAAGCAATCCTGACGGAGCAATGGCCAGAAGATAAGGTGGTGTTCGTGACATCTGGTGACGGTGTAGCTGCTCACGGGACAGTCATGGGTGAATTGTGTTCCCACGAGGAGGCAGACCAGCGTGTTGTGTACCACTCAATACACGCTCTTCGGGAATGGAGCGAAGACAGTCGTGGTGCGCACTATAGACACGGATGTTGTTGTCATCTTCGTTGGATTTTTCTTCAGTTTGACAACGACCGTCGGTAACGTCCAACTGTGGGTGGCATTCGACAGAGGGTGAAACTTCAGAAACATACATGTCAACACCGATTCTGAGAGCCTTGGAGAGCGGAAGGCTAAGGGACTCCTGATGTCCCATGCCATGACGGGCTGTGATGTAGTTTCAGCGTTACATTGCGTGGAGAAAGGTCGGCTAAGAAGGCTTGGTCTGAAGTTTCTGGTGTGACAGAGACATTTGCAACAATAGCGAGGTCACCATTTTCTAAGTTAAACGTCGCTATTCCAGAATTTAAGTTGATGGAGAAGTTCATCATCACAATGTATGACATGTCATGTGCAGCAACGTCTGTTAACGAGGCAAGACGAGAACTGAGAAAAACTGCGCCTTCGATCGTCTGCTACCAACACAGGATGCATCGCTGCAACACGTCAGGTACAGCATCTACCAGGCAAGCATATGGTCTTTGAGTTGTGTGGCTCGGCCGGATGTGCCGTCCCCAAAGGACTTTGGATGGACGTTCGAGGATGGGAGATGGTCTCCTCTTTGGTCAACGCTTCCTGAAGCTACCAAGGCCTGCAGTGAGGTTTCGCGGTGTCGTTGCACGGATCTTTGCATGTGTTCATGTGTCAAGAAGTGACAAGTGAATAGCTGGCCTGCCGTGCACGGACCTTTGCACGTGTTCCTGTGTTTAGAAGTGACAAGTGATTAGCTGGCCTGCCGTGCACTTGTTCCTGTGTCGAGAAGTGACAAGTCATTATTGTTGGCTTGGGCGAGGAAATAATGTAAAAACAATACGTTCATACATATTTACTGATATAGTACAGACACGCACACCCGCGGAAATAAATAAATAAATATAAATGCACACATACAGTCATACATAAAAACAACGATGTTATTGAATATATGTATATGTATATATATATTGTGTGTTCGTTCGAAAGAAAGGAGGATGTCATGAAAGTGATGTATATATATTTATATATATATATATATATACATCACTTTCAGTAATATTTGACCATGACATTTATGGTAAATAACATACATACATACATACATACATACAGATATATGCACACATAAATACATACTTACATACACACACGCATGCATAAGTATACGCATATATTCATATAAACAAAAACAACGATGTTTTGGTGAACAAAATATTTATCTTGACATTCAAGGTCAAGGACACATAAACATGCACATATACATAATTACATACATACATTCGTACATATATACAAAAGCAGATATGATATTTGCGTCATTTATGGCTTTTTAAAGGGAAGGGCAACATCACACACATCGAGGCAGACGAAACCATCTTTTAATCACCTCACGCGCCCTGCCCATTTTCAGGGATCAATTATTATTTCATCAACAGTACTGACATCATGACATCCTCCTTTCTTTCGAACGAACACACAATAAAGCAATCAAGAGTAATTATAACGCGATCGAACTGTTCGTCACTAGTCAATGATTTTCCAGCACAGCATCCTTAACGTTCAGCTGATTAGCTTATTTACGTCTGCACCAGTACTGCGTAGCATATCTCTGTAACATGAAAGCTTGCTCACTTATCTTTTATTAATTGTCACTTTTACTTACTAAACTTTAAACTGAGGAATATATTGTCATTGGATCAGATTACTTTGATATCCAATTAAGAGTTATATTACTTGAAACTAACAAAATAAGCTTTCACCTTTTTTACTAATACTATACGTCAGCGGTCCTCAATTCACATCACTGGAACCTTAACGGCTTCTTCACTTGTCTGCAACTGCGAGTTGTGTACAGTTCTCCTGACATTTCGGGTGGCCTCCCCGAAAGCTGTGGTGAGGCTACTGGTTCAGCCATCTGTGCAGTTGTCTGTAGCTGTCCAAGCTCGACTGGTGCAGGCCGCTGCTCTTTGACGACCTTGGCTCACACTTCTTGCTCACCGTCGTGCGTTTCTGCCATGCCTTCTCCCCCGCACACTTGAGGAGGACGGGGTCTCCCGACTGGAGGTCAGGCAGGGGGTCGCACACCATAGTGACGGTCGTAGTTCTGTTTCTGCTTTTACTTGAACGCTTCATCGCACTAACTTACCTTGTCCGGACTTCTTGTTCTGCAGGACTAATCCCGAGTTCTGGAATCGGAGTAGAGTGGTATGTCAGTGGAGCGAGGAACACGTCGTCTTGTCTGAGGATTTCCGTTACTGTTTTGACCGCTAGTTCTGCTGTTCTAGCCCATGGGCCAATTCACATGCCGGTACCATTTTGAGGGACAACGGCTCAATATATTTTTTGAAAGAACATTACCTTGAGCACATTTTTCAGTATGATGGACATTCCCAAGTGGTAGCTTTATACGTTTTTTGTGGGAAAATATGCTTTTTTGGGGGTAAAATCACGTTTTTTGAAATTGTTCGTTTAAAAAAGGGAATGTACAGCTAGACAAAAATTCCAAAATTTATTACCAGTATAAGTGTTGATTTTTTTTATTCCATTTATTCAAAAAATTTCTCAACGGTTTCCATGGAAATGGCCATTTTGGGGCAAAGAATACTTTTTTGGTGACAAAACTTTAAAAATTCATATATCAGGATTCATATGAAATATTTGGATGCTTTCAATGGCAAACCCATTCTGAGATACCCAGGCAGTTTCTCAGTTACCTTTGTGTACAATATATTTAGGCAGAATGGTCAGTTTTGGGGTAAAAACATCAGTTTCGAAATGCCGTTTTTAGGAAAATGGCAGAAAAGAGTGATTTTGAGATTTCCTTGCTATAAAGCTATGCCCAAAGCTGTCAAAGTTGAGTATATCGGTAAAAAAAACCATTGCAAAGTAATTTTCATTGATTGATATTCCTAAGGTCCCATTGATGAGTGGTTACCATGGTAACACGTACATTTCTATTTTTGTTTCACTTGTTATCATAGTTTATTTGAATAATGGCTGCCGAGGTTACATACATTTTTGGGCACAGCTTGTAGTGTTTTACAGTGAAATATTCAATTCATGCCTCAGTTAAAAACTTTTCAACATGACAAACAGGAATGTCACCATTATCCAGAATCCCTTGAGGATAATGAGTAAGGTGATCTTTAGGTAAAATATAATTTAAACAATAGTCTGGTACATCACTATTTATTTCCTTTGAAGTCGAAACTCCATTTGAAAGTCATCCTGATTTGTATATCAAAATATGACTGAAAATAGATACATGTGGATCACTTTGGTGGAATAAAAGACCAGAAACGAATTCCCCGGCGATGGTAATTACCAGGTGGCACATTGTGAAGCTATTATATCACAGGAATTACACGTTCAGCCCATGAACATTTTGCAACACAGTCATTTAACAATTCAAACAACGTCATCGTCACTTTCCCCAGCAATAGGTGTCGGGTCCTCGTATTCATATTCGTCCGCAATCTGGTTGGCACAGTTTTGCTTGCGACACATCAGATTACATTTAAGACCATTTGCGATGCATTGGTAGTCGTTGTTATCGCATGCCCGGCTACAGTTGCATTTCATCAGCTCAAGAACAGTTGTTGGTGCTGGTAGAACGGTCATCCATTGCACGTCAAGGTCACCATCTTCATCGATGATCCATCTATGACTTGTCGGCTGCGGGACTTCTGGTTTTGCTTCAAGTGACCTGTGCCGTATTGCAGCCTGATAGTTGGCCCGTCTAGTATGCTGTTGGAGGCAGTCTCTGCAGGGTGGGAGAGATGGTAAGCTAATATCTCTCCACTTGGCACATAAAAGCTTGTACCGGCATTCGTTGACTCTAACGGTCGCTCCTTTTGAGGCATATAGACTGCACACAGATGCCTCAAGCTTCTGGTTGACTTCATCCAAGACTTCCCACGACTGTCCAAGATCCGTGAAACAGTGTTGATAATCCTCCTCTTTTCTCAGTATTTTCAGAGATCTAACCTTTCCTTTTCCTGAGAATGAGCTGATGGAGTCGGTAAATGCATGGACGCCTATGAGTGCAGTGCATAGCTTTTTCCTAATGTCGAAGCTACCTTGTCTATGTCTACAATCTTTTCCCGAGTTTTGGTTCCTCTCCTTTGGTAAAGGTGGCATGGGATATCGGACTTGAGAGCTAAGGCAAGCGCCATTATGTCAGTGTCTTGAGCATTGATAACAACATGGTTGTATCCCCTTTTTCTGCTTCTACAGCATGGAGCAAGACCCTGGTGTCGGTCTCCTCATGTGTTCATGTGAGCTTATCAATCTCCACGCAGCTGCCTCTGGTTATTCTGAAGCATTTTTCTTCACAGGTCATGAAGATCTTGTTGCCGATGCTCTCCCTATGTTTCTCATCCTTCCATTCTTCAATCAAAAATCGTATGAGACTGCTTTTGCTGTACGGATCCTGCAGTAATTTTCTCCATTGGCGGATTTCATGACCAGGCGCAAATGTCTTGAATCTTCATCTTCAAGTCAGAAAATGTTTTCAACTTCAGCTTGTTAATTTTCTGATGAAACGACTTCGGTGGATCTGTATCGAGACGGTCCTTCTTGAATTTCTCATAGGCCTCTTGTCCAACTGTGTGCGCTTGCTTGATGTCTTTTGCAACCTCCACTGGTGCTAATCACCCGCTTGAGATGCTGACCAGTTCGGGATGATTCCCGCTCATTGGATTAATCCATTTTTCTTCCAGAATATGAATTGCAGAATTTACGTCAGAATGGTCCCTCAGAAAGCGGCTAGCCTGAAAATCAGCATGGGAGAAATTTTGATTCAGCTGAGTGACCATCTCTCTTATTTGTCTCAGAGAAAGGCTGCGATACTCTGAGGTCTAATAGTACCTGCTGACAGCTGAGGCTTTCAAGTTGAATCCATTGGTACCTCCTGGAGTTTTGGTGTCTTTATTGACCGTTTCCTCAAAAGTCACCGGGGATTTTCCCAAAAGGATTTCTTGACCCACGTTGAACGGAGAAGCCTCCGTTTGACAGGTAAGCATGCGCATCTGGGTGGCTACTGGCTAGTTGGGACATTTGCACCAAGTAGACTGAACCATAACGTGAGTAGTTTATCCGGTCGTATGCGAAGGCCCTGTACAGCAGAGCTTGGAAAGAGTGGAGATGCAACAACCAGTCACCTTCTCTAGATGCACGTATCAGACCCCGCATTATGTTCACCATTTCGATGTAGGACATCCAGAAAGCTGCAAGCTCTCCTCTATTTCCATCTTGCATACTGTCAAGAAATGTCTCAAAGTAGCTAAGAATCTTGGCTACGCTTGGATTGGTCAAGACGTCATTAAGAGCTGTCTGACACATATCATCACATGCTGCATCAATGCATCTAATTGCATCTCCAAGCTCTGATATATCATTCGGGTGCGAAGCTTTCAGCGATGGTACGAATTCCTTCCATGCTAACCGGAGAATTGCTTCATACACCAATTTATGAATCCTCACTCCACAATTGTACTGGCGTCCTTCTAGCACTGCCTGGACAGAAACCTCTGCAATAATTCCTGATTCGACAGCCAATTCTCTTAGACCAGCATCTTGGAATCGCTTCTCAATGACTGATAAAAAGTTGAGGACTGCATGGAAGTCACCCATTCTCAAAATGATGCCTTCAAAGTATTCATTATGCTTCTAGACGATTTCGGATGCCTTCGCTTACAAGGCCTGCTCAAAGACACAGATAATGCTCCTTCCCGATCTTCTGGGACTGATTCAGTATCTCAAATACTGTTGCCATCTCTGTTGCTGGTGCATTGATACTAGGCAGATAATATATCTTATCTCGACGAACTTCTACTTCATTTCTTGTCAGAGCGTTGAAGCCAGTCCAACTTGGGACACTTTTGTCAGTCAGCCGAGAAAGCACCCAAATATGGTTTTTCTTTTGTGCACTTTCAACTGCTACACTTGCATCAGGAACCAGTGTTTTGATTGTACCAGGACCAGTCCGTTCTCCAGGATTGTACTGTGGAATAGGTAAGCTGTTGACATCAATGGACCTCTTCCTGGATCTTTCAACTGTCCGCTTTGATGTGAATGGAAGTGGCCCAACGAAGCTTTCTTGGATTGCAATGCCGTTAACACGATGTGATGTCCCTGCTCCAGAGAGAGTTTCCTTGAGCTTGTCTATATTGTTCCACGCAGGTGTTGTGAACATTTTGATGACAATGTCAGCTGGGAGTACGATGTCGCTGCATGTGGAGGACTCCATTTTCTGCATACAAAGTGCTGTTTCAATTTGTTCAATCATAGAATATGATATTCCATGTTCCAAGCGATTCAGTATTTGAATCAGTTCAACATTCCCTGTAAGTATCTTTACTGCCAGTGGCAGCAAGACATGCAAGGGAGGACGGCGTCTTCCTGCAGTAACGGCATAGATTATATCCTGGGCAATGGAAGCTTTCTGCAACTCTGTACGCTTGCTCGGGTTTGACTCGTCACTACGACCAGTAATTAACAGTTGTAAAAATTGAGAGATCGATTCTGGTATCCTGGCTAAATATATTGTACACAAAGGCAACTGAAAAACAACCTGGGTGTCTCAGAATGGGTTTGCCATTGAAAGCACCCAAATATTTCATGTGAATCTTTATATATGAATTTTTAAAGTATTGTCACCAAAAACGTATTTTTTGCCCCAAAATGGCCGTTTCCATGGCAATCGTTGAGAAAATTTTGAATAAGTGGTACCAAAAAATCAACACTTATACTGGTCATAATTTCCACTTTGGGAATTTTTTTCTAGCTGTACATTCCCTTTTTTAAAAGGACAATTTCAAAAAACGTGATTTTACCCCAAAAAAGCATATTTTCTCACAAAAAAACGCATAAAGCTACCACTTGGGAATGTCCATCATACTGAAAAATGTGCCCAAGGTGATGATCTTTTTAAAAAATATAGTGAACCTTTGTCCCTCAAAATGGTACCGGCATGTGATTTTTTGGGTATTGGCCCATGGCCTACTCCGTTTGACTGCGGAAAGTGCGGACTGCTTGTCATGTGCTGAAAGTTCCATTCAGCCGAAAATTTCTTAAATTCAGCTGATGAGAACTGTCGTTGTCGGAAATAACTGTTTCCGGGATGCAGTGAAGTGCGAAGATGTTCTTCATTTTGTTGATGACTGAAGATGAAGTGATGTTTTGAAGGTAGGCGATGTTGATGTACCGGGAATAGTATTCAACGCTAACCAGGTAGTTACGTACCTTCAGTTCGCACAAGTCAACGCCGATCCGTTCGAAAGGGCGCGTCGGCAGTCGCGACGGCAACAGTGGTTCATGTCGTTGCGAAGGACTCTTTTCCAGGCAATATCTACACCTTGACACGCGGTCCTCAATATCCTTACTCATCCCTGGCCACCATACCGTCTGGTTTGCGCGTTCACAGCACTTTGTGATTCCCATGTGACCGTCGTGGATTCGCTCCAGAATCTCCTTCCTCGTTGAGAAAAGAATCATGATCCTATCACCTCGCAGCTAGAGTCCGTCACAGACGCCGAGTTCGTTTCTGACCAGGTATCGCTCGAATTTGTTGCACGCCCATACCATTGCCAAAGAGTCCTTCTCGATCTGAGCGTAGCCCGTTTCTGTCGGAATAAGGGTAAGCGAACTGTAGGCGATTCAGTATTTGTAGTAGCTCTCCATCATGGTATTGGAGCAGTACGCCGCCCAGTCCATAACTGCTAGCATCAGCGTCGACCACCGTTCTTCCTCGTCACATCGAAGAATGTGACTAGTGTGTGTGTGGGTGCTTTTGACTGTCTTTACTGTCGCCGATTGCGGGTAGCCTCTTAACCACTGAGTGTCTTTTCGGAGAAGGTCGATCAGTGGTTTCAGCACTGCCGACAGATCAGGGAGAAATCTGTCAAGGTAGTTGACCAATCCCAACCACCGTCTCAGTTCAGGATCATTTCTTGGATTTTCCATCTGTAAAATTGCATCTAGTTTCGAGGAGTCCGGCTTGACCCTATCCCTGCTGAAGACATGCCCAAGAAAGTTTAGCTCCTCCTTGCGGAATTCATACTTTTCTTTGTTCAGCTTCAGTCCTACCCTTGTAAGGTGTTTAAGCACTCGGTAGAAACGCCTGTTCACTCATCCATTTTGTCAGCGTGAACGAGTACATCATCCATGTAGCACCCCACACCCTCAATGTCTCCAAGTATGGTCGCCGTTGTTCTCTGGAACACTTCAGGAGCAAGAGAAATTCCGAATGGCAGGTGATAGAAGAAATAGCGACCAAACGGGGTAATGAAGGTCGTCAGTTTTGCTGTCTCATCGTCGAGGGATAAGTGGAAAAATCCTGAGATGGCGTCCAGCTTCGTGAAGACCGATTATCCTTGCAGCTTGTGCGTGACGTTCTCTGGTGTCTGTAATACGTAGCGTTCTCGCTTTACAGTTCTGTTCAGTCTCTTCAGATCAATACAGATACGCACCAGTTCCCTTCGTTTCATCATTGGTACAATCGGCGCACACCATATAATTCCCGCTCCAATTCGGGCACAAGGGGACGTTGGATCTGCCTCGCCGTTGAGGTACTGTAGGTGTTGCATTGCCCCTCAGCCTTATTTTGATGGAATCGCACTGTACTTGATCTCCAACTTTACCGAAAGCAACGTCGTCAAGCCTTTTCACTAGGTCCTGACGTATGGTTGTGTCCCTGCAGCCATTGCTCAGAACGAACATCCTGAATGAGAGAATCTGATGATCATTCTCAACACTTGCTATGAACGTTTTCCAATGTGAGGGAGTGCATCTCCAGGAATGCGAAGGATAGCATCTGACTGCTTCAGTTTCGGCTTGGGTCGAAGGCTGTTGTACATTCTTTTGGAGAAAACTGAGACATCAGCCCCGGTGTCTATCTTGACAATGATAGAACATTCGTTGACAGTGAGGTTGATGTGTCACGGTGGTTCTTCACCATGCTGGTTGATGCTGCCCAAAAAGTATTTATATGTGGGACTGGTAGTAGCAGGCTGCATCTCGAACTTGATTCGTGTTGACCTTGGCTGGTTGATGCTGCCCAAGAAGTATTTAGATGTGGGACTGGTAGTAGCAGGCTGCATCTCGAACTTGATTCGTGTTGACCTTGGCTGGTTGATGCTGCCCAAGAAGTATTTAGATGTGGGACTGGTAGTAGCAGGCTGCATCTCGAACTTGATTCGTGTTGACCTTGGCTGGTTGACGCTGCCCAAGAAGTATTTAGATGCGGGACTGGTAGTAGCAAGCTGCATCTCGAACTTGATTCGTGTTGACCTTGGCTGGTTGATGCTGCCCGAGAAGTATTTAGATGTGGGACTGGTAGTAGCAGGCTGCATCTCGAACTTGATTCGTGTTGACCTTGGCTGGTTGATGCTGCCCAAGAAGTATTTAGATGTGGGACTGGTAGTAGCAGGCTGCATCTCGAACTTGATTCGTGTTGACCTTGGCTGGTTGACGCTGCCCAAGAAGTATTTAGATGTGGGACTGGTAGTAGCAAGCTGCATCTCGAACTTGATTCGTGTTGACCTTGGCTGGTTGATGCTGCCCGAGAAGTATTTAGATGTGGGACTGGTAGTAGCAGGCTACATCTCGAACTTGATTCGTGTTGACCTTGGCTGTTGTGCAACACACACGCTCAAAGTGGTTAATTTTGCCGCAAGCTCCGCATGTCTTGCCTCTGGCCGGGCACGCTGCTTCTCTGCTGTAGTGAGTGACCATTACCAAGGGAGCGGTGAGCGACGACATCAACATTGGTACTACTAACACTGATGTGTCGTTGCTCACTCAATTGAGATTTCATCATTTATGACTGTCATGCTTGTTGTGTTGTTTGCTGCAGAGTATGACTTGCCTGTAATTGCAACTTATCTGACAGTTCACAATCATGCAAACCCAGGACCAGTCTATCCTGGGTGCTTTCTTCTCTGTTTGGGAAGTCAGCATGTTCCGAAAATTCGTACAATTTACGAATGTACGTTTCAATGTTTTCTTCCGGCAGCTGAGCTCGCGAGTAGAACAAAACGCGTTCATGTAAAATATTCACTCTGGGAACAAAATATTCATCAAACTTCGTCCGTACTTGAGCGAGCGTTGAGTTATTATCTATGTTGGTGAACGTCGAGTAGATTTTCTCGGCTTCCGGCCCTATTGCGTAAAGTAGACTACCTACTTAAACTGCCTCTTCCTTATTCAATTTCGCCGCCAAAAGGCTTTTAACGGGAACGGCAACACCACACACATCGAGGCAGACGAAGCCATCTTTTAATCCTCTCGCGCGCTCCTGCCCATTTTCAGGGATCAATTATTATTTCACCAATAGTAATGACATCATGACAATATTAAAAAAGTTATATTTCACGTTCAGTAACATTTGAACTTGAAATTCAAGGCCAAGGACACAGCATCTGACGTGGAGTCCTCTCTAATCTGATTCGTCGTGAAATTTTACATATATGGTCCAATGCCCATGCTTTTATCCGGCAAATAACGATACTATCCATTATACACCCTATTAGCGTGTTCTCATTACATGTGTGTCAACCACATCCTGAAGTTTCGATTGCTAGAGTGTTTCTTGCTAAAATATGAAATATTATATTGTTTCGTTCATCAGAACATCTCACAATTGACAGATATCGTCACCTCTCGTCTTGAACAGCCTACCTGTATATTGGGCAAATTCTGTGACTTTCATTCAATTGATAGAGGAACAACCCAGTAAATTACAGATCACTGAGCTTAACATCGGTGTTATGCCAATTATTATAAACGTTAATCGGAGACCACGTGGTGACATTTCTTGTAAAACATAAATTAGTACATTAATATAAAAGTTTCTAAGATAAAGTTTTAAACTCTTTTAAAATCTTAGCATCTAACGGTGTCCTAGAAGTTAAGTCTTTTCTAGTCAATCTCTTACGTTTTTTAAATAAATTACAAACTGGTTAGATTTAACAAGATTTAACAAGATTGCCACCCAGAGAATTAACTCTAGGTGGCAGGTGGACAAGGAAGCCCTTTGGCTTATCGAGAGTCCGACCCTTTTATCTACGTGTATCCCGCCCGTCTGAGGTATGTGTCGATTTTATTTTTAAACATATTCACGCTACTAGCACCCAAACAATCAGCAGATAATCTGTTCCATTCATTTACAGACCTTTGTGAAAATGAAAACTTTCTTATATCTAATCTACTCTGCTCCTTTGCTAATGTAACTTCATGTCCTCTAGTCCTTCTATCTTTCTTAATTGAAAAAAATATATTTCTATCAATATTTTCATAACCATTCAATATTTTAAACACTTCTATCTGATCTCCTCTCAATCTCCTGGTCTCTAGTGTTGTTAAACCGCATTTTTTAGGCGTATTTCGTAACTAAGATCCCTCAGTTTTGGTATCATTTTAGTTGCTCTCCTCTGCACTCTTTCTAGCATATCTATGTCCTTCCTGCGATATGGCCTCCACGCTTGAATACAATATTCTAAATGAGGCCTAACTATTGTTTTGTACAGCGGTATTATTAGCTCTTTTTCCTTATACGTTATGTTTCGCCTAATTAATCCAAGGATTTGATTTCCCTTTGAAGCTGCAATTCCGCACTGCTCTGAAACCTTCATATCAGCACTAATGGTTAACCCTAAGTCCTTTTCTTTTACAGTAGTACTTAGTACAGTACCCCTATTGTATATTCTACCTCTTCGTTCCCATGTCCTGTGTGGAGGCATTTACATTTCCCAAAATTGAACAGCATTTGCCACTTTTCAGACCATTTGATCAACCTGTCAAGATCATCTTGTAAATGCTGTCTATCTCCATCACTTTTAATCCTTCTAAACACTTTTGTATCATCCGCAAATTTCAACACCTTGCTTGTTATTTCATCATCCAAATCGTTGATAAATATTAAGAATAATATAGGTCCTAATACTGATTCCTGTGGTACCCCACTCAATACCGATTTCCAGTTTGAAGCCTCCCCATCAACTACTACATGTTGTCTTCTGTCAATCAGCCATTGTTCTATCCAGTTTATTATACCATTTCCTATGCCATGGGCCTTTAGTTTCAGCAGTAATCTTTGATGTGGTACTTTGTCGAAAGCTTTTTGAAAATCTAAGTAGACGATATCTACTGGTGATCCCTCATCTACCCACTTAGTGATGTCTTCCAAAAAACATAACATATTTGTTAAGCATGACCTTGCTTTAAAAAACCATGTTGAGATGGGTTGATCAAGTTTTGTTTAACAAGAAAATCCACCATGTGATCTTTAATTAATCTTTCTAATAATTTGCAAATCACTGATGTTAAACTCTCTGACTTGTTTCTCGAACCTTTTTTAAATAACGGTATAATGTCTGCCTCTTTCCATTCTAAATGAACCACTCCCTCTTCTAATGACAAATTGAAAACTGTTGCAAGCGGTACGCTAATTTGTTCTACAATTTCCAATAGTAGTTTGGGCGGAATCCCATCCACTCCAGGTGATTTATTATCCTTCATAGCCCTTATTTTCTTAGCTACCATTTCTGGGGTTACAATTAATTGTCCTAAATAGTCTGAATCTGCCCCCTTGAACTTAGCCTCTGGTACTGGCAGTGAACTAATATCCTCTCTGGTAAACACTGAACTAAAGTACTCATTCAGGTCTTCTGCCATTAAGAATCCCTCTGATATTATATTTCCAGCACTATCTTCTAGAGGACCGACCTTATCTTGAACTTTCTGTTTGCTTCGAACATATGCATAAAAACTCTTGCTGTCATGTTTTATATTGCTAGCTAATTGTTGTTCATAGCTTCTCTTTGAATTTCTAATTTCAGCTGTAACTTGGTTAAGTGCTTCTTTATAAATGTTGTAGTCTTCATCATTTCCACATCATTTGTTTATACTTAATTTTTTTTAATGGCTTCTTTCGATAAGTGGTTCTTTTTTTGACCGTTTCCCTTGTTTTTTGAAGGATACAAATTTGTCGACTATGCACTTAATTTCACTCTTTAATATATTCCAGCATTCTGTTGCTGTCTTATTTTGCAGTGTGTTATTCCAGTCTATCTTTGCTAAATATTTCCTCATGTCCTTATACCTTCCGTTGTGGAAATTTCTCCTATACTGCTTTTTACTATTCCTTTCTGATTTTACTTTGATGGTAAAATGTATCTGGTTGTGATCGCTATTCCCCAGTGGCTCACGTATCTTGACATTGTCAACTAATTCATTCTGTGAAGACAAAACTATGTCTAACACATTCTCACCCCTGGTTGGTTCTAGCACATGTTGAGAAAGGAAAGTATCTTGAACTAATACTAAAAACTTGTGGTCCTCACTCCCTATACTCTGAAGAGATTTCCATTGTATATGCCCGTGGTTAAAATCCCCCATAATAATACAGTCCCGTTTGCTTACTTCCCTTATAGCGTTTTTATTTTTTCATTCTCTTCTATGCTTATGTTTGGACTTCGATAAACTAACCCAACTGTTAACGTTGAGTTACCTGTAACTATGTTACACCAAACAGCTTCTTCGCAATCTGCTTCCCTTTCTAATTTTATTTCATAAGCCTGGATAGATTCTTTAATATAAAAATAACTCCACCTCCCTTTCTTCCTATTCTATCTTTTCTAAACATTACATATCCTGTCAATCCCAATTCGGCATCTGATATATCGGTGGTGGTCTTCTACCATAATGTTTAGTTCATTTATTGTGTTTACTATACTCCTTGCATTTAAACACACACATTTATATCCAGCTTCAGAAGAGTTTTCCAGACTATTATTTGCTGATAGATGATGGGTCATCAGTGGATGTTATATATTTAGTTTGTTAGAAAGCGTCTGATAAAAAAAGTTGTACGTGAAAGATTCACACGGTGTATAGTAGGGCAAAGTTCCGGAAATACAAGCCCGCGAGCTAAATTTGGTCCACGGACGGTTTTGACCCGCGAGACCGGCCATAAGAGTTGGAAATTGTCAAGAACAACATAACATGGTAATGTGATATATGTGTATGCTACTTTTTTGTGAGTTTTCTTCGTGGAATTGGCTGCCCGGTCGATCAGCTGACGCACGAAATTACGCAACCTGGTGTCTTGGGCCGTCTTCTAGACTTTCACAATTCATTCGTCCCTAGTGGTGACCAAGCGGGTACTATGTTTTCTTGGGTCCATTTCGTTGGCGGGTAAATGAATCCGGGACTGCAAGACCCTTCCATCAGGGTGGAATGGAATGTGGCGCCGTGTTGGGCTGGTGGCCAACTCTACAAGTATTGAGATTCGTAAACACCGAACGGCATAGCTTCACCGTCATCGCGCTAATGCTGGTGAGTGGAAACACGGATCAATCAACAGCTGACTACTATCGCATCAACACATTTTACCCATTTAGTGATCACGTACTTCCTTGATGAGTTGACTGAACGATTTTCGAGTGACCACCATGGACTCACTGCAGCTCATGACGTCCTGCCGTCCAACCTACAGAAACTAGATGACACAGGACTAGCTTGAGTACTACAGTATTGTAGTTATTACAGATTTGTAAACACCTGTTAACGGGTCATTAGTCACGGATTTGATGGTGTGTAAATAAAGTTCATTATTATTTTATTATTACAGTAGGTATCTTAGTTCGGCTGAACAAAACGAGCTTCATGTGGAAATCTTAAAGTGGCAAAAGAGGCCAGATGACCCTAAATTTCCACGAACGTCGTTTTCTCGTAAACTTATTTCGGCGTGTGGAAACATTTGCCGTTATCAGCAAGATTGTAAACATCTTCCTCGCTACACCTGTTGAAAACATTGCTTGCGAGTCTGCCCTGCGACGGCTCAAGTGGTGGAGTCGGTCAACAATAAAAGATGGCTCAATGGCCTCGAAATGTTATATGTCTATAGAAAATCAAACTATCTTCCCACCTCAGAATAATTCATTTATGTAAAGCCAATCGGCGAATCACTGCACGCGACGGCGAGAGAAATGATGTTGCAAAACAGTTTCAGACGGGTGTGTTGGGTGTTCTTCGCTAGAGTCCGTGTATCGATTGCCCTGTAGGAATTTGAACATCACCTCTCTGGATCTAGCTGTACCTCTCAGTGGTCCATATTTTGAGCAGTGTATAATATTGTATGTGTTTTTAGATTTATAATTGTGTATATATATATATATATACTGCCGGTGGTCCTCATTTTCATCGACAAATTGATTTAACAATATCATAATAATTATATCT
Source organism: Paraescarpia echinospica (assembly GCA_020002185.1). Lineage (NCBI taxonomy): Eukaryota > Metazoa > Annelida > Polychaeta > Sabellida > Siboglinidae > Paraescarpia > Paraescarpia echinospica. The sequence goes on from CM034532.1 coordinate 64,098,860, forward strand.
GGAAAAGAACGTAACCTTGGTTTGTATTTATGTAAGTTATCATGAAAATGTTCCATGTTATATTATAAATGACATATATTTTTAACAACCTTATTATTTATATTATATTTTACCAAACTCATAGACGGCTTGCCCTAGATGTTAATGCGGCGAATATTTTAGCCTACGGCAAAATTAACGGATATTACAGCATATGAGCAACGTTTGGAGCAAGGATCAATCTTTTAAATAATTCGTAAAGTCATAATTTGTGGAGTCAGAGCTATTCGTTTCTATGAGGAGTACAAAAAGTATACCATCAAACGTGCACCTTTTATATGAGATCAGCCATTTCTTTAATTTTATCTTGCAGTGTCAGATGTGATACGGCACGTCAGCTCCCAGCTTTTCCAGGCCTAGTCCAAGTATGTTTTAAGAATTCCAATATATTTTAGTATTGCTACATTACGTTCATATTACACACAGCCTTCAAATTAGAAAGACGGTAATCCGTTCAATGGAAGATGACAATTTGAAGTTTGTTTCAATTCTAGTCAACGCTATATTACCTGTGTACCCGTGAACTTTGAAAATAAAAAAATGCACAATCGTGATTATTGTGCTTTAACACATTTCATATACAGCATCAAAGCAGACGTGACGGCCTTCAATGATTATGTGAGAATATATCTACATATATACAAGATGTGCATTTAAGGTATTGCTTTCTTCATTAGAGCATTTCGTGGGTCACTGTTTTCCATCTTTCTACGATATCATATTGTCCTGCTACGACACGGAACCAGCGTCGGAGCTATATACTGGCAGAGCATGTCCCTCTGTTTCTTCACAGCTACTGCAACATTTCTTGACCGAGAGATCGGCATGCTGGATTACAGTCCTCCCTCTGTTCTCCACGTTCCAGGCACCACTCGGCCTTCAGTGTGATGCTTCCTCGTCGATGCAGAGTGTCGACATGTACTAGCTCGTACTCCTCAGCATGTTGTGCATTGCACACGAAGTGCGTTTTCGACCATCCTCCTAGATCGGGATAACCTGTAGTTGAACACATTTTGCTCACGTACAAGATTCCGTCGCAAAGAGGGTTTCATCAGGTTTTCTTTCAAAGGCAAAGCTTCGTCGCCAGCAAACATGCAAGGACAGTTTTCATTTGTGCCGGGTAAGCTATATGATAGTGGAATATCCAAACTGCCCTCCTCCTGAGCCTCCTTCATGGAGCACTGTTCGGAGACGCCTCCGTCTTAGACGCGGCCATTTGATCCTACATCTGCGTACATAAATTTGCATTCACGGTCAACGACAGCCATCAGAACTATACTAAAGGAATGTTTATAGTTGAAAAACTGCAAACCGCTAAGCTTGGGAGGGCGCACGGTGATGTATTTCCCATCAATTGCACCCAGGCAGTTGAGGAAATTCCATTTCTGGTAGGTCCATCCGCTATACCCAACCACTATTCCTGGGTTCGGGAACACTGGAATAAAAAATAGTAATTTCGTTTACGTGAGGTATTACACAAGTCATGCTTTTCTCATAAATGTATATATATATAATTACTGTTTTCTACAGATGTGTTATTAGGAATTGTTCTTGATTATATCCCAACATAGAAATCACTTTTAGTTTTGGCTAAATGAAAATAGTTTATTTTCTACAGATGTCCATGTCGTTAGTGTCATCTCAATCGCAACAGGAGTCGGACGTGGACGAAGCGGAAGAAGACATAATGGAAAGCATCGTTCCAGAAGTAGCAGAAGAGAAGTCCGGATCCGAAGATGAGACAACAGGTCAGGGCAATCGTAGGGCCCTATCAACGAAAATACCACTGGCACAGCGAAAAACTGTGCCAAAGTGTTCAGAGGACGCGATAGCAGCAAGGGAACTTGATTTGTTAAATGAAATTGCTCAAATAATGAAAAACTCACCAGTTTCAACTACGTCACATCATCCGATAGATTAGATGTTTGCCAACTATCTGGCAACATAATTGAAAGAGATGACTGATCCAAGCGAGAAAGCAAAATTTAAAAATGCATTCAAAACTTGGTCTTCGAGGCAAAGTACGGGCAAATCACAAATGCCTGCGAGTGCACCTACACAAGTGACACATGCATTCGAGGCACAACCCAGAGTCGGCGCCTTGGGGCAGATGGTGTTGGAAACACAACCTGCTTTGAGCTGTATCAAAACAGACAGAAATGCGGCTTTTTTCCACCCGATGACACTGCCTTCCATGCCATCGCGGCCACAGCAAGACCTCCCAGCAACCCTGATACCTTCACATTCCCAGACCCAGTCGTCCTCTGTGCAGTTCACCAGCATGGATACAGGGAAAGTGATGGATGCTTGGATGGCTGACAACTACTGAAAACCGTTTTCAGTGAAACACTGGCAAAGTCACCTTTGGCATTTCGTTGCTCTGATCTAAAGCTGTACATATGCAGAGGGAGACAAAGCCCACAAATGTATTGGTTTTTTTTAGAAATAAGAGGTTTGTTGTCATGTAGGTAATCTTACTGTATTTATGTGAGTAATTATGCGAACGAGGATTCGTCAGAAGATATTAAGATTTTTCTATCTAATAACATACTTTAAACAGGTTTAGTTTTTACTTGGTAGTAGTTCTCGCGTAGGGCATCCAAAATCGCTTGGCGTGACTCTGTACCAATCCCCCTATGGTAGTTGCGTGCACACGCCACACGGTACAGGCATGAAAGACTTTTGAACGATTCTCCTGCAACATAAATTGATATGTACGTTTCTCCGTTTTTAGTACATGCACCCAAGCATTGTTAATCGGTATCCTGCTTCAGGTGGTGGTATAACGAAATCTTGCTTTTGGCGATTGTCACATGATGATGTGCTTCAAGTCATAATAAAACATTGTTTTGAGCGTTTAAATGAATTGATTGCTGCTTTTGCCCTAGAAAAGTAGCACAAACCTTAACACATTTACTAAACTCGTGTTTTCCAGGCGCCGTTAAAATAACTATCTTCCACTGGATAATAATCGCCCGGATTTTCAATGTCGATATAACAGTGTTTCCGCGGTACGGTTTTTTCTTGTGAAAAATTGCAAGAATTTCACTAAAATAAACTTGTCCAACAATTTTGGTTGCACCGCGTGAAATAACTAAGTCGTAGGAAGTTACAATATGGATCTATTTTGCAAAGGTTCTTCAGATTATTATGAAAACCGCATATTTATATTAAGAGTGACGACAAGGCGAAAATATTACTACAAAAGAATTGTTTTAGTTTAACTAAAATTAATGTAAATTATGCTTACCAGTGGCAAGGAAACGTAACGTGATTGCAAGACGTTCGGCTGGTGGTATGCAAGCTCGCATCGTTGTATTTTGTTTTATCATGGCAGGATAGAATAAGTCCATCAAGGAGTTGAACACCTCCAAGTCCGTTCTGAGGAGCTCATGAAATGAAACGTTGTCGGTCATGCTAAACTCTTGCACAAGGTTGTTAAACGCACCTTGTTCGTTGTGCCTTAACAACCACTGTTTAGTCCAGCATGAACGACGACGTTATCTTCTCTGCCGACGACGTCGGATTGGTCATCCGACGTCGTCGGGTAGGTGCAGCTTAATTCCATAGCTCGCCATTGATGAGCACACAACCCCGCCATTTTCGAATAGTTTTACAGGATTCCGCCCGGCATTGGCGGCAGTTCCAGCCGCTACCAACAGGAGTGCATACATCAACCTGTCGCAGCTGCCAGTGGCGTCGCTAGTCGCGTCGTATCGTGCACGCGCCCTTGCAGGGGGTCATAAACGTAACTACGCGACGCATTTTCGCAACAACAGAAAAACGTCGCAAATAAAAAACACTAAAACTCAGTCGCATCGTTACGTGTATGCCGGGCTTAACTGTTGAACCGATATTCTACATATAATGCACATCTATCGCTTTTAATAAATGTATTGTCATTTGACATGAATTTTTTCTTTTCGTGTATTTTTGTATTCCCACGCAGCATGCGACCGACACTGAAATAATACTTGAGCCGTGGGCGAAATTCGCCACATAATACGCTAGACTGCACAAAGACGGGGTACATTTTCTGGGAGAAACCCCGCGTGAAAATGCTTTACTGCATTTAGTTAATGCCCCCCCGCCAGTTGTTCTAGGCTGACCAGTGGCACTGCAAGCACACGAAAAGGCCAGATCATGCCAGTGAGCGTCTTTGCGATTCACTTATAAAAAAAACTAACAGGGGCTTTACTCCGGTCCAGCTATGATTCAACCTCAAACAAAATGCAATAGTAAGTTTTGTGGCATTTTTAGATTCTACTATATGTTTATGTTACCAGAAAAAAGTCCACCAAAATCCACATTGTCATTTTCACATATTGCCAAGTGGACATAGGTCTCGCTGAAAGTTAGGGGGGTACACATAATTCATGTTATATAACTTATTTTCTCTGAGAATACTATAAAGATGATGTATATCATTGAAAAGGCAATGCATTTACCTGTGTAATGGTACCTAACAGGTGGTATTGCAATGAATATTAAGGTCAGAATCGAATTCTAAACACATTTACAAATTATCACAATTTACATGTACCCCAATTTTCGGCCTAGACCAGTCAATCTATGGTTTGGCCTCAAACAAATTGTAATAGCAATCATTATGGCATTTTAGTTAGCACTATGTATCTGCACTATTACATAACAATCTACAGAAATTCACGTGTTGGAACATTTTCATATCTGACAATAATGACAAGTGGTCGAAAGTCGCTGCCGGTTACTTTTGTTATAGTCAAATCTAGGGAAAGGCCTTATTTCAGCTAAGTATTGTATATTCTTTGCGCAATTTATACACATGATGCACACCATTGGAAGGGGTATGGATAGATTAATACAACGATATACATCAAGTTTAATTCCATTTAGTAATATCATGAAAATCATTTTCTCAACCCAGTGAAACCCGAATTTTAGCCGCCATGTGAAGTAGCTTTGCGATCAACCGAATGTTGCTTACATATAATATAGGCATAAACTTGTTTATTTCAACACAGTTTATATCTTTAGCTACTGTTTCCAACTAGTAACACCGTTTTCATGAATATGTTAGCATGTTTTGTATTTGGTTGATATTTTAACTCAGGTACTTATTCCGATATCAGTTATCTTCACACAAACCATACGCTATAACAATTGCAGTGAGGTGTGTACGTGCATCCTTGTTATTGCTTAACATGTAGTGTTATGTACTGGTACATGACACGTTCAAACACTGCTGTCGTTGAGAGCTTCCACGGAGATGTTAGTTGCAATTTGACACACAAAGCACACACAGAAGTACACTAAAGTTCGTTCTTTCTGCAACTACATCGCAACGGATTGCAGTTTGTCTTGCCAAAGCCAACACTAGGTCGCCTGCTGAAATGTACACGTATGGCAGAATCACTCAACAAAGATACAAGTATGCAAGGGTGTCATCCTCACTACGAATGAAGAACAACAGGATAGTATTTATACTGTATGACATTTCAGTGTATTAATACTGTATGATGTTTCAATGTATTAATTGTATTTTATTGTATACTGTGAATCCAACTCAGTTGAGTTGCTAATAAACTTGTGTTATTATTATTATTATGCTCCCCTTGTGTATGGGGCAGAGGCGTGGATCCTCTACAAAAAGCAAGTTCAACTGCATGAACGGTTCCACCAGCGATGTCGGCGCTTCATCACGGGACTGCATTGGCAGGATTATGTCTCCAACAAAGAGGTCCTGGAAAAGGCAATCCTCCGGAGCATCGAAACCATGTTGATGCTCAGACAGCTCCGCTGGGCAGGCCACGTCTCGCGCATGGATGACATCAGAATGCCATAAGTTGTATTTTATGGTGAGCTTCAGCTTCATCAGGGCAACCGAGATAGAAGGCCCCCACAGGCGCTTGAAGGACCAGCTGAAGCGGCAACTCACCCTGGCAAGACCACAAAGTTTGGGAACAGCTGGCAGCAGGCAGAAACAACTACAGAGCGACTATCATTAGAGCTGCCCAGGTCTTTCAGTATTCCAGAAGAGAAGCAGACAGGGAGAAGCGTAGGCGGAGGAAAGAATATGCGTATCGGGCATCTTCAGGCCAAGTAAACCTTTGCCCAACCTGCTCCAGAGCCTGCAAATCAAGGATAGGCCTCCAACCACAAGAATACGTGCCCCCCAGGGACGGGGATCTTCCCACCGATCTTCACAAGCGAACAATCTGCCCCGCACAACGGATGACCGACAGCAAATGGGCTGGAGCTGCTGGGAGGTCAGTCATCTTTGGAACATGGTACTTGTCTTTGACAATCCAGTTCTAGTCCGTGGCTTTTAGAGTTTTCTTGGATCCTTTCCACTGTTGGTTCTGAGAGTTGATCCTGAGGTTTTGATAGTGGGCAGCAGTTGAAGTACGGGATAGATTTATCCCTGTGCGTAAGCTGCGTTTGATGCTACATTTTCAACGAAGTGCTTGTATAGCAAACCATCAAGGTTTTTGCCAATGTTGCTACACAACAGCCTGTTTTCCTGCAATAACCAATTCTTCAAATGTTGCTATGATGTGATATCTTAGCCAACAGCTGGGCCCAGAAATTCTAGCAAATCTGTGTCTTCACCAATAAGGAGAGTGTCGATTTTGTTTGATGAGTTCAGTGCGGCCTAACGATCATTAGCTTAGCGTCCTCTGCATGAAAACAACAGCACCCAGCTTTCTCAAGCTCATTGCTCAGTAAGTTGATGAATATGTGTTTGTTTTCTCTGTTCGCCAAAAAATTCCTTTTTTAGGAGGAGGGCCTTGCTGATCAGCCGCCTTCCACAGAATCACCTGAAGGTGTGTCCTTTGCACATCTGTAGGAGGCGACGCTATGATGGGCACTGGCTACCCATTCTTTCTCCCACACTCATCTTCAGATGCTGTGGAAGGCGGCCGATCAGCAAGGTCTTCCTAATTTGGACATCACGCAGTTTGTGTAGAAGGTGAATGACGGTATCCCGTCACCCAGCTTTGACATTGGACCCTCAGATCCTCCGGGTCTGACTGATGTCAAAAGCTGTGATTGCAAAGCAGAGAGCAAGACATGTAGCACTGACGGTTGCAGTTGCCACGGCAATATTAAGTCATGTACTATCTATTGCGCGTGTACAGCTGGCGATGGGTGTTGTAGCCCTCTCATGTTTGGGGACGATGCGTATGTAATATATTTGAAATCATCGCACTTGAAAATTTATCTTTTGGCATCAACATTACTGCTCTAGGTCATGTAGGTCTTTAGTTATAGCGATGATTGGCTTTGAGGTGGCCATCTTTAAAAATGGTGGATATATGAATGCTAATTGGTAAGATTTTGTGAAATTTATTTTGACGAGCGCCATCTTTAAAAAAGAGGGATCCGAAAGTCGGAGAGAAGGCCAAACGTAAAATATTTGAAACCTCTGACCTTTAATACCCATGTTTTGACACTAAAATTAAGGTCGTAGGTGACGCAGTTGTTAAGGTATGCGGAAATGTGATTTGGCGGCCACTTTGTAAAATGGCTACCATTTCTTTAAAACAAAAATACAAATTACCACCTCAGATTTTCTATTGACTGAAACACTGTAGATGACATTCGTGCAAAAAATTGCTTTTGGCAAGCAAATTGCACGGGAAGACATGGTATACCGCATTATATATTGAGAAGTTGGATAGACACTTGTATGCATGCAACCACAGTCAACTACATGGATTGATAACTATTTATCATATGTTGTGCAACAATATCACAATGAGATTCAACGTGTTTTATGTTGTTGATTGTGCTATTATAATTATAGGGGCATTAGACAATATATGTGAATCAAAGTCATTGGAGAGATCCAACATGGCCGATATCTGAAAGTTTTATGAAATGACAAGCAAGCAGCCGTTATAGACATCTAATGATGTGTTTATCTTAAAAGTTGACGATGAAAATATCGGTTTTGACACCATTTTTTGTGACATTATCATGCATAGTTGCAAAGCTATTGAAGAAAATAGCTATTTCAGTAATGAAGGCCCTAATTTGTATATTTAAAAAAGTGCCCTAGGTTGTCCCGAGGACAACCAAGCTGAATTGCTTCAATGACCCCATGGGATAGAAAATCCACCAAAAACATTGTACTATAGAGCATCCATTTATTTATTATCTAAGTCAACGTTAGATCGCAACGCTACTCCCTAGTTATTTAGACTTATATTCAATTAACTTATTTACTTCAGACCAAAATACACATGGCGATACATCCATCGGTCCATATATTCATACACCTGTAACAGTTAACAAGCTTATATTAATATTAGAAAGCATATTGTATTTAAAGAAGAAAGTAGTACTTGATATTACTAACTTATTTAATTCCCTCCCCATTTAGCTTAGATGCAAGAGGGCATAAATTCTTCATAATTTTACCTTCTTCTACTTATCAGTATCATGCTTTTCTCATAGTTAAATTTAATTTAATGACCCTAACGTTCACAAACTAATAACTACTTCCTAGGGCTTACACTGGAGAGGTAGAACATCACCAGGTCATCTGCATATAGGGATGTGTTAACGTTTTGGGTCAATTTTCTTAAGCATGACATATTTATCACCGCAAAGAAAATATTAAAACGTGAGAGTTCTTGAAAAGGGTGTAGCCTGTAGGCTGTAGTGTAGCGCGTACAACAATTCTATATACATGATGCATATAATAAATCATAGATATACACACTATATTGCGATACAAAAGCGGTGGCTACATTAGACCACTTACTCTAAAACTTTGCTCCAATTCATAATTCGCTATCCGACAATGTTCTTAATATTTGCTAAATATTCAACATTCGATTTCGCAAATGGGCACCAAACGAAAAGCAAACGTACATACGCGCGCATCCGTTTTTATTTTTAGACGAACCAATGATCAGCAAAGGGGCGTGGCTTAAAAGCGCCTATTAGTTTTTCATAAGTGACTCGCAAAGACGCCTGCCGGTGAGCGTGCCTTTGGTAAGTTCCATCTGGCCTGGGCGGTCAAGTGTCGCCATGTTGTGAATAGTTTAATACATGGCTCGACGTAAAGCACAGGTTTCATTTTTGTAATTTGTTATCGTTATAAGAATATCCGTGTAATATTTTGATAACGTAGCGTGTGTATATGTAAGTGTGCACGCGTGTGTATGTGTGTGTGTGTGCGTGCGTGCGTGTGTGTGTGCGTGCGTGCGTGCGTGCGTGCGTGCGTGCGTGCGTGCGTGCGTGTGCATGTGGGCGGGCGTGCGATCGAGCGGGTCTGACAGTGTGGGGGGGTTTGTGTGTGTACGTGCGTGCGTGCGTGCGTGCGTACGTGATTGTTCATGTGAGCGTGTTTGTGTGTATACGTGTGAATACATGTGTGTGTGCACGCATAACAATATGTGCGTGTGTTGTGTGCATGTGTGTTCGCGCGAGTGTGCACGCGTGTGCGTGTGTGCGTATTTATTACATGCACGGATCGTCTTCAATGGTGACTTGTCAGTCTTACTAACGCACCAGTGCCTACGTAGTTGTGGTTATAGTCAATGCCATTACGATATAATAATGCAAATACAACTAGAGACAAACAAACGTCAATTGTGTATCAATAGTTTATTACATAAAATCACAGAATACAGTTTCCAGTGAAGAACATTATATCTATAAAGTTCGCGGAAATCGATATGCTAGATGTTCTATTGCCGATTGTTCTAGTTGTGCCTTAACACGTTGTCTAGGCAGTTGATTGGCTGATGGTTGGCGCATATCATTCGAACAACCTGAAACAGTCGCATTGTTTAAATGAGTAAAGCCCTGTACCAAACAAGTCGTTGGATTTGAACAGTCACAACACAAGAGAGAATGAGTGACTTCCTTCCAGCAGCAACGCATCATTTTGTAGTTAATTAAAACGCTGTGAATGAACATTGGCCTATTTCTACATGCAGTCGATCACACGGAGACACCATGGGCGTTGGTAGGGTAGGCCACATCGTAATTACACCAACCGCCTGATTATTAATGGCAAGGTTACGGAAAACTTATATAAGTCCGTGTTCATGTTAACAAAATGAATACGCCATTTATCAACAGGTCAACTATAATACTTTACAGCTTTGATTTCATGTAACTGAAATTTATTTGTCCATCATTTTTTTACATTTACGGGTTTACATAACTCTGTCTTATCATAATGACTCATCCCTTCAGCGAGGCCACGCAAAAGGCAGGACCCACTTTAAAGAAACGTAAAGGTAAAACTCACCGCAGCTGTATCTAGTTGTAGTACCTGCATCTGCAGGTATTGGATTGCCAGTCACATGTCTTCTTCTGGTCGTCCCAGACGAGTGGGAAAAGGCAAGCCATAACGTGACTTTGCCGTGGCTACAGGTGACGAAACTGCTGCACTGGTAACAGTGCTGGTAGACACCGTCTTGCTTGCCCACGCACGAGGAGATGCCGCAACGGCCCGTCAAGCAGTCTGAGACAGACGGAACGTTATTAAGAGAATAGTATGCATTTAGAGAATAGTACACAATTTACAAGTTTATGTCACTCGAATGTTGTCGGCCTGATAACAGTCACTAGTTTCGCAGGCGCGACTGACTGTTATCTAGCTGATAACACTCAATTGACATCAACGTAAATTAATTTGTCATTTGGGATTACACCGCCTACTCTAGAATTAAGATTAGTCATTGTGGTTCGCTTGCTGAAGTAATGATACATAGGTAAGTTTGTATAACAGCTTAAAGTAAACCCAAACTCGGTATGCAGAGATATTGCAGGAGACAAACAATAAAAAATCATTCTTTACATAGCATATGTAATAATACATCTAACATATCATCAAAGGTGGATGACCCAAAACACTCTTGTGCCATGTGTGACAAAATGACTTACGTGGGATACACTTGAATGTAAACGGATTGTAGCAGTAGCTTCCTCCGCATCGCTTGTACTGGAGCTGGCCGTTATGACAGGAGACGTAATGATCACACGACCTGCAGCCGCACGGGTAGTGGCCATTGGGGCGTCCGACGCACGAGTCCTGACAATCTGAAGAATATGGAGCATCACGCTGACACAATGAGCAACCGTGCAGACAATAATTATAATATATAACAATATAATAGTTGACAATATAATAGTTGACAAAGTAATAAATTTGTATTAGTAAAACGTACTAATTTGTTGTGATGCAACCCTTATTATCGACTTGAACGTTCAGTGCTACCTCACTATTAAGGTAACCAACGGGACAGGGCAAATGTTACCTGAATGGGGAGGTGACCTTATTAGCGAGACTAGTTTTCCTGTACTTTACTGTTACCGTATTAATTTGGCCTATTCTAGGATCACCTGAATTGTGGGATGGTTATACTACTGAGGTGCAGGAAATGCGATGTTCAACAGTATGTGTAAAATGTACTAATATCAGCACGGTTCATGATCACAGGTAGTAAAGAAAAGGGTTTTTGGCGGCATCTTATGACACCACGATGTTGTTATGATGACTGCCGGTATGCTCTGGGAGAAATAAACTATTCTGATAAAACAGGCAACAACTAATGTAAACGTGCCTGTTTAATTATCTGGGATCATTGATAGCTTTGATGACCGATGTAATGATGACAACAAGTAACGGATTGCACATGAACCAACAAACCTGAAACACTGTAAAAAGAAGTAACGGTAAGTTCTTATATAGCGCAGTATCCAGTCCCCAGGGGCGCTCAAAGCGCTTTACACTTTACTCCCGGGCAGACCTGTTCAATCGAACACGATCTCGACTTCTCTGGGAAGCATCCAGCTACACTGCAATTAATGCACGAAGACTATTCATACACAAATATCCACCACTGTCTATAGCCATTCGTACAGCTGAATGGTATGGAGCACCGTAGAACGAACGAACTTGCCCAAGTTTTGACACTGCAGCACAGGATTCGAGAGTCCGAAGTTTTAGGAACTGCACCGCTGCGCTCCAGTGATGACATTAAGGTAAAGACAACACTTCACCAATGATGTCCCACATAAACAACATCAACAGACGCGCCACATGTTCCTTGTTTATTTTTTAATACAACTGCTATATAAATGTCTTCGGTATGGGTAAATGTTCTTGTACAAATGCCATTTCAACGAGACGAATAAAACTCGTCCTCTCGTATTCGTGTGTCTACGTGGAAACTTACATTACTATTGGTGCAAACGAAATCAATAAGAGAAGACACCTATCTGACAATAGCTCGTGTGAAGTTCGGCTGCCGTTGTCGAGTGATTCAAGTGAGGATTTCGGCTGCTTTTATACGTTTCGCGAAGGTCAGTGTTGTTTTTGTTGGACGAGTGCAACCCCACCTGCTACGGGTGCTCGAGTTGACTGACAGGACCCGCCATCGGTGTATTACGAACCACAACCAGGTTTAATACGATCAGGTGGGTCTAATGAAACATTTCGTCTAAGATAAATCTCACAATAAGAAATATGTCATATCACTGGCAAAACCAATTTATTTTAAGAAAGGTAACATCCATATGTAAAACTCTAAAGTTTGAGATATATACAAAATGCACTATGCGTCATATGTACGATTGCCACGGTTAACACGCGTATGAATTGACTAAACGATAACACTGTTGTCGTCATCGTCGTAAGATATTCGTATTGTTTTTTTATTATTGGTGCGTTATTTGAAAACACTATCATTGAGGGAAACCTATTTTCATAGCATAACTGCGTAAACCTGTCGTAAATGTGTTCTGATTATAGTTCTGACACCTTCTTGCGGGGAAAACATTCGTGTTTTATTATTGGCAATGCCCCTTTGTTGCATAGACATTACAAAGGATATAGATCTATGCAAATAATTCCAACTAAAATTCTTTGATTAGGTTATTTTTTGTTATGTTCGCTAAATTTTCTACTACGAAGCAATTAATTTTAATGTTTTTTCACAACGTAAACTAATCAAGATTACTACCGAAAATGTAATCTTGAAAACTCGTCTGAACAAGCAACGTGTTGCAATGCAGTTCTAAAGTCAATGTCCAAGTTGCTTCAGTGCGTCACTCATCGTTGTATTAAAAATATCACTTTAGTCGCAAGCGATATCATTATTAGCATGGGATAGGAGGCCACTAATAAATAACACGCAACAGAAACATATGAAGTTAAGTAACTTGGAGGGAGAACTAAAGGATGCGACACCATATTTTGTTAACTTGACCACGTGATGTCGCCGACAATGTCTTCAGGGGAATCAACGATTGGCCTCAACACTATCGGAATTTACAACTTTTGTTAAATCTGGTTAAATACGATAGGATATGTTTGTTCTTCATATTCATTTGGAGTGCCCGTTTTCTGGGTAATATCCCATACATTGGTAGCTTTGTCTATCCTTTACGTGTACAATCATGCAAAAATTGATAATCAAGATGTGACGCTTTGGATGTGTCGATAATTACGAATACTCTTTAAGTGTAAAAACGTGATGCAAAATAATAATGTGATTCATAGCCCATCGCTAATAAGTTCCACTGGTGTTCATACACTGGTGGGGTGTATGCTTTAATAGTTAAAGTATAAACACTCCACACATTGTATTGCTTAACGGTTAAGTAATACAGCTACCACTTGCTGGTGTAAGAAAGAATACCCCCTTAATTTGTCTCCGATCTGTCTTCCACTGTTTAAATACTGATGGATATAAAAAACATTCAATATATTGAACAGAATGACCATGTGCTAACATGTTCCTTACAGCGACCGACTCTGTATACATGATTTCACAGTGTGGTGTGGCAATCATTTTTTAGACATGAACGTTCGTAAAACTTAAGAACTCATAATAGATTTTAGGAAGAACCCTAATCCTTTTAAGGGACTATCCGTTAACGAAGAGTGTGTGAGGAGAGTAAAGGAATACTAGTACCTCGACACCACCATTGATGCCAAGCTTACATTAAAATACTGCTGTAATCAATAGAAAGTGCCAGCAAAAGCTGTATTTCTTTAAGGCAACGAATCGAGAGAAAGGGAAGGAATGTCTCCTCAGAACCTGAACATCCCTGTTTCCATGCTATAATCTGCTTCCTTCTGGCCGCCGCTTTCAACTCCCTCACTGTAAACTGAATCGCACTCGGAAATCATTTGTTCCCTCGTCAATTAGAGTAATGAATGTGTAACTGTCCTTCATTCCTCCATCTCTGCCAGTCTTCCCTGCCAGTCTGACACTAAGTGAGCCTGAGATAATTTGTGATTTGTGAGATGATTTACCTTATGTAACTTATTTAACTTATTTAACATATTTAACTTACATTAACGTATTCAACCGATATAACTGTAATTTTTTTACATTTTATATTGCATGTACATTTGTTTTATTTGTTTTAATATGCTGCTACACTCCAATAGACAATAATGTATTGTGATTGTGATTGAGCAACCGTACAATAATCGTCGGATGCAAATAAATTAAATTTGATCGTTACATTGGGTAACTTAAGAAATTGTGAATAATCTATTGTTATAGGTTAGCAGGCGGGTTACATATGGTAACTTTTACCCTTTTTACGAAAAATAACCATATTTAGTAATCTGTCCGTGATATCGTCAAAACTAAATGACGCATTCGCATAAACGAGCTAACGTGTCCTATTGGATAATAGATAAGTTTGATTTTCTCAAAATCATTCTAAAATTACACCTGTGAGAATGTTAAGTGATGAGGTAGTTTTATTGTTCAATCAGTCCTGGTCCATTGTCTTGCAGTTTTAATATTCACACTGTATTACCGCCGTTCTAGAACGTCATAATGTGGTTAATGAAAGTTTATTAATAACCGGTAACACTGTTCAATTTAGCAGCGTATTAAAACAAATAAAACAAATGTACATGCAATTTAAAAATGTAAAAAAATAACAGTTATATCGGTTGAATACGTTAATGTAAGTTAAATATGTTAAATAAGTTAAATAAGTTACATAAGGTAAATCATCTCACAAATTATCTCAGGCTCACTTAGTGTCAGACTGGCAGGGAAGACTGGCAGAGATGGAGGAATGAAGGACAGTTACACATTCATTACTCTAATTGACGAGGGAACAAATTATTTCCGAGTGCGATTCAGTTTACAGTGAGGGAGTTGAAAGCGGCGGCCAGAAGGAAGCAGTTTATAGCATGGAAAAAGGGATGTTCAGGTTCTGAGGAGACATTCCTTCCCTTTCTCTCGATTCGTTGCCTTAAAGAAATACAGCTTTTGCTGGCACTTTCTATTGATTACAGCAGTATTTTTAATGTAAGCTTGGCATCAATGGTGGTGTCGAGGTACTAATATTCCTTTACTCTCCTCACACACTCTTCGTTAACGGATAGTCCCTTAAAAGGATTAGGGTTCTTCCTAAAATCTATTATGAGTTCTTAAGTTTTACGAACGTTCATGTCTAAAAAATGATTGCCACACCACACTGTGAAATCATGTATACAGAGTCGGTCGCTGTAAGGAACATGTTAGCACATGGTCATTCTGTTCAATATATTGAATGTTTTTTATATCCATCAGTATTTAAACAGTGGAAGACAGATCGGAGACAAATTAAGGGGGTATTCTTTCTTACACCAGCAAGTGGTAGCTGTATTACTTAACCGTTAAGCAATACAATGTGTGGAGTGTTTATACTTTAACTATTAAAGCATACACCCCACCAGTGTATGAATACCAGTGGAACTTATTAGCGATGGGCTATGAATCACAGTATTATTTTGCATCACGTTTTTACACTTAAAGAGTATTCGTAATTATCGACACATCCAAAGCGTCGCATCTTGATTATCAATTTTTGCATGATTGTACACGTAAATGATAGACAAAGCTACCAATGTATGGGATATTACCCAGAAAACGGGCACTCCAAATGAATATGAAGAACAAAAATATCCTATCGTATTTAACCAGATTTAACAAAAGTTGTAAATTCCGATAGTGTTGAGGCCAATCGTTGATTCCCCTGAAGACATTGTCGGCGACATCACGTGGTCAAGTTAACAAAATATGGTGTCGCATCCTTTAGTTCTCCCTCCAAGTTACTTAACTTCATATGTTTCTGTTGCGTGTTATTTATTAGTGGCCTCCTATCCCATGCTAATAATGATATCGCTTGCGACTAAAGTGATATTTTTAATACAACGATGAGTGACGCACTGAAGCAACTTGGACATTGACTTTAGAACTGCATTGCAACACGTTGCTTGTTCAGACGAGTTTTCAAGATTACATTTTCGGTAGTAATCTTGATTAGTTTACGTTGTGAAAACACATTAAAATTAATTGCTTCGTAGTAGAAAATTTAGCGAACATAACAAAAAATAACCTAATCAAAGAATTTTAGTTGGAATTATTTGCATAGATCTATATCCTTTGTAATGTCTATACAACAAAGGGGCATTGCCAATAATAAAACACGAATGTTTTCCCCGCAAGAAGGTGTCAGAACTATAATCAGAACATATTTACGACAGGTTTACGCAGTTATGCTATGAAAATAGGTTTCCCTCAATGATAGTGTTTTCAAATAACGCACCAATAATAAAAAAACAATACGAATATCTTACGACGATGACGACAACAGTGTTTTTGTTTAGTCAATTCATACGCGTGTTAACCGTGGCAATCGTACATATGACGCATAGTGCATTTTATATATATCTCAAACTTTAGAGTTTTACATAGGGATGTTACCTTTCTTAAAATAAATTGGTTTTGCCAGTGATATGACATATTTCTTATTGTGAGATTTATCTTAGACGAAATGTTTCATTAGACCCACCTGATCGTATTAAACCTGGTTGTGGTTCGTAATACACCGATGGCGGCTCCTGTCAGTCAACTCGAGCACCCGTAGCAGGTGGGGTTGCACTCGTCCAACAAAAACAACACTGACCTTCGCGAAACGTATAAAAGCAGCCGAAATCCTCACTTGAATCACTCGACAACGGCAGCCGAACTTCACACGAGCTATTGTCAGATAGGTGTCTTCTCTTATAAGAGGATGGCGATCAACGTACTAGTTGAGCAGATGTGTGACGAAGAGGGGGTGGGATTCACAGATTTATGGGGATACTTTGTTGGGAGGGAAGATATGTACATGAGAGATGGCCTCCATCTTAGTGGAAAGGGGGCAGCAGTTTTCTCAGAGAACCTGCTGCGATCTGTTGACAGTGGGACAGGTTGTATCTATTTAAACTAGATTCGCAGGGGGGACTCACAGAAAAGCCTGAAAATGGAGGCATAGATAAAGACAGCACAAATAAATCAGCAAATAACAGTCTGGAAAACTCTTCTGAAGCTGGATATAAATGTGTTTGTTTAAATGCAAGGAGTATAGTAAACAAAAGAAATGAACTAAACATTATGGTAGAAGATATTGACCCTCATATAATAGGTATAACCGAATCCTGGACCACCACCGATATATCAGATGCTGAATTGGGACTGACAGGATATGTAATGTTTAGAAAAGATAGAATAGGAAGAAAGGGAGGTGGAGTTATTTTTATATATTAAAGAATCTATCCAGGCTTATGAAATAAAATTAGAAAGAGAAGCAGATTGCGAAGAAGCTGTTTGGTGTAACATAGTTACAGGAAACTCAACGTTAACAGTTGGGTTAGTTTATCGAAGTCCAAACATAAGCATAGAAGAGAATGAAAAATACAAAACGCTATAAGGGAAGTAAGCAAACGGGACTGTATTATTATGGGGGATTTTAACCACGGGCATATACAATGGAAATCTCTACAGAGTATGGGGAGTGAGGACCACAAGTTTTTAGTTTTAGTTCAAGATACTTTCCTTTCTCAACATGTGCTAGAACCAACCAGGGGTGAGAATGTGTTAGACATAGTTTTGTCCTCACAGAATGAAATAGTTGACAATGTCAAGATATGTGAGCCACTGGGGAGTAGCGATCACAACCAGATACATTTTATCATCAAAGTAAAATCAGAAAGGAATAGTAAAAAGCAGTATAGGAGAAATTTCCACAAAGGAAGGTATAAGGACATGAGGAAATATTTAGCAAAGATAGACTGGAATAACACACTGAAAAATAAGACGGCAACAGAATGCTGGAATGTATTAAAGAGTGAAATTAAGTGCATAGTCGATAAATTTGTACCCTTCAAAAAACAAGGAAAACGGTCCAAAAAGAAACACTTATCGAAAGAAGCCATTAGAAAAATTAAGTACAAACAAATGATGTGGAAGTCATACAGATGTACTGGAAATGATGAAGACTACAACAGTTATAAAGAAGCACTTAACCAAGCTACAGCTGAAATTAGAAATTCAAAGAGAAGCTATGAACAACAATTAGCTAGTAATATAAAACATGACAGCAAGAGTTTTTATGCGTATGTTCGAAGCAAACAGAAAGTTCAAGATAAAGTCGGTCCTCTAGAAGATAGTGCTGGAAATATAATATCAGAGGGATTCTTAATGGCAGAAGACCTGAATGAGTACTTTAGTTCAGTGTTTACCAGGGAAGATATTAGTTCACTGCCAGTACCAGAGGCTAAGTTCAAGGGGGCAGATTCAGACTATTTAGAACAATTAATTGTAACCCCGGAAATGGTAGGTAAGAAAATAAGGGCTATGAAGGATAATAAATCACCTGGAGTGGATGGTATTCCACCCAAACTACTATTGGAAATTGTAGAACAAATTAGCATACCGCTTGCAACAGTTTTCAATTTGTCATTAGAAGAGGGAGTGGTTCCTTTAGAATGGAAAGAAGCAAACATTATACCGTTATTCAAAAAAGGTTCGAGAAACAAGTCAGAGAACTATAGACCAGTGAGTTTAACATCAGTGATTTGTAAATTGTTAGAAAGACTAATTAAAGATCACATGGTGGATTTTCTTGTTAAACAAAACTTGATAAACCCATCTCAACATGGTTTTTTAAAGCGAGGTCATGCTTAACAAATATGTTATGTTTTTTGGAAGACATCACTAAGTGGGTAGATGAGGGATCACCAGTAGATATCGTCTACTTAGATTTTCAAAAAGCTTTCGACAAAGTACCACATCAAAGATTACTGCTTAAACTAAAGGCCCATGGCATAGGAAATGGTATAATAAACTGGATAGAACAATGGTTGATTGACAGAAGACAACGTGTAGTAGTTGATGGGGAGGCTTCAAACTGGAAATCAGTATTGAGTGGGGTACCACAGGGATCAGTATTAGGTCCTATATTATTCTTAATATATATCAACGATTTGGATGATGAAATAACAAGCAAGGTGTTGAAATTTGCGGATGATACAAAAGTGTTTAGAAGGATTAAAAGTGATGGAGATAGACAGCATTTACAAGATGATCTTGACAGGTTGATCAAATGGTCTGAAAAGTGGCAAATGCTGTTCAATTTTGGGAAATGTAAATGCCTCCACACAGGACATAGGAACGAAGAAGTAGAATATACAATGGGGGGTACTGTACTAAGTACTACTGTAAAAGAAAAGGACTTAGGGTTAACCATTAGTGCTGATATGAAGGTTTCAGAGCAGTGCGGAATTGCAGCTTCAAAGGGAAATCAAATCCTTGGATTAATTAGGCGAAACATAACGTATAAGGAAAAAGAGCTAATAATACCGCTGTACAAAACAATAATTAGGCCTCATTTAGAATATTGTATTCAAGCGTGGAGACCATATCGCAGGAAGGACATAGATATGCTAGAAAGAGTGCAGAGGAGAGCAACTAAAATGATACCAAAACTGAGGGATCTTAGTTACGAAATACGCCTAAAAAATTGCGGTTTAACAACACTATAGACCAGGAGATTGAGAGGAGATCAGATAGAAGTGTTTAAAATATTGAAGGGTTATGAAAATATTGATAGCAATATTTTTTTCTCAGTTCAGAAAGATAGAAGGACTAGAGGACATGAACTTACATTGGCAAAGGAGCAGAGTAGATTGGATATAAGAAAGTTTTCATTTTCACAAAGGACTGTAAATGAATAGAACAGACTACCTGCTGATTGTGTGGGTGCTAGTAGCGTGAATATGTTTAAAAATAAAATCGACACATACCTCAGACGGGCGGGATACACTTAGATAAAAGGGTCGGACTCTCGATAAGCCAAAGGGCTTCCTTGTCCACCTGCCACCTAGATTTAATTCTCTGGGTGGCAATCTTGTTAAATCTTGTTAAATCTTATTGATTTCGATTGCACCAATAGTAATGTAAGTTTCCACGTAGACACACGAATACGAGAGGACGAGTTTTATTCGTCTCGTTGAAATGGCATTTGTACAAGAACATTTACCCATACCGAAGACAGTTATATAGCATTTGTATTTAAAAATAAGCAAGGAACATGTGGCGCGTCTGTTGATGTTGTTTATGTGGGACATCATTGGTGTAGTGTTGTCTTTACCTTAATGTCATCACTGGAGCGCAGCGGTGCAGTTCCTAAAACTTCGGACTCTCGAATCCTGTGCTGCAGTGTCAAAACTTGGGCAAGTTCGTTCGTTCTACGGTGCTCCATACCATTCAGCTGTACGAATGGCTATAGACAGTGGTGGATATTTGTGTATGAATAGTCTTCGTGCATTAATTGCAGTGTAGCTGGATGCTTCCCAGAGAAGTCGAGATCGTGTTCGATTGAACATTTCTGCCCGGGAGTAAAGTGTAAAGCGCTTTGAGCGCCCCTGGGGACTGGATACTGCGCTATATAAGAACTTACCGTTACTTCTTTTTACAGTGTTTCAGGTTTGTTGGTTCATGTGCAATCCTTTACTTGTTGTCATCATTACATCGGTCATCAAAGCTATCAATGATCCCAGATAATTAAACAGGCACGTTTACATTAGTTGTTGCCTGTTTTATCAGAATAGTTTATTTCTCCCAGAGCATACCGGCAGTCATCATAACAACATCGTGGTGTCATAAGATGCCGCCAAAAACCTTTTTCTTTACTACCTGTGATCATGAACCGTGCTGATATTAGTACATTTTACACATACTGTTGAACATCGCATTTCCTGCACCTCAGTAGTATAACCATCCCACAATTCAGGTGATCCTAGAATAGGCCAAATTAATACGGTAACAGTAAAGTACAGGAAAACTAGTCTCGCTAATAAGGTCACCTCCCCATTCAGGTAACATTTGCCCTGTCCCGTTGGTTACCTTAATAGTGAGGTAGCACTGAACGTTCAAGTCGATAATAAGGGTTGCATCACAACAAATTAGTACGTTTTACTAATACAAATTTATTACTTTGTCAACTATTATATTGTCAACTATTATATTGTTATATATTATATTGTCAACTATTATATTGTCAACTATTGTATTGTCTTCTTTAGGTGTCTTCTCTTATTGATTTCGTTTGCACCAATAGTAATGTAAGTTTCCACGTAGACACACGAATACGAGAAGACGTGTTTTATTCCTCTCGTTGAAAAGGCATTTGTACAAGAACATTTACCCATACCGAAGACATTGATATAGCAGTTGTATTTAAAAATAAACAAGGAACATGTGGCGCGTCTGTTGATGTTGTTTATGTGGGACATCATTGGTGAAGAGTTGTCTTTACCTTAATGTCATCACTGGTGCAGTTCCTAAAGCTTCGGACTCTCAAATCCTGTGCTGCAGTGTCAAAACTTGGGCAATTTCGTTCATTCTACGGTGCTCCATACCATTCAACCGTATGAATGGCTATAGACAGTGGTGGATATTTGAGTATGAATATTCTTCGTGCATTAATTGCAGTGTAGCTGGATGTTTCCCAGAGACGTCGAGATCGAGTTCAATTTAACAGGTCTGCCCGGGAGTAAAGTGTAAAGCGCTTTGAGTGCCCCTGGGGACTGGATACTACCTTAGTGCTACCTCACTATTAAGGTAACCAACGGGACTGGGCATATGTTACCTGAATGGGGAGGTGACGTCATTAGCGAGACTAGTTTTCCTGTACTTTACTATTACCGTATTAATTTTGCCTATTCTAGGATCACCTGAATTGTGAGATGGTTATACTACTGAGGTGCAGGAAATGCGAGGTTCAACAGTATGTGTAAAATGTACTAATATCAGCACGGTTCATGATCACAGGTAGTAAAGAAAAAGGTTTTTGGCGGCATCTTATGACACCACGATGTTGTTATGATGACTGCCGGTATGCTCTGGGAGAAATAATTCTGATAAAACAGGCAACAACTAATGTAAACGTGCCTGTTTAAATATATGGGATCATTGATAGCTTTGACGACCGATGTAATGATGACAACAAGTAACGGATTGCACATGAACCAACAAACCTTGACGTGAGAAAACATGTCCCAGAGGTCGTAATATATTGCCGTAAATCGTGGTCAATGACCAAATTATTAAGACATAATGTTAGACACAACAGAAATGTTCTTCTTGAGAAAAATAAAGTAATATATGGACATGTTAAACAATTGTTATACTTTGTACAAGTAACACTAAGAGACCATGACCGAAAGCTAAAACTTCCATCCTGTCGCCCGAATAATGTGGTGAGTCATGATTGTCAACGACTGCAACAACCTGGTGATGATGAAGATGATGACGACGATTGTGATGATGAAGATGACAATGGTGATGATGATGGTGACAATGATGATGATGATGACAATGATGATGACGATGGTGACAATCATGATGATGATGGTGACAATGATGATGCTGAACATGAATGAATAATTAAATAAAACGTTTACTTACGAGCGTATGCGGAGACTGCCACTGCAGCCAACACGAACCCAGCAATGTTGAGTTTGTTCATGGCACCTGGGAAGTCAACACTGAAACACTGTAAAAAGAAGTAACGGTAAGTTCTTATAGAGCGCAGTATCCAGTCCCCAGGGGCGCTCAAAGCGCTTTACACTTTACTCCCTGGAAGACCTGTTCAATCGAACACGATCTCGACTTCTCTGGGAAGCATCCAGCTACACTGTACGTGTGTGCGTGTGTGCGTGTGTGCGTGTGTGCGTGTGTGCGTGTGTGCGTGTGTGCGTGTGTGCGTGTGTGCGTGTGTGCGTTTGTGCGTGTGTGCGCGTGTGTGCGTGTGTGCGTGTGTGCGTGTGTGCGTGTGTGCGTGTGTGCGTGTGTGCGTGTGCGCGTGTGCGCGCGTGCGCGTGTGTGCGTGTGTGCGTGTGTGCGCGTGTGCGTGTGTGCGCGTGTGCGCGTGTGCGTAAATTATGTCAAGATAAGAGCAATGCATACTTTTTATTATAAAACCAAAATGAATTGTGATATTGTGAAAACTGTCAAAATTGTCGTTGTGTCTGTCCGTTGCTGTTTGTTGTTGTTGTTGTTGTTGTTGTTGTTGTTGTTGTTGTTGTTGTTGTTGTTGTTGTTGTTGTTGTTGTTGTTGTTGTTGTTGTTGTTGAACCCGTAACCCGCCTCGGTCGTAGGGACGCAGCATCAATAGATGCTGATCGAGTCGACTCCTGTCTATGATATGCAGTGGTATGCTATTGCCAAGGTTTCAGCTGACTTTTCTATTTTCTTTTCTCAGGCACTGTTACTTGAAGTATTGTTTTCTTCGTAGTGAACTGCTGATAGATAATTGATGATTTTTTCATTGGTGAAATGATATGTGCAGGAGATGCCGATGATTCTTCTGTAGCATTTCATTTGCTGTGATTTTTCTTTGCAGTTCTGCTGTGAGGGTCCATGGTTCGCAGGCATGTAGGAAGATGGAAAGAACCAGTGCATGTAATAGCTTCAATTGGGACTTCAGTGTGATGTTCTTGTCCCTCCAAACTGGTTTCAGTTTCACCGAAGCTGCTGATGTTTATGCACACCTTGCAAGGATTTTAATTATGGAACCCTCGTCACTGATGATGGCTCCGAGGTATGTAAACTATTTTACTCTCTCCAGTTCTTGACCTTTGGCAGTTATTCGTGATCTCATTGCATTGTTGCTGTTTGTCATTAGTGCTATCATACAAAAAAAATTAATATATCCCCCCTGAATATTAAAAATAAGTCGGTGCTTTGTTTTTTACGTAACATCCTCATAAAAATTAATCATATATGGACATTTGTAATGTATGAAAATAATAATAGCATGTACTATTGTTTGCTGTTACATTTACTGTTTTATTTTTGATGATGAGATCATATTATGACCAAGGTGTGTAACTGAAATTCATTTAAGCATCACATAAATTATTACTTTTTAAACATAGCAGTCAAAGACAGTTACCTGGTGTCAGTTTGCATTTCAATAAAATTAAAATGACATCCACTGGTTGTCTGAGGTGGCTCTGTCACGCAGTTTATTTGCAGCATCCTTGCCAGGTGGCCAGAAAACCAATTGCTTCTCGTGGTCAATCTATGAAGAAGGGATAGTGCCTTCATCCTCTACCTCGCCTTCCAATCATGCTGCTTTTGTCGACATGTTACCTAATACCAAGTGGAACAGTGAAAAGAGGAATTAAGAAAGACTGAGGAAAAAGGAGTAACAAGAAAGAAGGTAATGTCAAATAATAACTAAACAGAGCAGCTGCAGAAGACTGACTAAGGATGAAGTGAGTAATACAAACATAATGTCAAACAATACAAAGAAAATGCACTTACAGAAGCTTGACTAATTACGCTGTTGCTTTAGGCCATGCAACATGTTGGTTGCATCTATTTAAACTAGATTCGCAGGGGGGACTCACAAAAAAGCCTGAAAATGGAGGCATAGATAAAGACAGCACAAATGAATCAGCAAATAACAGTCTGGAAAACTCTTCTGAAGCTGGATATAAATGTGTTTGTTTAAATGCAAGGAGTATAGTAAACAAAAGAAATGAACTAAACATTATGGTAGTAGATATTGACCCTCATATAATAGGTATAACCGAATCCTGGACCACCACCGATATATCAGATGCTGAATTGGGACTGACAGGATATGTAATGTTTAAAAAAGATAGAATAGGAAGAAAGGGAGGTGGAGTTATTTTATATATTAAAGAATCTATCCAGGCTTATGAAATAAAATTAGACAGAGAAGCAGATTGCGAAGAAGCTGTTTGGTGTAACATAGTTACAGGAAACTCAACGTTAACAGTTGGGTTAGTTTATCGAAGGCCAAACATAAGCATAGAAGAGAATGAAAAAATACAAAACGCTATAAGGCAAGTAAGCAAACGGGACTGTATTATTATGGGGGATTTTAACCACGGGCATATACAATGGAAATCTCTTCAGAGTATGGGGAGTGAGGACCACAAGTTTTTAGTTTTAGTTCAAGATACATTCCTTTCTCAACATGTGCTAGAACCAACCAGGGGTGAGAATGTGTTAGACATAGTTTTGTCCTCACAGAATGAATTAGTTGACAATGTCAAGATATGTGAGCCACTGGGGAGTAGCGATCACAACCAGATACACTTTACCATCAAAGTAAAATCAGAAAGAAATACTAAAAAGCAATATAGGAGAAATTTCCACAAAGGAAGGTATAAGGACAAGAGGAAATATTTAGCAAAGATAGACTGGAATAACACACTGAAAAATAAGACGGCAACAGAATGCTGGAATATATTAAAGAGTGAAATTAAGTGCATAGTCGATAAAAGTGTACCCTTAAAAAAACAAGGAAAACGGTCCAAAAAGAAACACTTATCGAAAGAAGCCATTAGAAAAATTAAGTATAAACAAAAGATGTGGAAGTCATATAGATGTACTGGAAATGATGAAGACTACAACAGTTATAAAGAAGCACTTAACCAAGCTACAGCTGAAATTAGAAATTCAAAGAGAAGCTATGAACAACAATTAGCTAGTAATATAAAACATGACAGCAAGAGTTTTTATGCGTATGTTCGAAGCAAACAGAAAGTTCAAGATAAGGTCGGTCCTCTAGAAAATAGTGCTGGAAATATAATATCAGAGGGATTCTTAATGGCAGAAGACCTGAATGAGTACTTTAGTTCAGTGTTTACCATGGAAGATATTAGTTCACTGCCAGTACCAGAGGCTAAGTTCAAGGGGGCAGATTCAGACTATTTAGGACAATTAATTGTAACCCCGGAAATGGTAGCTAAGAAAATAAGTGCTATGAAGGATAATAAATCACCTGGAGTGGATGGTATTCCACCCAAACTACTATTGGAAATTGTAGAACAAATTAGCATACCGCTTGCAACAGTTTTCAACTTGTCATTAGAAGACGGAGTGGTTCCTTTAGAATGGAAAGAAGCAAACATTATACCGTTATTCAAAAAAGGTTCGAGAAACAAGTCAGAGAACTATAGACCAGTGAGTTTAACATCGGTGATTTGTAAATTATTAGAAAGACTAATTTAAGATCACATGGTGGATTTTCTTGTTAAACAAAACTTGATAAACCCATCTCAACATGGGTTTTTTAAAGCGAGGTCATGCTTAACAAATATGTTATGTTTTTTGGAAGACATCACTAAGTGGGTAGATGAGGGATCACCAGTAGATATCGTCTACTTAGATTTTCAAAAAGCTTTCGACAAAGTACCACATCAAAGATTACTGCTTAAACTAAAGGCCCATGGCATAGGAAATGGTATAATAAACTGGATAGAACAATGGCTGATTGACAGAAGACAACGTGTAAGTAGTTGATGGGGAGGCTTCAAACTGGAAATCGGTATTGAGTGGGGTACCACAGGGATCAGTATTAGGACCTATATTATTCTTAATATATATCAACGATTTGGGTGATGAAATAACAAGCAAGGTGTTGAAATTTGCGGATGATACAAAAGTGTTTAGAAGGATTAAAAGTGATGGAGATAGACAGCATTTACAAGATGATCTTGACAGGTTGATCAAATGGTCTGAAAAGTGGCAAACGCTGTTCAATTTTGGGAAATGTAAATGCCTCCACACAGGACATAGGAACGAAGAGGTAGAATATACAATGGGGGGTACTGTACTAAGTACTACTGAAAAAGAAAAGGACTTAGGGTTAACCATTAGTGCTGATATGAAGGTTTCAGAACAGTGCGGAATTGCAGCTTCAAAGGGAAATCAAATCCTTGGATTAATTAGGCGAAACATAACGTATAAGGAAAAAGAGCTAATAATACCGCTGTACAAAACAATAGTTAGGCCTCATTTAGAATTTTGTATTCAAGCGTGGAGGCCGTATCGCAGGAAGGACATAGATATGCTAGAAAGAGTGCAGAGGAGAGCAACTAAAATGATACCAAAACTGAGGGATCTTAGTTACGAAATACGCCTAAAAAAATGCGGTTTAACAACACTAGAGACCAGGAGGTTGAGAGGAGATCAGATAGAAGTGTTTAAAATATTGAAGGGTTATGAAAATATTGATAGAAATATTTTTTTCTCAGTTAAGAAAGATAGAAGGACTAGAGGGCATGGACCTACATTAGCAAAGGAGCAGTGTAGATTATATATAAGAAAGTTCTCATTCTCACAAAGGACTGTAAATGAATGGAACAGATTATCTGCTGATTGTGTGGGTGCTAGTAGCGTGAATATGTTTAAAAATAAAATCGACACATACCTCAGACGGGCTGGATACACATAGATAAAAGGGTCGGACTCTCGATAAGCCAAAGGGCTTCCTTGTCCACCTACCACCTAGAGTTAATTCTCTGGGTGGCAATCTTGTTAAATCTTGTTAAACATGGGGAACATAACACAACCATCACCGTATGGCGTCCTCGCTTATAAAACGTCCCTAACTGATGTGGGAATGAAAACTTCACATGATGCACACTAATTGCCAGCTCGATTACAGTAGCATTGAGTTGGTGAGCATTTGCTCTGTTAAAAGCTTTCAATATGTACTTGTTCTCTTTTAACATTATTACACTACCAAATTGGTTTGTGTAAAGTATTATATTTCACACAAATAACAATGGAGGATAGTGACCTGTATCATATGAAGGTTTTCAGATGAGTGTGTTATTTATGTAAGGAAATGTCAACATTAATGTGTATCTGCATTCCAGTATGCAAAGGCCATCAGCGTTGGAGTACCACCTCATAACATACGCCAGTGCCATGTCGAAGCTCTCCGAAAGCCGGTATTATCAGAGTTCCTGCAATAAGTGACACAGTAATGGCGGTATTAGCAGAGTTCCTGCAATACGTGACACAGTAATGGCACATGCAGTCACTGAATATATATTTTAGTTTATCATCTTACTATTTTAATCCCACCTCATCCTATTATTTGATGGTTCTTAGTGTAATTTATTATTTAAATGATTTTATTCCATATATATATATATATGTTGTAGGTATAATTTTGGTCTTATATTTAACTTGTATTTTAACTGTTTAATTCAATGTACGATTCTTAGTTATATTGTTGTTAAATTATTTAACTTAATATTTTAATGATCTAACTCTATATAAGTATCGTATTTTTATTATTATTATTACTGTGCAGTCATGCTATATATGAATTAATGATTACTTGTGACACTGCTTTTATTTCTGAATAATTGAATTTTATATTACTTGGTTTGGTTCTTTGCAAATGTCTGATGAAACATCACAGTATTATACAAAGGGCTAGTGTAATGATACGTGTAAATGAATGATGTTTTTGCATTTTATATTTTAGTTAATAATACTATTTGAACTGTTATGTCACACATAATTATACAACTTGATATGATAATAAATGTTTACTTGTGTAAGTCGTGAATGCATGACCCAGTTACACAAATGTATTATTACCCGAAGTTACCCGAAGTTGCGTTGGGAAAACTGTATGGAAATGGTAACCCCAAGATCCCCACCCTCCGTATGAATTTTGAAGCGCCTCAATGGTACTTCTAGACTGCACACAAAATGACCATATTTCCGAAACTGATGGAGATAAGTGCCATTTTAAAATTGTGCCCCCAGACCGCCACCCCGGAAAAATGTCGAAACAAATTTAAAACTACGAACCAATGGGTCCGCTAGATCGCATAAAATTTACCCCCACCCCCAAACAAATTTAGAAAAAATCTAGATTTACAAACTACCCCAGTGAGCCTGCTATATCACACATAGAATTTCAACTCCATACATGACAAATTGAGAGAAATAAGTGTTATTTTAAAATTGTGACCTCCCCGAGACCTCCACGCCCTGGATGAATTTCGATGAATTTTAATCCCAATGGACACGCTAGATCACACACAAAATTCCAGCTTCATACATACCAAATTGACAGAGATATATGTCATTTATAAATTGTTTCCCCCAGGATCCCGACCCTCACGAATAAAAAAAATATCAATCTACGAACCACCCCCAATGGGCCTGCTAGATTACAAACACAATTTCAGCCTCATACATACCAAATTGACGGAGATATGTGTCAATTAAAATGCGGAGATTTGTGTTTACCACAAAATCCGTTTTGCGTATAAACAGCGCTGGAAACTACAGTTCTGTGTGACGAAGTCGTAAGATATACAATGCTCTGAGACAATGACATCAAAATAAAACACATTTTTTTGCAAATAACTACACGTTATGCTAATTATGAGGTTTTGTTATGTATACTAACAATTATAAAAGTAACCGTATCATTAACGTAAACTAAAATTTTTCGGCAAACACCGTGTTTAAGCTGGTCAGAAATAGGCTCTAACCTTTGACATGTACAGTGTGTACGCAAAACGGAACCGGAAGTTACTCTTAGACCGGAACTTACTTCCAGACCGTACAGCTGCGGGCCGAAAGTAGGCGCTAACCTTTGACATGTACAAGGACATGCGCAATACGCAAAACGGAACCGGAACTTACTCTCAGATCGGTACACCGGGTTGCCAAGATTCTGCTCCTAACATACACAGTATCCCTTATCCAGCTGTCCTGACTATGATCTCTCGATGTCTGTCAAACGATTAGCCACCTGGACAACTATATTTTGTGATGTCCGGACTAGTTTCTTAATTGTGTGGAGGTGATTTGATTTTCAAACTGAAAAGCGGACACCTCATTCAGTGGACAAGCGAAGAACAGGTTGTGCTCGTTGTAGACAGTGAATGTGTTGCCGTAGACCTCCTTACACTTGTGAACAAAGTGCTCAAGCAGTCGACGGGCATAGGGCAGGTACGCCTCTCTCTTTGCCCGGTCTTAGCGAAAGGAAGAAGTCATAAACGGGCCGAGGAACAACATGATGCATGCCAACAGGGCCAGTATAAAGGAGAAATTGACCAAATTCAGTCGCCTTCCACTTGTCCAATTCAGACAGTGAACGGGGCTGCCGTGCAAAGTCCCGTGGCATGAATCCATTCAAACTGTCAAGCCGGTCGGACATATCAGATTTCTGACGGATTGAAAGACGACACGTGTTAGGCTCTCGTTTCAGGAAACACAATATTCGCTTTACCACACCAAGTCACAATAGATGCATAAAATAATAGTCCAACGAAAATCGTGCAATTCAGGAAATGCCCACATCAAGATGAGGCGACCTTCCGTGCTGATGTATGTCATGCCTCTCGGCGTACAAATCATGTTGGATGCGAAGAGGGAATACCTCCTCGAGTTAAATACAACTCCACCATCCCATGAACGTTGAACTGTGCATCTCTCACAGGAATAGTAACCTGTGTGACCTTTTGATTTTATGAAAGATCTGGCAGGAAAGTCACACATAAATGCCTTCACCAACACACGATAGTTAAGTTTTTGTCGTCATGGGTGATACCATGTTTGCACAACTGCTGGAGTTCTTGTAGAAAGTCTGCAAAATATTCATCTACAGAGTTAGGTTTTACAGTTACACTTAAAAAGGCAATACTAAAGGGCTTGACAGAGTGGAAACTACACAGAATGGGCCGAAACTGGATACTTGTTGAATTAAAAAGTGGCACACCGACAAATGTTGAAACTCAGTTTCAAAGAGTTGTCATCAGAAGGGTATTTGTTTTGGGACAAGTTCCGCAGAATCCATGATTCAATGACAAAGTACGAATACTGACCGTCACATCTGACCACCGACTAAACATACGTGAGTATCTGCAGAAGTGTCCGTGCATCCTTTGGGAGACAGCACCCCCGCCATACTGATTGTCAGCCTCCTCAACAACAGTGTCTTCATCACTGCTGCTAGTCTTTCATCAGGCAAGACATGCATTTTATATTAAATGTCAGTTTTCAAAAACAAAATGAATTGGAAATGGTCTGACAAGATTAGCAACAAATGGAAGAGACGGAATAATATCCGGGAGAGATATCAACAAGGGAAATGGAGGTGACGGAAGATACACTGTAATACACGAAGGCATATCCTGACATGGGAGGGAAGAGACAGAGGACAGTTTAAAACATCTTTTGGCGAGACCTGGAAGGAGAAATTAAGAAAATGGGTCAACACTTAGAAATAACAAAGATGGCACACC
This sequence comes from Paraescarpia echinospica, assembly GCA_020002185.1. NCBI lineage: Eukaryota > Metazoa > Annelida > Polychaeta > Sabellida > Siboglinidae > Paraescarpia > Paraescarpia echinospica. The sequence continues at coordinate 64,130,295 of CM034532.1, forward strand.
TGAAACGAGGAATGATGGAATGAACACATTACAACTGACACATACAATCAATACGTCAAACATAGATGTATGACCAAATGGCAGGGATAACAATTTAACTGCAGATGTGTATGCTGTCATGAAGTAACAGTGATGTCAGCATCAACAATAATTAAATAATTTCAATTCTAGCGTCCTGCTTAGCATTTGAGAGTTACGTGGACTCCGGACCCACCTCGATTTTGCCGTTATAACGTTTTTGCATAAGCTTGAAACCTCAATGCGTTATAACTAAATACTTTCAAATAATCCCATGCATATCTTGCTCACCTTGCTCACATTGACGGCCTTGTCCATATCAACAAGGGGTCGGCCTAGTCCTCCTCCTCCACTCCATGCGATCTAGGGCCATATCCACTGTGACACCTACATTCCTCTGTGATTTGTTGTTTCCTCGTCTTCCTTGGGCGTCTTCGTCTTTGGACACCTGGTAACGCTAAGCTCATCATACAGCGGACGACGTTTTTCTCATATCGCCGTTACACATTGCCGAACCGTCGTAGGCAGCCACTTCGCATGACCTTGTCGATTGGCGGGAGGTTCAGTACCAGTCTTATTTCTTCATTTCGGATGTGATCCAACCTTGATACTGCGAGGATCCCGCGAAGCATCCTCATCTCTGTGGTGGCAACTTTCTTCTTGTTGTTGGTTTTCATTGCCCAACTTTCACTCCCATACGTTAGGGCGGGTCTGGTGATGACCTCGTACACCTTTGATTTGAGTCTCAGAGGCATCTTCTTATCGTACAGGACCCCAGTCAGTTTCGACCACGCTGCTTGCACGCGTAGGTCCACGTCTCTGTCGATTGTTCCATCTTTATCTATTACTGATCCCATGTACTTAAAATAGTCTACATTCCTCAGGGCTTCTCCGTTCAGCTGTATAAGTTCGGCGGTCTCCCTTGTTGTCAGATATTCTGTTTTGGCCACGTTAATCGTCACACCATTGTCCGTCAAAACATTGTTCCACCGTTGAAGTCTATCTTGGGCACCCACCACTGTCGTGTCGTTGATTACCAGGTCGTCCATATAGAGCAGTTCGCGTGGTGACTTAGAGCACACTTCCTGAGATATAGTGTCAACCAGCATGATGAATAGGAACGGCCTAAGCGCTGGACCTTGGGGGAGGCCAATGCCAGGCATATCTACGGTACTAAAACAGTGCGTCTAAGTGCGTTTCGAGGCCCAAACAACGCTTAATTCAACCAACTTCGGTACCTTCCTTTAGGTTATATTCCATTGCTGCTGTAGTCTGGAGCCCAACACTTCAGCCATCTCCTTTGACAATGACAGGTCTCTCACTAGATTGTTCAACTCTTCTTGAGTTAGCAAATGTGGCTTCTTTTCCTCAGGTTCAGGTTCATTTCATGAATATCATCCATATCAGCATCTTCGCACTCATCATCAGAGTTGTCATGGCTTACAACTGCAACAGCTGCTGTGGTAACTAGCACAACATTCTCCAAGTCAAGGGGACCGGCTTCAGGGCAGGCTTACAATATGGATATGCAACTGTTGAGTGCATGATTTTCTTTGAGAAACCAGCAATGTTTGTCATACAAAAGTAGCAGTCAGAGTGATGATTCGTTGGCTCGCGCCATAGCATTGGCACAGGAAAAGGCATTCCCTTCCTTTGACCACTCAACCACAGCGTAAGCCTCGAGTAACTCACGGTGCAGCCAACATGAGGTGCCCAGCTCTTGCCTTGGTCTCCAACTTTACATCCAAAATAATACATATAAGCAGTTTTCACTCTCTTGGCAAGGTTTTTGCGCTGGTCACGTGGAGTGTATTTTCCACAGATATAACAAAAGTTATCAGGGTGATTCACACAGCCTCGCCTATTCATGATTTACGCTATAGCTGGTAGATGCTAATGCACGCCGGGAATAACTGCGCTGTTGCCTTGATCAGAAAACAAGTTACCCGGAATTATCCAGCTTTATCATTTGTAACAGGAAGTCTGCTGTGTTCAACGTGGGAAAATTAACATCATACGGTATTGCGGTCAACTCAACTATCGTCGGCGATATTGCCAATACAATTTGTTTTCAAACTGTATGTAAACTTGCTTACCGTTTGAGCAAGATCCCTGTCTCGATACTTTTACAATACCGAACATTTTAACGGAGAATGATACAATTCGGCGGGCAGCCTTCAACGTAGATATCATGATCTCAAAGAACACTGTACTAATTAATAAATAAAAACCTAAAAACGGACTGGGTGGTTTTAACATTAATTAATTATTCCAATGATATTAGGTTGACACTAGGCATCCTAGTGCAATTGGATCATACGCATAACGTAAACAAATCCTGACGGGCTGGCCAAATTCTGACTTTAGATTTGGAATCAGCCGCTCAGATGCAGTCAAGCACACTTGCATTTCCCTTAGTAACAAACACAAAGTTTGTTTTGTTGTCCAGTGTGATCAGACGTGGTAAAGACGTCGGGTTACGTCGACGACTTGATTTCAACGTCACCCACCCACGTCATTATAACGTCGATAGCAAGACGTTATAGAGACGTTGACGTCATGACATGAATCGAGTATGTTGGGCTGTCACTTGATTGCAACCTTATAAGGACGTCACATTTCCACGACCGTATTTCGTTGATGACCAGACGTTGTAAAGGCGTCGGATTATGTTGTCGACTTGATGTCAACGTTGTGTCAACATCAAATTTCAATGTTTTTACAACGTTGACTATCAGACGTTGTAACGACGTTGCATTTATAGTATGCGACGTCGTAACGTATATCCAATCACTAATCGACGTCATGCCAACGTTGTGTGCCCAGTGAGTTTGAACAATCGTGTCATGGGCATGTTAAGGCAACTGGGTTTGTTACACAATAAACCGCCTATTTGGAGAACGCAGAGAACATACGTGCGCAAACACACGCACGCACGTTCTCATGCACGCATGCACACACACACTCACACAAACACACACACACACACACACACACACACACACACACACACACACACACACACACATACACACACACACCAACCACAATGACACTTGTAAACTGTTGATACTACCACCTGGTGCCCCGGCGGGGAACTAGATCTCAAGCGTAATACCTGACACAACTTGGCAGCTCTGACACACACACCCAAAACCTACCCAACCACCCAACCCGCAGGGTGCACGGTGGATTTAATTGACAGGTAGTCCGTCGGACTAGCTGACTCAGAAACAACTAGTCCTCATATTGTTTTACTAGTCCTTAAAAATCAATCATACTGTGGTATCATATATGTGTGAGTTATAGCACATAGTAAAAGTGGCTTTATTTAATAAAGAAAACAAGCCGTTTCCCATTTCAATTAAATGTTCAACTAAATGTGTCATTAATAGAAACAAATACATGTGATTTCGTAGATCCAATTGCAAAGTTAACAGAAGAAATTACTAGTTTAATCAGGGGCAGCAAACAGGAGTCGTGGACAAGGCGATTCCAGCAGAATTTGAAGCCTGACGGCGACAAAGGACTGATATTGTCGGACTAAGTTGCATCATTTGCCCTATACTTTTCATTACCGTTTTCTTTCCCGAAGCTGACTAAACAATCAGTAACATTGCTGGCGTTTGGTAACTTGCTAAAATAATCACCCAATGCAGGAATAACGCAACTACCATCACGACGGGATAGCACGTAACGATGTCAGTAACCCGCGCATGTATGTTTGTCCATCACTCATGGTCGCTAGGTGGCACTACCTGTCCTACGCTAACCGGATGTAAACAGCCGCCATTTACATTCACTGCGTTCAGCAAGTTTCCGATCTGACGGTCGTACGGAATATTTAGCTGCCTTTTTGTTTCATTCCATCACAACACCCAACTAGCGTATACATAGCGTAAATTAATTTACATAATAACAGCTAGTCCGAAGGGACTGCTCAACTAAACATGGACTAGTCCGATTACTGAAACTACTCGTCCGGGACGATCGGACCGGCCTTATTTCGCAACCTGAACCCCCTACACACACACAAACACACACACACGTGCGCGCACGCACATTCACACAGACACAGACACACACACTCACATACACAACAAGTAAATTCAATGAACAGGACATTGTTAATTTGGAAGCTAAACTAGAAAGAGTTGAATTAAATTCCCTACCACAGAGGGAAATAGATGGCATGGTGTACAATATACGTAACAGCTATATAAATACTGCAAGGAATATTGCTATTTGCAAAGAATCAGCAGATATAAAGCATCGCAATAGAACAACAAAGACGATCAATAAAAACAACAAACCTTGGTTTAATGAAGAATGTACAACAAAGACAACATAATATTTGTGAGAAAAAGGTAGACTAAAGAAAATTAAAAACAGAAGAAGCTAAGGCAGAGTTAAGAGATATAGCCAATGATTATAAACGCTTTATAAAAAAAATCCCAAATGCTACTATAAACAATTACATGACAACTTGCGCAACTTAACACATAGCAAACCTGCAAAAAACTTGGACATACTTAATAAAGCAAGTAATAGCATAGAAACGTGTGGAAATATTTCACTGGATATGTTAATAAGCCACTTTGAATAACTCGGTGAAAAACCAGAAAGTGAAACTGCGACTAGTAAGATATCTTTCGACCCAAGAAAGATTACCCCGTCAATAAATGAACACAGAAATAGACCTTTCACAGAAGATGAAGTAATATCACTAATTAAAAAAACTTAAAAACAAAAAGGCGTGTGGTATTGATAATGTTATAAATGAATACTTGAAAAACAGCCCCATTGAACTGGTTAACATAATTGTTAGAACGTTTAACCTTGTTCTATTATCTGACATTGTGCCAACTGACTGGTGCATTGGCATCATTACGCCCATACAAAAAGAATGGGCCAATTGATGACCCTGACAACTATCGTGGCATTACACTATTAAGCTGAATAGGCAAGTTGCTTACAGCCTCTGTTAATGAGAGACTGGCCACACACTTAGATGAAACGAGTAGCATATGTGAAGAACAGGCAGGGTTCAGAGAGGGGTATTCTACCCTTGAGCATATATTCGTTTCATACTCATTGGTTGAATTGTATACTGTGCCTTCGTTGATTTAAAGCAATAACCACTGCGCACATGTTAACTCTGACACATATGTTGCGATGGCCATGAACTGTGCACTTAAAGAGACTGGTCGTAAATCTGGGTCAGTAGTATGACGTCAAACACAACAATGGCGTCTGCATTGAGATTTAAAAGGATGTAATCAAACGTTTATTGCGCAGCCCACGCTAATGGGTAATTGGATACAACATTTTAAGACAATAGTAAGCCCAAGTTCACATTCTCAAGTGTTTCATTATAGGAGACGTGATAGAACTTCGATAATAATTGTCCACTGCATTACAAACCTCCGTTCTTGTCGTATAGTTTATATATCGTGACACCACAACTGTGGTTCTAGGTAACAGTTAAATAAGAATTTAACATTTTTAAAGAATTTTCTATGGAATCTCTCAATCTGCTCTACATTTGAAACCCCATATTTCGCTACAATATAGCAGAATTGACATTACAAGCTGGTCAAACAGTTCACACTGTGTGTATATCGGTAAATCAAGCTTCCTTTTTCAAGTATTCATTTATAACATTATCAATACCACACGCCTTTTTGTTTTTAAGTTTTTTTAATTAGTGATAGTACTTCATCTTCTGTGAAAGGTCTATTTATGTGTTCATTTATTGACGGGGTAATCTTTCTCTGGTCGAAAGATATCTTACTAGTCGCAGTTTCACTTTCTGGTTTTTCACCGAGTTATTCAAAGTGGCTCATCAACATATCCAGTGAAATATTTCCACACGTTTCTATGCTATTACTTGCTTTATTAAGTATATCCAAGTTTTTTCAGGTTTGCTATGTGTTAAGTTGCGCAAGTTGTCATGTAATTGTTTATAGTAGCATTTGGGATTTTTTTTATAAAGCGTTTATAATCACTGGCTATATCTCTTGACTCTGCCTTACCTTCTTCTGTTTTTAATTTTCTTTAGTCTACCTTTTTCTCACAAATATTATGTTGTCTTTGTTGTACATTCTTCATTAAACCAAGGTTTGTTGTTTTTATTGATCGTCTTTGTTGTTCTATTGCGATGCTTTATATCTGCTGATTCTTTGCAAATAGCAATATTCCTTGCCGTATTTATATAGCTGTTACGTACATTGTACACCATGCCATCTATTTCCCTCTGTGGTAGGGAATTTAATTCAACTCTTTCTAGTTTAGCTTCCAAATTAACAATGTCCTGTTCATTGAATTTACTTGTTGTGTGTGTGTGTGTGTGTGTGTGTGTGTGTGTGTGTGTGTGTGTGTGTGTGTGTGTGTGTGTGTGTGTGTGTGCGTGCGCGCACGTGTGTGTGTGTTTGTGTGTGTGTAGGGGGTAAGGGTTGGGTGGTTGGGTGGGTTTTGGGTGTGTGTGTCAGAGCTGCCAAGTTGTGTCAGGTATTACGCTTGAGATCTAGTTCCCCGCCGGGGCACCAGGTGGTAGTATCAACAGTTTACAAGTGTCATTGTGGTTGCACTGGTGTGTGTGTGTGTATGTGTGTGTGTGTGTGTGTGTGTGTGTGTGTGTGTGTGTGTGTGTGTGTGTGTGTGTGTGTGTGTGTGTGTGTGTGTGTGTGTGTGTGTGTGTGTGTGTGTGTGTGTGTGTGTGTGTGTGTGTGTGTGTGTGTGTGTGTGTGTGAGTGTGTGTGTGTGCATGCGTGCATGAGAACGTGCGTGCGTGTGTTTGCGCACGTATGTTCTCTGCGTTCTCCAAATAGGCGGTTTATTGTGTAACAAACCCAGTTGCCTTAACATGCCCATGACACGATTGTTCAAACTCACTGGGCACACAACGTTGGCATGACGTCGATTAGTGATTGGATATACGTTACGACATCGCATACTATAAATGCAACGTCGTTACAACGTCTGATAGTCAACGTTGTAAAAACATTGAAATTTGATGTTGACGCAACGTTGACATCAAGTCGACAACATAATCCGACGCCTTTACAACGTCTGGTCATCAACGAAATACGGTCGTGGAAATGTGACGTCCTTATAAGGTTGCAATCAAGTGACAGCCCAACATACTCGATTCATGTCATGACGTCAACGTCTCTATAATGTCTTGCTATCGACGTTATAATGACGTGGGTGGGTGACGTTGAAATCAAGTCGTCGACGTAACCCTACGTCTTTACCACGTCTGATCACACTGGACAACAAAACAAACTTTGTGTTTGTTACTAAGGGAAATGCAGGTGTGCTTGACTACATCTGAGCGGCTGATTCCAAATCTAAAATCAGAATTTGGCCAGCCCGTCAGGATTTGTTTACGTTATGCGTATGATCCAATTGCACTAGGATGCCTAGTGTCAACCTAATATCATTGGAATAATTAATTAATGTTAAAACCACCCAGTCCGTTTTTAGGTTTTTATTTATTAATTAGTATAGTGTTCTTTGAGATCATGATATCTATGTTGAAGGCTGCCCGCCGATTTGTATCATTCTCCGTTAAAATGTTCGGTATTGTAAAAGTATCGAGACAGGGATCTTGGTCAAACGGTAAGCAAGTTTACATAAAGTTTGAAAACAAATTGTATTGGCAATATCGCCGACGATAGTTGAGTTGACCGCAATACCGTATGATGTTAATTTTCCCAAGTTTAACACAGCAGACTTCCTGTTACAAATGATAAAGCTGGATAATTCCGGGTAACTTGTTTTCTGATCATGGCAACAGCACAGTTATTCCCGGCGTGCATTAGCATCTACCAGCTATAGCGTAAATCATGAGTAGGCGAGGCTGTGTGAATCACCCTGATAACTTTTGTTATATCTGTGGAAAATACACTCCACGTGACCAGCGCAAAAACCTTGCCAAGAGAGTGAAAACTGCTTATATGTATTATTTTGGATGTAAAGTTGGAGACCAAGGCAAGAGCTGGGCACCTCATGTTGGCTGCACCGTGAGTTACTCGAGGCTTACGCTGTGATTGAGTGGACAAAGGAAGGGAATGCCTTTTCCTGTGCCAATGGTATGGCGCGAGCCAACGAATCATCACTCTGACTGCTACTTTTGTGTGACAAAAATTGCTGGTTTCTCAAAGAAAAACCATGCACTCAACAGTTGCATATCCATATTGTAAGCCTGCCCTGAAGCCGGTCCCCTTGACTTGGAGAATGTTGTGCTAGTTACCACAGCAGCTGTTGCAGTTGTAAGCCATGACAACTCTGATGATGAGTGCGAAGATGCTGATATGGATGATATTCATGAAATGTACGAACCTGAACCTGAGGAAAAGAAGCCACATTTGCTAACTCAAGAAGAGTTGAACAATCTGGTGAGAGACCTGTCATTGTCAAAGGAGATGGCTGAAGTGTTGGGCTCCAGACTACAGCAGCAATGGAATATAACCTAAAGGAAGGTACCGAAGTTGGTTGAATTAAGCGTTGTTTGGGCCTCGAAACGCACTTAGACGCACTGTTTTAGTACCGTAGATATGCCTGGCATTGGCCTCCCCCAAGGTCCAGCGCTTAGGCCGTTCCTATTCATCATGCTGGTTGACACTATATCTCAGGAAGTGTGCTCTAAGTCACCACGCGAACTGCTCTATATGGACGACCTGGTAATCAACGACACGACAGTGGTGGGTGCCCAAGATAGACTTCAACGGTGGAACAATGTTTTGTCGGACAATGGTGTGACGATTAACGTGGCCAAAACAGAATATCTGACAACAAGGGAGACCGCCGAACTTATACAGCTGAACGGAGAAGCCCTGAGGAATGTAGACTATTTCAAGTACATGGGATCAGTAATAGATAAAGATGGAACAATCGACAGAGACGTGGACCTACGCGTGCAAGCAGCGTGGTCGAAACTGACTAGGGTCCTGTACGATAAGAAGATGCCTCTAAGACTCAAATCAAAGGTGTACGAGGTCATCATCAGACCCGCCCTAACGTGTGGGAGTGAATGTTGGGCAATGAAAACCAACAACAATAGGAAAGTTGCCACCACAGAGATGAGGATGCTTCGCGGGATCCTCGGAGTATCAAGGTTGGATCACATCCGAAATGAAGAAATAAGACTGGTACTGAACCTCCCGCCAATCGACGTGGTCATGCGAAGTGGCCGCCTACGATGGCTCGGTAATTTGCAACGGCGATATGAGAAAAACGTCGTCCGCTGTATGATGAGCTTAGCGTTACCAGGTGTCCAAAGACGAAGACGCCCAAGGAAGACGAGGAAACAACAAATCACAGAGGAATGTAGGTGTCACAGTGGATATGGCCCTAGATCGCATGGAGTGGAGGAGGAGGACTAGGCTGACCCCTTGTTGATATGGATAAGGCCGTCAATGTGAGCAAGGTGAGCAAGATATGCATGGGATTATTTGAAAGTATTTAGTTATAACGCATTGAGGTTTCAAGCTTATGCAAAAACGTTATAACGGCAAAATCGAGGTGGGTCCGGAGTCCACGTAACTCTCAAATGCTAAGCAGGACGCTAGAATTGAAATTATTTAATTATTGTTGATGCTGACATCACTGTTACTTCATGACAGCATACACATCTGCAGTTAAATTGTCATCCCTGCCATTTGGTCATACATCTATGTTTGACGTGTTGATTGTATGTGTCAGTTGTAATGTGTTCATTCCATCATTCCACGTTTCAGGTGTGCCATCTTTGTTATTTCTAAGTGTTGACCCATTTTCTTAATTTCTCCTTCCAGGTCTCGCCAACTGATGTTTTAAACTGTCCTCTGTCTCTTCCCTCCCATGTCAGGATATGCCTTCGTGTATTACAGTGTATCTTCCGTCACCTCCATTTCCCTTGTTGATATCTCTCCCGGATATTATTCGGTCTCTTCCATTTGTTGCTAATCTTGTCAGACCATTTCCAATTCATTTTGTTTTTTAACACTGACATTTAATATAAAATGCATGTCTTGCCTGATGAAATGACAAGTCACAAAAAAGGATAATTTATAAAAGAGTGAGATCTTGGATGCAGCTATGGCTTATCTACGGCGATGGAGGATGTGTCATTTTGGAGTGCTAGCTATGGCAGAGACTAGCATCAGTGATGAAGACACTGTTGTTGAGGAGGCTGCCAATCAGTATGGCGGGGGTGTTGTCTCCCAAAGGATGCACGGACACTTCTGCAGATACTCACATATATTTAGTCGGTGGTCAGATGTGACGGTCAGTATTCGTACTTTGTTATTTAATCAAGGATTCTGCGGAACTTGTCCCAAAACAAATACCCTTCTGATGACAACTCTTTGAAACTGAGTTTCAACATTTGATGGTGTGCCACTTTTTAATTCAACCAGTAGCCAGTTTCGGCCCATTCTGTGTAGTTTCCACTTTGTCAAGCCCTTTAATATTGCCTTTTTTAAGTGTAACTGTAAAACCTAACTCTGTAGATGAGTACCTTTCAGACTTTCTACAAGAACTCCAGCAGTTGTGCAAACATGGTATCACCCATGACGACAAAAACTTAACTATCGTGTGTTGGTGAAGGCATTTGTGTGTGACGCTCCAGCCAGAATTTTCATTAAAAAAAGGTCACACAGGTTACTATTCCTGTGAGAGATGCACAGTTCAACGTTCATGGGATGGTAGAGTTGTATTTAACTCGGGGGGGGGTATTCCCTCTTCGCACCCAACATGATTTGTACGCCCAGAGGTATGAAATACATCAGCTCGGAAGGTCGCCTCATCTTGATGTGGGCATTTCCTGAATTGCATGATTTTCGTTGGACTATTATTTTATGCATCTATTGTGCCTCGGTGTGGTAAAGCGAATATTGTGTTTCCTGAAATGAGAACCTAACACGTGTCGTCTTTCAGTCCGTCAGAAATCTGATATGTCCGACCGGCTTGACAGTTTGAATGGATTCGTGCCACGGGACTGTCTGAATTGGACAGGTAGAAGGCGACTGAATTTCGTCAATTTCTCCTTTACACTGGCCCAGTTGGCATGCATCATGTTGTTCCTGCGGCAACACATTCACTGTCTTCAACGTGCAAAACCTGTTCTTCGGCTGTCCACTGAATGAGGTGTCCGCTTTTCAGTTTGAAAATCAAATCACCTCCACACATTTAAGAAACTAGTCCGGACATCACAAAATCCAGTTGTCCAGGTGGCTAACCGCTTGACAGACATCGAGGGATCATAGTCAGGACAGCTGGATAAGGGATATTGTGTATGTTAGGAGCAGAATCTTGGCAACCCGGTGTACCGATCTGAGAGTAAGTTCCGGTTTCGTTTTGCGTATTGCGCATGTCCTTGTACATGTCAAAGGTTAGCGCCTACTTTCGGCCAGCAGCTGTACGGTCTGGAAGTAAGTTCAGGTCTAAGATTAACTTCCGGTTCCGTTTTGCGTAAACACAAATCCCCGCATTTTAATTGACACATATCTCCGTCAATTTGACATGTATGAGGCTGAAAGTGTGTGTGTTATCTAGCAGGCCCATTTATATTTTTTTATTCGTGGGGGTCGGGATCCTGGGGGAAACAATTTATAAATGACACATATCTCTGTCAATTTGGTATGTATGAAGCTGGAATTTTGTGTGTGATCTAGCGTGTCCATTGGGATTAAAATTCGTCGAAATTCATCCAGGGCGTGGAGGTCTCGGGGGAGGTCACAATTTTAAAATAACATTTATTTCTCTCAATTTGTCATATATGGAGTTGAAATTCTATGTGTGATCTAGCAGGCTCACTGGGGTAGTTTGTAAATCTAGATTTTTTCAAAATTTGTTTGGGGGTGGGGGTAATTTTTATGCGATCTAGCGGATCCATTGGGATGGTTCGTAGTTTTAAATTTTTTTCGAAATTTTTCCGGGGTGGCGGTCTGGGGTCACAATTTTAAAATGGCACTTATCTCCACCAGTTTCGGAAATATGGTCATTTTGTGTGCAGTCTAGAAGTACCATTGAGGCGCTTCAAAATTCGTCCGGAGGGTGGGGATCTTGGGGTTACCATTTCCATACAGTTTTCCCAACGCAACTTCGAGTAACTTCGGGTAATAATACATTTGTGTAACTGGGTCATGCATTCACGACTTACACAAGTAAACATTTATTATCATATCAAGTTGTATAATTATGTGTGACATAACAGTTCAAATAGAATTATTAACTAAAATATAAAATGCAAAAACATCATTCATTTACACATATCATTACACTAGCCCTTTGTATAATACTGTGATGTTTCATCAGACAAGTGATCAACTTCAATTATTCAAAAACAAAACTATTGTTACAAATAATTATTAACTCGTAGATAACATTAGCCTTTCTGGTCGAACATATTTACGTCTCGTTATGGGCAATCTAGTATAATGTAATTCAAACAATGGAGATCCTTATGGAACTAAAGCTGTGGTTGTTGTTACATTAAACAAAGTAACATAGAACAATAGGAATACACTAAAATGATTGACATACATTTACAAAGAACCAAACCACCTACCCAGTTATATAATCAGACAAGTAATATAAAATTATATTATTCAGAAATAAAAGCAGTGTCACAAGTAATTATTAATTCATATATAGCATGATTGCACAGTAATAATAATAATACAATACGATACTTATATAGCGCCATAATCACATATTGCTCTATGGCACTTTGCAATATATAATACCAAACCTGTAGAGTTAGATCATTAAAATATTAAGTTAAATAATTTAAAAACAATACAATTAAGAATCGTACATTGAATTAAACAGTTAAAATACAAGTTAAATATAAGGCCAAAATTATACCTAAAACATATATATATATATATTGAATAAAATCATTTAAATCATAAAAAGATTTAACAAGATTTAACAAGATTGCCATCCAGATAATTAACTCTAGATGGCAGGTGGACAAGGAAGCCCTTTGGCTTATCGAGAGTCCAACCCTTTTATCTACATATATCCAGCCCTTCTGAGGTATGTGTCGATTTTATTTTTAAACATATTCACACTACTAGCACCCACACAATCATCAGATAATCTGTTCCATTCATTCACAGTCCTTTGTGAAAATGAGAACTTTCTCACGTCTAATCTACACTGCTCCTTTACTAATGTAACTTCATGTCCTCTAGTCTTTCTATCTTTCTTAACTGAAAAAAAACATATTTCTATCAATATTTTCATAACCATTCAATATTTTTAACACTTCTATCTGATCTCCTCTCAGTCTCCTGGTCTCTAGTGTTGTTAAACCACATTCTTTTAGGCGTTTTTCATAACTAAGATCCCTCAGTTTTGGTATCATTTTAGTCGCTCTCCTCTGTACTCTTTCTAGCATATATATGTCCTTCTTGCGGTATGGCCTCCACGCTTGTATACAATATTCTAAATGAGGCCTAACTATTGTTTTGTACAGCGGTATTATTAGCTCTTTTTCTTTATATGCTATATTTCGCCTAATCAATACAAGGATTTGATTTCCCTTTGAAGCTGCAATTCCACACTGCTCTGAAACCTTCATGTCAGCAGTAATTGTCAGCCCTAAGTCTTTTTCTTTTACAGTAGTACTTAGTACAGTTCCCCCCATTGTATATTCTACATATTCGTTCCCATGTCCTGTGTGGAGGCATTTACATTTCCCAAAATTGAACAACATTTGCCACTTTTCAGACCATTTGATCAACCTGTCAAGATCATCTTGTAAATGTTGTCTATCTCCATCACTTTTAATCCTTCTAAACACTTTTGTATCATCTGCAAATGTCAACACCTTGCTAGCTATATCATCGTCCAAATCGTTTATATATATTAAGAATAATATAGGTCCCAGTACTGATCCCTGTGGAACCCCACTCAAAACTGATTTCCAGTTTGAAGCCTCCCTATCAACAACTACCCGTTGTCTTCTGTCAATCAGCCATTTTTCTATCCAGTTAATTATACCATTTCCTATGCCATGGGCTTTTAGTTTAAGCAGTAATCTCTGATGTGGTACTTTGTCGAAAGCTTTTTGAAAATCTAAGTAGATGATATCTACTGGTGATCCATCATCTACCCACTTAGTGATATCTTCCAAAAAACATAATATATTTGTTAAGCATGACCTCGCTTTTAGAAACCCATGTTGAGATGGGTTTATCAAGTTATGTTTAATAAGAAAATCCATCATGTGATCTTTAATTAGTCTTTCTAATAATTTACAAATCACTGATGTTAAACTAACTGGTCTATAATTATTTGACTTGTTTCTCGAACCTTTTTTAAATAACGGTATAATGTTTGCTTCTTTCCATTCTAAAGGAACCACTCCCTCTTCTAATGACAAGTTGAAAACTGTTGCAAGCGGTATGCTAATTTGTTCTACAATTTCCAATAGTAGTTTGGGTGGAATACCATCCACTCCAGGTGATTTATTTTCCTTCATAGCCCTAATTTTCTTAGCTACCATTTCTGGGGTTACAGTTAACTGTCTTAAATAGTCTGATTCTGCCCCCTTGAACTTAGCCTCTGGTACTGGCAGTGAAATAGTGTCTTCTCTGGTAAACACTGAACTAAACTATTCATTTAGGTCTTCTGCCATTAAGAATCCTTCTGATATTATATTTCCAGCACTATCTTCTAGAGGACCGACCTTATCCTGAACTTTCTGTTTGCTTCGAACATACGCATAAAAACTCTTGCTGTCATGTTTTATATTACAAGCTAATTTATGTTCATAGCTTCTCTTTGAATTTCTAATTTCAGCTGTAGCTTGGTTTAGTGCTTCTTTATAAATGTTGTAGTCTTCGTCATTTCCAGTACGTCTATATGACTTCCACATCATTTGTTTATACTTAATTTTTCTAATGGCTTCTTTCGATAAGTATTTCTTTCTGGTCCGTTTCCCTTGTTTTTTGAAGGGAACAAATTTATCTACGATGCACTCTATTTCATTCTTTAAGATATTCCAGCATTCTGTTGCTGTCTTATTCTTCAGTGTATTATTCCAGTCTATCTTTGCTAAACATTTCCTCATTTCCTTATATCTTCCTTTGTGGAAATTTCTCCTGAACTGCTTTTTATTATTTCTTTCTGATTTTACTTTGATGGTAAAATGTATCTGGTTGTGATCACTACTTCCCAGAGGCTCACATAATTTAACATTGTCAACTAATTCATTCTGTGAGGACAAAACTAAGTCTAACACATTCTCTCCCCTGGTTGGTTCTAGCACATGTTGAGAAAGGAAACTATCTTGTACTAAAACTAAAAACTTGTGGTCCTCACTACCCATACTCTGTAGAGATTTCCATTTTATATGCCCATGGTTAAAATCCCCCATAATAACACAGTCCCGTTTGCTCACTTCCCTTATAGCGTTTTGTATTTTTTCATTCTCTTCTATGCTTATGTTTGGACTTCGATAAACTAATCCAACCGTTAACGTTGAGTTTCCTGTAACTATGTTACACCAAACAGCTTCTTCGCAATCTGCTTCTCTGTCTAATTTTATTTCATAAGCCTGGATAGATTCTTTAATATATCAAATAACTCCACCTCCCCTTCTTCCTATTCTATCTTTCCTAAACATTACATATCCTGTCAGTCCCAATTCGGCATCTGATATATCGGTGGTTGCCCATGATTCGGTTATACCTATTATGTGAGGGTCAATATCTTCAACCATAATGTAAATTACACTAAGAACCATCAAATAATAGGATGAGGTGGGATTAAAATAGTAAGATGACAAACTAAAATATATATTTTTTGACTGCATGTGCCATTACTGTGTCACAATCTTCCTTTGCTATTTCTGTGAAATATAATGCTTTACACAAACCAATTTGGTAGTGTAATAATGTTAAAAGACAACAAGTACATAATGAAAGCTTTTAACAGAGCAAATGCTCACCAACTCATTGCTACTGTAATCGAGCTGGCAATTAGTGTGCATCATGTGAAGTTTTCATTCCCACATCAGTTAAGGACGTTTTATAAGCGAGGACGCCATACGGTGATGGTTGTGTTCTGTTCCCCATGTTGCATGGCGTAAAGCAACAGCGTAATTAGTCAGGCTTCTGTAAGTGCATATTCTTTTTATTGTTTGACATTCTGTTTGTATTACTCACTTCATCCTTAGTCAGTCTTCTGCAGCTGCTCTGTTTAGTTATTATTTGACATTACGTTCTTTCTTGTTACTCCTTTTTCCTCAGTCTTTCTTAATTCCTCTTTACACAGTTCCACTTGGTATTAGGTAACATGTCGACAAAAGCGGCATTACTGGAAGGCGAGGTAGAGGAAGAAGGCACTGTCCCTTCTTCATAGATTGACTACGAGAAGCAGTTGGTTTTCTAGCCACCTGGCAAGGATGCTGCAAAGAAACTGCGTGACAGAGCCACCTCATACAACCAGTGGATGTCATTTTACTTTGTTGAAATGCTAACTGACACCAGGTAACTGTCTTTGGCTGCTATGTTTAAAAAGTAATAATTTATATGATGCTTAAATTAATTTAATTACACACCTTGGTCATAATATGATCTCATCATCAAAAATAAAACAGTAAATGTAACAGTAAACAATAGTACATGCTATTATAATTTTCATACATTACAAATGTCCATAAATGATTAATTTTTATGACGATATTACGTAAAAAACAAAGCACCGACTTATTTTTTAATATTCAGGGGGGATATTTTAACTTTTTTTTGTATGATAGCACTAATGACAAACAGCAACAATGCAATGAGGTCCCGAATAACTGCCAAAGGTCAAGAACTGGAGAGAGTAAAATAGTTTACATACCTCGGAGCCATCATCAGTGACGAGAGTTCCATGATTAAAATCCTTGCGAGGTGTGCATAAACATCAGCAGCATCGGTGAAACTGAAACCAGTTTGGAGGGACAAGAACATCACACTGAAGTCTCAATTGAAGCTATGACATGCACTGGTTCTTTCCATCTTCCTACATGCCTGCGAACCATGGACCCTCACAGCAGAACTGCAAAGAAAAATCACAGCAGTGGAAATGAAATGCTACAGAAGAATCCTCGGCATCTCCTACACATATCATATCACCAATGAAAAAATCATCAATTATCTATCAGCAGTTCACTACGAAGATCTTATGACTACAGTGTCGAAGAGGAAGCTGAGATGGTATGGGCATGTAACACGATCAAGCGGGCTCACAAAAAACAAAACAATACTTCAAGTAACAGTGCCTGAGAAAAGAAAATAGCGAAGTCAGAGGAAGGAATGGTCAGATAACACTGAAGAATGGACAGGGAAGACCTTCGCTGAAACCTTGGCAATAGCACATCACCGCATATAATAGATTGGAGTCGACTCGAACAGCATCCTACGACCGAGGCGGGTTACGGGTTCAACAACAACAACAACAACAACAACAACAACAACAACAAACAGCAACGGACAGACACAACGACAATTTTGACAGTTTTCACAATATCACAATTCATTTTGGTTTTATAATAAAAGGTATACACGCACACACGCGCACACGCACACGCGCACACGCACACACGCACACACGCACACACGCACACACGCACACACGCACACTCGCATGCACGCACGCACACACGCACACACGCACACACGCACACACGCACACACGCACACACGCACGCACGCATTTAATGTAATCACATTGCTTTAACCGAACATCTCTTTTCAGGTGACGGGACTGACAACCGGTGGGAGAGATTCAGCCGGGCTATGAACGACCGAGGGATGTTGTACTGTCTGATGCTGATCCAGCCTACACCCTAATGACCAGACCTGGCTGTGACAGAGTACAACGGCGCTTAGCTGGGAAGGTTCGCAATGCACTAGTGAAAGTAGACTCGGATTACTTGAAGCCGTCCAGAGCTGGTGTGAGCGGTCCTTATCAACGTCACGGAGTGCGAGGTACGGGTACAGGTCAAACATATTATGCGTCTTCCTGTAATCGAGTTTGTGTAAGTGACTGACGTTTTCCTCCTAGACGGCTTGAAACTCGGGCGCAAACTTTCAGGGATTAATCTTCGTCCCCAAGAGTCTAACGTAAGACAGTATTTGTTCAATACTCCACATAAAGGTAAAGGTTTCTTCCCTTGCATAGAGTAAATCCATATTTGTAATGCACGCGTAAAGTATAAAACGTAATTTAAAAATTGCTGGACAATCTGCTTACATTTACCATCAAGCCAATACACTCTGTAATAGAGCAATACGAATATTATTTGACACTTCTACACAATCACGACTGGGGCCTATCGATGGACGTGAACTTCAAGTTCTCTCCTACTTTCATCATTTTGAACATACAACGAGTACTGTAACACGTGCGTGATGGGGTTATTGATGTTGACGGGTTTATAGATGTTTGACGTTCGTTGGAACCATCGCATACCTATGCGAGCGCGTTATGCAGTTTATGTAACAATGCTATGCGTTTTGTAACATTTGGTAAATATTACTGTCACGTTTGTCACGTATGAATTACCAACTTATCCCGTCAGTGGATGGGCATTTTTGCTGGTAACTGCAGCATGTATACATTTACGGGGCGCTGTAGCACAGAAGGCGAGTAACACGATTAGTTCAATTCGTAATGGATAAACAACGAGAATGCGGATGGTCAGATAGGCAAATATATTTTCATTATTGTTATTTGATGTTATGCGCGCTTGATTGGGAATCAAGACCGACGACATTAGCAACTGGGACTGATATAGCGAACCCAACATCAAATAGCAATTCATGAATAAACATAGTGCGCCCGTTTTGCATAAATAATATATTTAATCCAGTTTCCAGATAATTGGACTGTCAACACAGCGAGCGAGTTAGAGCCAACTTACGAACCGATGCCATTAGTGCCGTCCGACGACGGTCCGGACTACACGGAGCAGTACAGTAGTCCTACTGCAGAGAACAGAACGGACTGTCAACGTCCGGTATCCACTGTTCCGGTCGCCATCTTGCAGTACTACTCGGATCTCACTAAAGGGGTCAGGACACTGTTGGACTTCCTGCTTGGTTATAGACGAAAAAGTGCAATTTATTTTTGAGAAATGATTTTTTACAAAATGCACCTGCTCTGACATAAGTGCATTTTTATTAGTCAGATTACCCGGTGTGTAATTGCAGAAGCTGTTGACAGTAAAATGGTGCATTGGTAGCTGATTTTACTAAGCGGAAATATATTTGGCAGCAATTTGGCTAGTTGACCCTTTAACCGGATTACAGCCTGCATCCAATCGTAAATATTGACGGGTGTCACACATACAGGCATTTTATGAGAGCTAGAAATATAAGATTTTGACTAAACTCGATCAACATGTCAATGAGATGATAGTAACAGCAGGTGAGAAGTTTAAGAAACTTCGTAGGTCACGATTACTTATAATCACACAAAACGTTAACATGGTCGCCAATGGGAAAACTAACAGTGTGCTGAGCCCAAAACATCAAGGCGACCCTCTTGCTAAAGTTGACGCCGATAACCTCGAGATGTCCAGCTTTGCTCTTAGTGGTCCCGACTACCAATGACCAGTGGCCGTTATTTCTGTCACCATTACAAGATTTAACAAGATTTAAAAAGATTTAACAAGATTGCTACCCAGAGAATTAACTCTAGGTGGCACATGGACAAGGAAGCCTTTGGCTTATCGAGAGTCCAACCCTTTTATTTATGTGTATCCCGCCCTTCTGAGGTATGTGTCGATTTTATTTTTAAACATATTCACGCTACTAGCACCCACACAATCAGCAAATAATCAGTTCCATTCTTTTACAGTCCTTTGCTAAAATGAGAACTTTCTTATATCTAATCTATACTGCTCCTTTCCTAATGTAACTTTATGTCCTCTAGTCCTTCTATCTTTCTTAACTGAGAAAAAAAATATTTCTATCAATATTTTCATAACCATTCATTATTTTAAACACTTCTATCTGATCTCCTCTCAATCTCCTGGTCTCTAGTGTTGTTAAAACACATTCTTTTAGGCGAATTTCATAACTAAGATCCGTCAGTTTTTGTATCATTTTAGTCGCTCTCCACTGTACTCTTTCTAGCATATTTATGTCCTTCCTGCGATACGACCTCCACGCTTGTATACAATATTCTAAATGAGGCCTAACTATTGCTTTGTACAGCGGTATTATTAGCTCTTTTTCGTTATACGATACATTTCGCCTAATTAATCCAAGGATTTCATTTCCCTTTGAAGCTGCAATTCCGCTCTGCTCTGAAACCTTCATATCAGCACTAATGGTTAACCCTAAGTCTTTTCTTTTACAGTAGTACTTAGTACAGTACCCCCCATTGTATATTCTACCTCTTCGTTCCCATGGCCTGCGTGCAGGCATTTACATTTCCCAAAATTGAACAGCATTTGCCACTTTTCAGACTATTTGATCAACCTGTCAAGATCATCTTGTAAATGATGTCTATCTCCATCACTTTTAATTCTTTTAAACACATTGGTATCATTCGCAAATTTCAACACCTTGTTTGTTATTTCATCATCCAAATCGTTGATATATATTAAGAATTATATAGATCCTATTACTGATCCCTGTGGTACCCCACTCAATACCGATTTCCAGTTTGAAGCCTCCCCATCAACTACTACACGTTGTCTTCTGTCAATCAGCCATTTTTCTATCCAGTTTATTATACCATTTCCTATGTCATGGGCCTTTAGTTTAAGCAGTAATCTTTGATGTGGTACTTTGTCGAAAGCTTTTTGAAAATCTAAGTAGACGAAACCTACTGGTGATTCCTTATCTACCCACTTAGTGATGTCTTCCAATAAACATAACATATTTGTTAAACATGTCCTCGTTTTAAAAAAAACCATTTTGAGATGGGTTTATCAAGTTATGTTTAACAAGAAAATCCACCAAGTGAACTTTAATTAGACTTTCTAATAATTTGCAAATCTATGATGTTAAACTCACTGGTCTATAGTTCTCTGACTTGTTTCTCGAACCTTTTTTAAATAACGGTATAATGTTTGCCTCTTTCCGTTCTAAAGCAACCAATCCCTCTTCTAATGACAAATTGAACACTGTTGCAAGTGGTACGCTAATTTGTTCTACAATTTCTAATAGTAGTTTGGGCGGAATTCCATACACTCCAGGTGATTTATTATCCTTCATAGCCCTTATTTTCCTAGCTTCCATTTCCGGGGTTACAATTACTTGTTCTAAATAATCTGAATCTGTCCCCTTGAACTTAGCCTCTGGTACTGGCAGTGAGCTAATATCTACCCTGGTAAACACTGAACTAAAATACTCATTCAGGTCTTCTGCCATTAAAAATCCCTCTGATATTATATTTCCTGCACTATCTTCTAGAGGACCGACCTTATCTTGAGCTTTCTGTTTGCTTCGAACATACGCATAAAACCTCTCGCTGTCATGTTTTATATTATCAGCTAATTGTTGTTCATAGCTTCTCTCTGAATTTATAATGTCAGCTGTAGCTTGGTTAAGTGCTTCTTTATAACTGTTGTAGTCTTCTTCATTTCCAGTACATCTATATGACTTCCACATCATTTGTTTATACTTAATTTTTATAATGGCTTCTTTCGATAAGTGTTTCTTTTTGGACCGTTTCTCTTATTTTTTGAAGACAATAAATTTATCGACTCTGCACTTAATTTCACTCTTTAATATATTCCAGCATTCTCTTGCTGTCTTATTTTTCAGTGTGTTATTCCACACTATCTTTGCTAAATATTTCCTCATGTCCTTATACCTTTCTTTGTGGAAATTTCTCCTATACTGCTTTTTACTATTCCTTTCTGATTTTACTTTGATGGTAAACTGTATCTGGTTGTGATCACTACTCCCCTGTGGCTCACATATCTTGACATTGTCAATTAATTCATTCTGTGAGGACACAACTATGTCTAACACATTCTCACCCTTGGTTGGTTCTAACACATGTTGAGAAAGGAAAGTATCTTGAACTAAAACTAAAAACTTGTGGTCCTCCCTCCCCATACTCTGTAGAGATTTCTAGTGCATATGCCCGTGGTTAACATCCCCCATAATAATACAGTCCCGTTTGCTTACTTCCCTTATAGCGTTTTATATTTTTTCATTCTCTTCTATGCTTATGTTTGGACTTCGATAAAATAACCCAACTGTTAACTGTTATGTTTCCTGTAACTATGTTACACCAAACAGCTTCTTCGCAATCTGCTTCTCTTTCTAATTTTATTTCATTTGCCTGGATATATTTTTAATATATATAAAATAACTCCACCTCCCTTTCTTCCTATTCTATCTTTCCTAAACATTACATATCCTGTCAGTCCCAATTCGGCATATGATATATCGGTGGTGGTCCAGAATTCGGTTATACCTATTATGTGAGTGTCAGTATCATCTACCATAATGTTTAGCTCATTTATTTTGTTTACTCTACTCCTTGCTTTTAAACAAACGCATTTATATCTAGCTTCAGAAGAGTTTTCCAGACTTTTCTTTGCTGATTTATTTGTGCTGTCTTTATCTGTGCCTCCAGTTTCAGGCTTTTCTGTGAGTCCCACCTGCGAATCAAGTTTAAATAGATGCAACCTGTCCCACTGTCAACAGTTCGCTGCAGGTTCTCTGAGAAAACTGCTGCTCCCTTTCCACTAAGATGGAGGCCATCTCTCTTGTACATATCTTCCCTCCCAACAAAGTATCCCCATAAATCTGTGAATCCCACCCCCTCTTCTTCACACATCTGCTCAACCAGTGCGTTGATCGCATCCTCTTGCAGTTTCTATACGTTGCCCCCTTTCCTCCCATTACTGGTAAAATTCCCGAGAGAATTATCTGTTCAACTCTTGTCTTCTTTAGCTTCCTCACTAACTGTCTATACTTCTGTACTATCCCAGTTGTTCCCTCTCTGTCTGCATTATTTGTTCCTACATGTACTAGTATAGGCCCTCCCTTGCCATGTCCCAATACCTTCTCTACCCTGTCAGTCACAGTTTCTATCCTAGCCCCCGGTAGACAAACAACGACGTCCTTCCCCTCGCTCAGTGTCTTGTCCGTTTTTCTCATAATGGAGTCGCCCATAAACACCCTCTCTTTCCTCATTACCCCCTCAATCACAGCTTCAGAGTAGCTTCTTCTTCGGTTTGCATCTGCCTGGTTGTTGACTTTTCCCCCTGCCATCTTCTCTCCTGTCACATTCTCTTCCGATCCATTCTTTCCTGTCGCTTTTTCTCTTGTCACCTTTCCTCCTGCCATCGTCCCTTTTATCGACTTCTCTTCTATCACATTTGTTCTCAATTCCTTTCGTCCCTTCATCTTTTCTCCCTTCTCATTTTCTTCTCTCCTCTCCCGTCCCATCTTCCCTCCCTCCTTCTCTACGGTCACTTTCTCCCCAGTCACCTTCACGCTTGTCACGTTTTCTGTCGTCGACTTTCCAATTTCTTCCCCTCCAATCACCTTCCCTCCTCTCAATCTCCTTTCCTCAGTCTTCTTGCCAATGCTATTCTCATTCAGTCTTGCAGTATTCCCACCTCTCTCCCTGTTGTCTCTCTCCATTCGACCTGTCTCCTTGCTAATTCCCATCTCCATTCCCTTCACACTATCTGTCAACCTAAGTATCTCCTTCTGCAGACACTCCACCTTCCAACACCCAATGCACTGAAAGGTGAATCCTTCCTCCATGGTTTCTGCCCATGACTTCTTACAGCCGGACAATGCAAAATCTACCCATCTGTGGCAGTGATCGCACACCAAGTGTCGCTTTGCCTTGACTTGCCGCTTGCAAGGCGCCATATTCCTATCATAATTTATTTAATAACTTAACTAACTTAGTCTTTATAAAGACTGTTTCCTGTGTACTACAGCACACTTTATGTTACAGATTTCAATTACACAGACGTCTATTTATCCTATCACGAACGCTAACATTACCGGTACTGACCTAATTTAAATACAATCAATTACGTTACGTTAGGCTGCTTTATTTATTTAGGTTACGCCGCCCGACTATCGCCCTTGCTTAATTTTAACAACAATGCTAGCTACCTAATCAAAATATCTAGCAAGTACTGGCTTACACAGATGTTATCTTATGTAAGTAGTTTGATGGTTGTTACTTTATCTCCTGTATATTCTACCACATAATCAGGTTTAATAAATCTTGTTTACAACTTATCGAAGGCTAAGTTACCCTATTATCACTCACTATGCTAAGGTGTTCTAAACTACTTTAACTAACTAACTTTAAGCACAACTGCTACTCAATATATGTTTACTGCAACTTTATAAATGATATTAAGGCAAGAATAATACTTATCAATCAGTAATTCCACTTATTTATCAATTTGTCTGCACCACCAATTTCTATGATCTATCTCCACCAAATATAATCAATCAACCAATCTAGCAACAATGTTATAAATGATATCACACGTACTTTTTCTACAATGTACAATTTTGTTTATTTACTTGGTTCATTAGTCAACAGTAATGTTGGGTCGTTTTAACTTTAGTAGTGAGTAAGTCGGTCCCCAGTTCTGATAGTTTGTTTTGTGATAACAAAGCAATCCATTCCTCAAATAATTTCATTATCGCATATTTTAATCACGAATTCTAAGTCTTTTTCGTAGCAGATTTAATGGTTCCACTTGAATGCATTGTTTTGTTCTTTACATATTTTGTCAGGTGGACAATCTTACCCCCATCTTTCCCTTGATTGCACATGGGCTTTGTATTGCTGGCATTGGCTGTAGGCGTCACATTGTGCAACTTTGCTAAAATGACAACGGACGGTACAAGGCATCGCCAGCCAGCTATTAATGTTGAAAGTTAAACGTACTTGTTGAACTACTGACGTCTTTTTCTAAGAACATGTTTTTTATATCTAAGTATGATCGAGCTAGAGCAACGGGTGTGGTGGTTAGGTTAACGGTTTCCTTCTCGACGATCTGCATCACGGCCGCCAAACTTTCAGGGCTTCTTTAACAACCCCACGTAAAAAAAATGAAACGCTGTTACTTTTTTTAATTCCCCGAGGGTGAACAGTTCCCGCCGATTGTAGGACAAATCAGGTATTCGCAACGTAAAACGTATCTAGCAACAATCGTAGAAACAATGCTCGCGCGACAAATACATCGAATGAAACTGGCCCTTGATTTGCGCTGAAACAATCGGATACCCTCGCAAGAGCGCACGGGTATTTATATAACGATGTTGTGTGCAGCGGCGTGTCCAGAGAGGGTAGTCATGGGGGGCCGAACCAAATGGTGTACAAAATGTTTCGCTCCCGCGCAGGCATAACATCACCTTCCGCTGCATTGTCTCGACTGATGACATCGGAAGACACCTGAAGACGGGGGGTGGGAGTGGTATTTGTCAAATTTTCGCCGCCGCGTGGCCATAATTTCAGTTTACTGTAACCTGAACGGGGACACATTTCAAAGGGTCTAGAGGGCAGGATCACGAAGGCCCATTTAAAAAGGTCTACAGTCACACAAAATTCCAAAGGTCTAGGAGAAACGTACCCCCAGGCCCCATTAGACACGTCTATGGTGTATTTCCTAACATTTGTAAATATTGCTGTATCGACTGTGACATTCTAACTACCGATGACAGACATTTTTGCTAGTACGTATACATATAAATAGTTATACAGTTAAATAAAATATAGCATAATGTGTGCGACCTTCACGACACGTATGAGCGTGTCGCTA
The DNA here is from genome assembly GCA_020002185.1 of Paraescarpia echinospica. Classification (NCBI taxonomy): domain Eukaryota; kingdom Metazoa; phylum Annelida; class Polychaeta; order Sabellida; family Siboglinidae; genus Paraescarpia; species Paraescarpia echinospica. The sequence goes on from CM034532.1 coordinate 64,156,075, forward strand.
GTATAATATATTCAGCAAATGCAAATAATTCACTATCAAGGGCAATGAAAGGCTGGAACATTATTACCGATGAATTTCCACTGTATTAATACACCCGGGCGTCGCTGTGTAGCCCCACTAGAAGTACCGATGACCTGACCCGTTATACTTCTTGACGTCATCTGATGCGTCTGTGAATGTTAGTTCGCGGTGTCCATATCATGACGTAGCCACTAAAGAAAAACGGACGGTACAAAGGATTGCCAGCCAGCTGTTACTACATCCAGGGGTTCGTTTATGATCCCCTCAGAAGAAAAGTAACGCCTTTATTGTTTTGACATTCCTCGTTGGTGAAAGGTTTACCGCTTTTAGGGTTCGCACGGGATATTCCATAAGAGACGAGCTTCTGTCTCGATGGACAATGCTTGTTATAGCTGCAAACATGGAGGTTGACTTGGATTTCTGGCAAACGCTTGGTTTCCTGGCTGGTTTGGTATGCTTTGTTATCGTTACACGGACATTAACCAATTGTTCGTAACTAATTTAGTGTGTTTTGTTCCGAGTTACGTAGGCCTAAGCAATCCACCGAACAGTTGAGGACGTTTTGCGAATCTTGTGTTTCAAAAACCTCCTCGAATTTACGCCATAACATGTAAAGTATGACTAATATTCGGGAAGCCATCTTTTATATCTGTGCTTATGGTTCGCCACCCGCAGGAGAGGCTTTTTGTGGTAGTAAAATTATTACACCAATATGTACGTTGTATCTTATTCAAGACCGCCAGGTCACATTCATAACTTCGATATTTTCCTAATTAACATAGTTATAAGTTGTGGATTAACCTCCATTTGACATTTAAATAGGTGTGTTTTGGGCCAGTAACAGTAGAACGTGAGAAGGCGTGTCAATGAGGATGAACATAATATTAAAGCTGCCTTGGCAGTTCAATTATTCATGGTTTCCTTTACAATAATAACACGAATATCAAACAATTGTTCAACCCGCCTTGATTTATTCGCTACTGTACAATGATAGCCCCAGTGTATTGTATGGTTTTGACGAAACCATCGAACTACTATTAAAAACTATACTGTTAAACGGAAAAGTAGCTCTGCGTACTGATATCCTATAATATATAACCTGATATTACTACTAATGTATGCGAGAGTAACACAATGTAACAATAAACGTTAATCTATTCGCATCTAACGTAACTGATAGAAGAATTAGCAATCCGATGGATTAGAGTGTCTAACGCAGCGGACCCTGGTTCGAATCCTGTGTTGCCGTATCTAACAGTGTACGAAACGACTTCGCGCATTAATTGCAACGTGCTGAATGCTTCCCGGAGCTATCAAGATTGAACAAGTCTGCCAGGGATTATAGTGTCAAGCGCTTTGAGCAGTCCTCAGGACTGGATACTGCCCAATATAAGAATTTACCTTCACACAAAATTATGAAGAATATATAGACAATCTATCATAGTGGCCTATTTAAACAGATTTATGTAGATTTAGTATAAATTGTAAATTCCGATAGTGTTGAGGATAATCAGCTTCCTATCTCTTGCTAATAACTAATTATATCGCAGAATAAAAAATAAAATGTGATATATTAAAAGTACGACGAATAACACAGTGAAGCAACTCTGACGTTGACATTAGAAAGGATTTATATAATGTTGAATGTTCGGACCCGTCTTCAAAATGACCTATTCGACGGTGACCTTGATCGGGGTTCTTAAGACCTTTCATACGGTTTAATTTCCCCGTGTGAAAACCCTCCATGTCCGTGTGAAATTCAAAAATAAACACAAAATATGAACTTACAACAAGAACTAAATTCGACATTTATAATGACACTTCAGAACCTTTTCCACAGCATATTTGTTCTACTTTTGAAATTTTAAATATACTAGGTTCTATCCAATCCCATCGTCCGCCTGACTCCCATTTTTTTAACACAGTTAGTACTAACTCGTTCACGTGCATAACCCCAACAATTTGCCTTTCGTTTCCATTTAAGGAAATAAACAATCCTTTGCAATAAAAGATATGGGCCTAAAGAAAGAAGGAAAAGTACTTGTAATCATAATGGTGGCCAGTTTGGGTATTTTCTGGGTACGGGACAGTCATGCAGTAATAATTTGCCTAACGGTGTAATATCTCAAAATTTCAGTCATGTTTGAAGTACATTATTATATTAAATCATTTAGAAAGACACGCCGGATTTCGACATTCAATTATTTCGAAACGGTGTGCACAGTGTCAATAATCAGAAGATATCATGATAAAATATAGCCAGTAAGCAACCATCTTATTTGCGTTCACTGCTTACTCCTATAAGAAAACTTATCTAACTTCGATCATCTAGTTCTGACACATTTTGTTCCTAGAGTCAACACTAACATTGGAAGTAGGGCTTTTTTTGTTGTTGCGCCAACTCTTTGGAATATGCTCCCTCTTACTGACAGATCAGTTGAAAATATTACAAAATTCCGTCGTCATTTAAAAAAGTATCTTTACAACCTTGTTTATCCACCGTAGCACCCTAGCGCATTGACCTATCTATTGACAACTGGAATACTGCGTATGGATTTTGAGATTGACCAATCCTTTTGTTCTGATGCGCCTCTGGGCATAGTTTCCAAGGATAATATAATATACGATGACCAGAACCCCAAATACAAACACTCTGACCTTACCTAAAACGGAACATATTTGAGAAAAGCTTTTCAATAGTAAACAGTCAGTGTTTCTTAGAATGCTACAGTAGATAGGTTAGTGTACGACGGCGGACATCGTAAAAAGCAACAGAATCAAAGAATTGTAGTTGGGACTAATTACATGTTTTTTGCAATCTCCATACCACAGAGTTACATTGAAGATTGTAATGCATGCCTGTATCCGCGACAGAAAGTCTAAAACGTAGTTCAAACAAGTTGATAACATGTAGCTGCCTGTCCCAAGAAAACAGGTTTCCCACAATGCAAGCTTGAATTCAAAGAATGCACAAAGGACAACAAATCCGCTTATTTTTACGACGATAATGACAGTAGTTCTCTTTTTTCAAGTCAAATCATACGCTTGTTCACCTTGATAATCGCACATATCACGTACAGTGCATCTTAATATTGTAGTTTTAACAAGGGGTGTTTTCTTAAAAGAACTTTATTTTGTCAATAATAGGACACGTTTCTTATTTTGCAATTCATCTTATGCGAAATGATTCAGTAAACTCTCCTTATCGTATTAAACCTAGTTGTGGTTCGTCACACACCGACGGCGTGTCCTGTCAGTCGACTCGAGCACCCCTCCCAGATGGCGTTGCACTCGTCCAACAAAAACAACAGTGATGTTCGCGAAACGTATAAAAGCAGCCGAAATTCTCACTTGAATCACTCGACAACGGCAGCCGAACTTCAAGAGCTATTGCCAGGTAGGTGCCTTGTTTTACTGATCTCGTACACGTGAAAGGTAATGTGCGTCTACAAGCAGAAATGAGTAGATGAGACAAGTTTACTTCTCACATTGAAATTGCTCACGAACAAGAAAAGTCACTCATACTTTAGAACATTTGACATAAGACTTATAATAAATTAAAGTAGACACCAAAGATTACTGATGCAGATATGTCACTTCACGCGGAATGCTTGTGCAAATATGATCAAGTAGGTATTTTCTTGTTTTCTGAAAGCATGTGCTCTGTGCCAATTCCAATGGGATAATTCCAGCTGTGAAAGAGGAAATACGATTAGTGCTAGGCAGTCTTCCAACAAAAAGCAGTGGATTGGTATATACTGCACGTTTATTTTATATGCTGGCAGGTAGCGTACTCGATCTGAAAAGGAACGAATAGACCGGATCAAAACTTTACAAGATTTATTCATAATTTCAAAAATACGGGTTTCAGCAGGTCAAATGTGGGGCGTCTGTTGATATTGTGTATGTCGGCCGTCATTGTTGTCTTTGCAGTGTTTCAGTATTAACTACTCAAACAACATGAACAAACTCATCATTGCTGTGGTCGTGTTGGCTGCACTGGCAGTCTCCACATACGCTAGTAAGTCAACTTTCTTACACTGTCTACACATTGTCATCATCATCTCCCTCACCATCACCGCCATCAATAAGTGTCCTGTCGACCAGTTCTCAAATCATTTTATGGTGGTTTGTAACCAAAATAAAATACTTCACACATAAAACAGCGATCGAAGTCGTTTTCAAAGCGTACTTAGTAAATGGATACATTTGTTGGCTGTTTTTGTCTCACGGTTGCTAATTGTGTATTTGTACTAGTTCACGGCTACGCTTCCATGTTCTACAGGCTGTCAGGACTCGTGTGTCGGACGCCCCAACGGCCAGTACCCGTGCGCGTGCAGGGGGTGCCCCCATTACTACGAGTGCAATAACGGCCTCCTCAAGTACAGGGTCTGCGGCGGCCACTCCTGCTACAACCCGTTCTCATACCGATGTAACCCATGTAAGTCACTTGTTATTGCTTACACGAGCAACCAAATTACAATATGTTGCAGTTTACGTGAACCGTCCTCAACTAGGCAGTGTAAACAGTCTACATAGCTTGAAACAATAATACAAAACATGCATAATGTTCCAAGCAATAGTTACTTGCTTATTTACTTATGTCATCCACCGTGGCGACATGGTTAGCTGTTTTCACAGTTTTCTGTCTGTTATTGTGGTAGCCAGAGTCCTATTGAGGCCGGTGACCCTCTCAGTGATGTCTCAGGGTCATGATCAGGCGACGTCTTCTCCGAAGGCCCTCTGGTTTCCAAAGGAAAACTAGGTTAACAATAGTTCAAAGTCACTAATAGGTTTCTAACGTTCGAATGTTGCATCCAGGTACGGCTCATTTTGAAATTGTTATGTTGTGGCGCAAAAGCTGAATATTTAGATAAGCGAGGAGTAAAATATCCAGTCAATTGTTAATTTTCCGATATTAATTGTAACGGGTATATTACAATATTTTTAATATATCATTCCAGTGTTATCAGCAAGAAAACATTCATTTGTGCCCGCGATATTCATGACTGCTACCAGGCCAATTAAATTCTTGTGACATCAAAACAACGTGAACTGTTCTCTAAATAACGGCACGTTCCTTCTGCTCAGACTGCGTTACGGGCTATCACGGCATCTATTCGTGCGTGGGCAGGCGGGACGGCGACTACCAGCACTGTTACCTCTGCACCAGTTTCGTTAAGTGTAGCAACGGCATCCTGTCCGATGTCCCGTGCCCCTATCCCCTCGTCTGGGACGACCATAGGAAGAGGTGCGAGTGGCACTCCAACACCTGCCAATGCAGGTACTACAACTAGATGCATCTACGGTGAGTTACGGTTTTTTAATCTTCCTCATTTTGGCAAGAATTCATTGGAAGGTTGAGTCATACTGGTACAAATTAGTTACATTAGAACAATAAATATTCATGACATCGGACAACTACATTTCAGTGAGATGAAGTCATAGCTGTAAAATGTTAGTTTAACTTGTTGATAGATAGTATGTTTTATAAACACAGGTTCAGGCGTTTGATGTAATTTCGATGCAATTTGGTGTAGTCTACCCTACTGAAAACGTTCAAGGAGTCTCCTTACGATTAATTCGATGTTGAAAAATAGGTCAATGTTTCATTTTTACTAATTATATGTTGAATCGTGTTGTCAAACTAGTACAGCCAGCGAATTAACTAACTATCAAATGATGCGTCACTGCTAGGAAGAAACCATTCATTATCTCTTGTGTTGAGATTGTTCAAATTGAACGAACTGTTTGGTTCAATGCGTTACTTATTTAAACGATGTCACTGTTTCAGGTTGTTCGAATGATGTGTGTCAACCAATGAACTGCCTAGAATACGTGTGACGGCACCGTTTGAACAATGGTCAATCAGTAACAGAACTTCTTGAATACCGACATCCCCGAAACATATATTTTCCTTCAATGTTAACCTATTTTGAGATATCATGTAATAAACTGTTGATATACAATCGACGGTTGTTAGTCTCTTATTGTATGTGTGTATTCTATATAATTATTATGTTGACTACCAGCACTACGATTTATGTCCCGGTGATCCTGTTAAATTAATAAGTCATATAGGAAAACAATGCAAGCATTTTACAAACCCGACCTACGCACACATGATCACACGCGTACACGGACACGCACACGCACACACACACACACAAACACAGAGTCACACGTCCATACACGGACGTGCACGCACGCGCACACACATAATTATGCACACGCGCATAAAGGCGTATATGTGCGCGCGCTACACACCCATGCACGCACACACACACCCATATATATGCGTGCGCATGGACGCACGTTAGCACGCATGCTCGCCTACAACCACGCGCATGCACTCAAACCCACACACGCAGTCATACACATTCATTGACACACGCGCACGCACACAGATATACCCTCGAACGCACACACGTACGCACACATACACACAAATATATTGGTATGACTAAATTATACACATTCAAGATGCCTACCACCACTATGTCGTATCGTGATCCTATCAGTGTTCGATGCCTAATTGTGCCAGAGACGGAGTTGTGTTGTGAATATGCAACAGATCCGCGTAGTGTACTGTATGTTTTTGTGTGCGTTTTCGACCTGCGATTGGTCTCACTAACCTTCCAACTGGACAACCATTTAGACCTCCAGCTGCAATCCTCCTCAGTCTTCGCCAAACCACTACAATCTGCACACCCCTTTAGATCCCCAACTGCACCACCCATTGAGGCTCTTAAATGCCCCCTTGAGACCTCCACGTGCACCCCTATTAAGGGTCTAGAAAAACCTTCAATTGTTTCCAGCCTTTGAGACCTCGAGGTGAACTATGTTGCGTTGGACGGGGACGTGCGTTCACACATATCGCACCTTACCAGTCTATTTGTCTGCTTAAACAGTTGAAAAGCACTTCCTGTAAGCATATAAATGTTAGTAACATTTAATTAAACTTTGAAATGTATCGCACTTTACTCCAAATTTACCTAACAAAAGATGACCTATATGTGCGCTAGAAAGAGTACAGAGATCAACTGAAATGAGTCCAGAAATGGGCACTCCACTCAAATTGTTTATGAGTTATTTTTCAAACAGGAAACAATATGTTAAGTAAAAATTTGCAGAATTATATGGTTTGCTGATGTCACTACTCTACACGAGACTGGAAAACAAATAAATGGAATATATAAAGATAGGAATAACGAACTTGAAATACTAGCTGCCTGGTTTCGTGCTTATACACTTTCCTTAAACATTTCTAAGACAAAATTCGTGTTATTCTCTAGATTTCGTCTTGCTCACGATGAAGAGTCATAGTTAAAATATATGTAGGAAATGTCTTGATCTTCATATAAATGACAAACTTGGTTGGCAAGAACTCATAAATGTATCCAAACAAAACTAACCAGTGCTTTATACGCAATCAATAAAGTTAATCGTCACCTTCCAACAGCCGCACTTAAAACAATTTATTATGCTTTAGTATACCCTTATTTGGCATACGGAATAATCTTGTGGGGAGACACATACAAACCCATATCAGGAAAATATTCATTATTCAAAATAATATAAAATTAAGACAAATCATCTATAATAACATAACGAGAACACGAAGGAAAGAATGTTTTATTCCCTGTTGTATATTTCCATGTAAGTATAATTATATTGAAAACAACAAAAGCGTGCAGGTGTAGAAGATATAGTCATGATTGAAAGATATGTTATATATTAATATAAGTGTGTAAAATGAATAGCTTAAGTATACATTGGTAATTAATTACTGAATCAGTTGTAAATTTTAATCTTGTGCTGTGATAATTCCCAATGATAGCACCCTTATTTCTTATTGAACGACGTCTTATTTCTAATGTTACCTTGGATATATACTTTTCAGCAGATTGTCTTGTATCGTAAGTATGAACTTCTTGATTAAGTCTAAACATATTTTCACAGATTGTTGGTAAAAGACCCATCTTGTATTGATACATAAACATTTATATTGCATATACATACAATTGTCTGAAAGGTAAAATATTTAGTAATTTAAAGATTGGTTTTATATGAGTTAATCTATTGGCTGAGTCAAGCATTGTGACTCTTTTCTGTTGAATACTTGAACGCTATGCGTCAAATGCACCTCTCCATACTTCAATACAATAGGTCTAGTGAGGGAATAAAAATAAGTAATATAAGGTGACCAAACACGTTCTATTTAATAATCTTTTGTCTTTGTCGAGAATGCCAACACCTTTAGAAAATTTACAATTAGCTTGCTTAATGTGTTCGGCCAAATTAAATTTGTTATCAATAGTCAGTCCAAGAAATGTTGAACACGTTACTTGTTTAATAGATTTATCATTAATTCTAAGTGTTGTCGTTTTGGTGTTCTAAATATCATGTATGGGGTCTTGTCAATGTTTAAAGATAGTTCGTTGACATTTAGCAAAATTATAAAGGATTTTAATTCAAAATTAATTTTTGTTAGTTATACCATCCAAATGATCACCATTTATAAACAGATTAGTGACGACATTAGCAGATATTATAGTAAAACGAATATCTGAAACATTAGCAGTATCATTGATATATAATATAAAAAGCTATGACCCCAGGATGAAACCTTGCAGAACAACACAAGTAATAGTTAGTTTCGTGAAGCTAGTGTTATTGTATTACACAAATTGACTTCTATTAAATAAATAACTTTTAATTTAATCATTAGCTAAGCCACGGATACCATAACAGTGGAGTTTCTGACACAGTATGTCATGATCAACTGTATCTAATGCATTAGATAAATCTAAGAACATCCCTAACACAAATTATTTGTTTAGTAAGGCTTTTGATATTTTGTCTACAATGGTTATAAGTGCCATGTTAGTTGAGTGATTGTTTTCGAAAAATCAAGCTGATATTTATACATAATGTTATGCTTATTAATTAAATTTAACAAACTGTTATACACTAATATTTCCAATATTTTAGAAAAAGTAGGTAATATTGAAATTGCCCGGTAGTTAATAAATACGTTGTTTCCTTACCTTTTTAAATATATGTTACCTTTGCTATTTTTAATTAAACTGGGAATATTCCAGTATTTATACATAAGTTATATAAATATGTTAAAGGCTTAATAAAACGTTTCTATGTTTCTTTTATTACTTTACAAGATATGTCATCCCATCCAGGACACGACGTTTTGAGCTTTTGGTTAAGTATTACTTATACCTCTTTTTCAGTTACCGGTTCAAGATGTACAGTTTTCGTATTACTGTTTTTTATGTATGACATAGGATCTGTTTGGTTCTGTGGAATGTTTTTGCTAGGTTAGATCCAACACTTATATAAACATTATTATCCATCCATCGAGCCTTCCATCCATCCATCCGTCCGTCCGTCCGTCCGTCCGTCCGTCCGTCCATCCATCCATACATCCCTCATTCCATCCATCCTTCCTTATTCCCTTCCTTCCTTCCATCCATTCACCCATCCTACCTTCCATCCATTCAAACATTCGTCCTTCCATCCACCCTTCCATTCATCCATCTGTCCCTCCATCCATCCATACATCCATCCATCCTTCCATGCATTCATCCATCCCATTAGCATCAGGTCACCATCAGGCCTAATGACTACCAGAGCGTAACACTGGTGATGTCTTCTCAAATTTGTGTACCATGATATTGAATGTTGCAAAATACGTTACAGTGGCATTGTGAAAATTGCCAATGATACCTGCGAATCTTGATTGTTTTAAAATAGTAATCTTAACTGCCCGAAGTACAGGAATTCTATTTACCATCACAGCTAAAATAGATTAACATCAAGGTTTCAAGTCCAATATCAAGCAACGCAAAGAGACCATGTACGAAAACATATATACAAAAACATGGGGTACTTATTGGAAAATGTGTGTTTATTAGAATAATTATGAAAATATTTAATATAAATAGTTTACATGTAGTAATGTAGTGTACAAACTCAGAAACGCTGACCTCTATGACTCAAATACGTGACTTCCCCTTGACCCATGGAACCCGAGAAAGATTATTTTATTATGACATTGTGTATGTTGGCCATCTTGAAATTAGTTTTTTTATATTACAAGTTGATAGCATTTAGGATTCATATTATCATGATTTAGGAATAATAAGAGGAACACGAAAAAGACATATCTTCGAAAATGTATTTTCCAGTGAGTGATATTTTAATCTCAGGGACGGAGATTGTTTGGCTTTGTCTCCTGGTTTAGTCAACTATAATGGGCTGGACGTGTGCAGCGAAGGGAGACGAACGGTTACCAAATAAAGTAGCTGACAGGAAAGTAGAAGGTAAAAGAAACCGAGGATGACCTAGACTAAGATGGGAGGATTGTGCAATGAGAGATTTGGAGGGACAAAGAGAAAGAGAGCGAGAGATAAAGTAGACTGGAGACGGTTGGTGGAGTCAGCAGGACACAAACAGTGCGGGGGAAAGAGAAAAAGAAACGAAAACAGAAGTCGTGGACCAATATCGAGACCAGCCTCACCTCGGATTATCAGGGAAATGATGAGGAGAAAAACTGTGTGAAACGAGAAAACCACGCTACACAAAACGACGCACTCTAGCGAATTAGTCATATAGTCGCTTCCAATAGACTCGTTCTACAGTAACACGCAGCGGTTTGCAAAATCAACTGCGCGGGCCCGTTCGTAAACTTTACTATAATGAATAATAGGTCCTATTAGTAATTGCAAACGCCTGTGTGCTGAGAACACTTCTGTATGGTGGTGAGTCCTGGACGCTGTACACCATTCAAGAGAATCGAATGAACTCATTTCACATTCGCTGCCTGCGGCGCATCCTCTGGATCTCATGGAAGGGCCGAGTCCCCAATACAGAGGTCATCTCACGTGCCAAATCTGTGAACCTGGTGACCATGCTCAGGCAACGCCGCCTCCGCTGGCTCGGCCATGTGCATCGGATGGATCCACTACGTTAGATCCACAACGGATGTCATTGTTCAATATCACGCGTCGCTGTTGAAAGTTAAACGTACTTGTTGAACTACTGACGTCTTTTTCTAAGAACATGTTTTTTATATCTAAGTATGATCGAGCTAGAGCAACGGGTGTGGTTAGGTTAACGTTTTCCTCCTCGACGATTTGCATCACGGGCACCAAACTTTCAGGGCTTCTTTATTAACTCAACGTAAGAAGCGGAACGCTGCTATTTTTTTTAATTACCCTGGTGTGAAGGGTTCTCGCCGATTGTTGAAAAAATTAATCAGGTATTCATAACGTAAAACGTATCTAGCAACAATCGTAGAAACAACGTGCGCGAGACAAATACGGCGTATCCAGAGAGGGTAGTCATGGGGGGCCGAACCAAATGGTGTACAACATTTTTCGCTCCCGCGCAGCCATAACATTAGCTTCCGCTGCCTAGGCTCGACATCTGAAGACGGGGGGTGGCATTGGTATTTGAAAAAAATTCGCAGCCGCTTTGCTGTAATTTCAGCTTATTGTAACCTGAACGGGGGCACATTTCAAAGGGTCTAGAGGGAAGGATCACGAAGGCCCATTTAAAAAGGTCTACAGTCACACAAAATTCCAAAGGTCTAGGAGAAACGTACCCCCAGGCCCCATTAGACACGTCTATGGTGTATTTCCTAACATTTGTAAATATTGCTGTATCGACTGTGACATTCTAACTACCGATGACAGACATTTTTGCTAGTACGTATACATATAAATAGTTATACAGTTAAATAAAATATAGCATAATGTGTGCGACCTTCACGACACGTATGAACGTGTCGCTAGTATAATATATTCAGCAAATGCAAATAATTCACTATCAAGGGCAATGAAAGGCTGGAACATTATTACCGATGAATTTCCACTGTATTAATACACCCGGGCGTCGCTGTGTAGCCCCACTAGAAGTACCGATGACCTGACCCGTTATACTTCTTGACGTCATCTGATGCGTCTGTGAATGTTAGTTCGCGGTGTCCATATCATGACGTAGCCACTAAAGAAAAACGGACGGTACAAAGGATTGCCAGCCAGATGTTACTACATCCAGGGGTTCGTTTATGATCCCCTCAGAAGAAAAGTAACGCCTTTATTGTTTTGACATTCCTCGTTGGTGAAAGGTTTACCGCTTTTAGGGTTCGCACGGGATATTCCATTAGAGACGAGCTTCTGTCTCGATGGACAATGCTTGTTATAGCTGCAAACATGGAGGTTGACTTGGATTTCTGGCAAACGCTTGGTTTCCTGGCTGGTTTGGTATGCTTTGTTATCGTTACACGGACATTAACCAATTGTTCTTAACTAATTTAGTGTGTTTTGTTCCGAGTTACGTAGGCCTAAGCAATCCACCGAACAGTTGAGGACGTTTTGCGAATCTTGTGTTTCAAAAACCTCCTCGAATTTACGCCATAACATGTAAAGTATGACTAATATTCGGGAAGCCATCTTTTATATCTGTGCTTATGGTTCGCCACCCGCAGGAGAGGCTTTTTGTAGTAGTAAAATTATTACACCAATATGTACGTTGTATCTTATTCAAGACCGCCAGGTCACATTCATAACTTCGATATATTCCTAATTAACACAGTTATAAGTTGTGGATTAACCTCCATTTGACATTTAAATAGGTGTGTTTTGGGCCAGTAACAGTAGAACGTGAGAACGCGTGTCAATGAGGATGAACAGAATATTAAAGCTGCCTTGGCAGTTCAATTATTCATGGTTTCCTTTACAATAATAACACGAATATCAAACAATTGTTCAACCCGCCTTGATTTATTCGCTCTGTACAGTGATAGCCCCAGTGTATTGTATGGTTTTGACGAAACCATCGAACTACTATTAAAAACTATACTGTTAAACGGAAAAGTAGCTCTGCGTACTGATATCCTATAATATATAACCTGATATTACTACTAATGTATGCGAGAGTAACACAATGTAACAATAAACGTTAATCTATTCGCATCTGACGTAACTGATAGAAGAATTAGCAATCCGATGGATTAGAGTGTCTAACGCAGCGGACCCTGGTTCGAATCCTGTGTTGCCGTATCTAACAGTGTACGAAACGACTTCGCGCATTAATTGCAACGTGCTGAATGCTTCCCGGAGCTGTCAAGATTGAACAAGTCTGCCAGGGATTATAGTGTCAAGCGCTTTGAGCAGTCCTCAGGACTGGATACTGCCCAATATAAGAATTTACCTTCACCCGAAAATCGGGGCATCCACACAAAATTATGAAGAATATATAGACAATCTATCATAGTGGCCTATTTAAACAGATTTATGTAGATTTAGTATAAATTGTAAATTCCGATAGTGTTGAGGATAATCAGCTTCCTATCTCTTGCTAATAACTAATTATATCGCAGAATAAAAAATAAAATGTGATATATTAAAAGTACGACGAATAACACAGTGAAGCAACTCTGACGTTGACATTAGAAAGGATTTATATAATGTTGAATGTTCGGACCCGTCTTCAAAATGACCTATTCGACGGTGACCTTGATCGGGGTTCTTAAGACCTTTCATACGGTTTAATTTCCCCGTGTGAAAACCCTCCATGTCCGTGTGAAATTCAAAAATAAACACAAAATATGAACTTACAACAAGAACTAAATTCGACATTTATAATGACACTTCAGAACCTTTTCCACAGCATATTTGTTCTACTTTTGAAATTTTAAATATACTAGGTTCTATCCAATCCCATCGTCCGCCTGACTCCCATTTTTTTAACACAGTTAGTACTAACTCGTTCACGTGCATAACCCCAACAATTTGCCTTTCGTTTCCATTTAAGGAAATAAACAATCCTTTGCAATAAAAGATATGGGCCTAAAGAAAGAAGGAAAAGTACTTGTAATCATAATGGTGGCCAGTTTGGGTATTTTCTGGGTACGGGACAGTCATGCAGTAATAATTTGCCTAACGGTGTAATATCTCAAAATTTCAGTCATGTTTGAAGTACATTATTATATTAAATCATTTAGAAAGACACGCCGGATTTCGACATTCAATTATTTCGAAACGGTGTGCACAGTGTCAATAATCAGAAGATATCATGATAAAATATAGCCAGTAAGCAACCATCTTATTTGCGTTCACTGCTTACTCCTATAAGAAAACTTATCTAACTTCGATCATCTAGTTCTGACACATTTTGTTCCTAGAGTCAACACTAACATTGGAAGTAGGGCTTTTTTTGTTGTTGCGCCAACTCTTTGGAATATGCTCCCTCTTACTGACAGATCAGTTGAAAATATTACAAAATTCCGTCGTCATTTAAAAAAGTATCTTTACAACCTTGTTTATCCACCGTAGCACCCTAGCGCATTGACCTATCTATTGACAACTGGAATACTGCGTATGGATTTTGAGATTGACCAATCTTTTTCTTCTGATGCGCCTCTGGGCATGGTTTCCAAGGATAATATAATATAATATACGATGACCAGAACCCCAAATACAAACACTGTGACCTTACCTAAAACGGATCGTATTTGAGAAAAGCTTTTCAATAGTAAACAGTCAGTGTTTTTTAGAATGCTACAGTAGATAGGTTAGTGTACGACGGCGGACATCGTAAAAAGCAACAGAATCAAAGAATTGTAGTTGGGACTAATTACATGTTTTTTGCAATCTCCATACCACAGAGTTACATTGAAGATTGTAATGCATGCCTGTATCCGCGACAGAAAGTCTAAAACGTAGTTCAAACAAGTTGATAACATGTAGCTGCCTGTCCCAAGAAAACAGGTTTCCCACAATGCAAGCTTGAATTCAAAGAATGCACAAAGGACAAAAAATCCGCTTATTTTTACGTCGATAATGACAGTAGTTCTCTTTTTTCAAGTCAAATCATACGCTTGTTCACCTTGATAATCGCACATATCACGTACAGTGCATCTTAATATTGTAGTTTTAACAAGGGGTGTTTTCTTAAAAGAACTTTATTTTGTCAATAATAGGACACGTTTCTTATTTTGCAATTCATCTTATGCGAAATGATTCAGTAAACTCTCCTTATCGTATTAAACCTAGTTGTGGTTCGTCACACACCGACGGCGTGTCCTGTCAGTCGACTCGAGCACCCCTCCCAGATGGCGTTGCACTCGTCCAACAAAAACAACAGTGATGTTCGCGAAACGTATAAAAGCAGCCGAAATTCTCACTTGAATCACTCGACAACGGCAGCCGAACTTCAAGAGCTATTGCCAGGTAGGTGCCTTGTTTTACTGATCTCGTACACATGAAAGGTAATGTGCGTCTACAAGCAGAAATGAGTAGATGAGACGAGTTTACTTCTCTCATTGAAATTGCTCATGAACAAGAAAAGTCACTCATACTGTAGAACGTTTGACATAAGACTTATAATAAATTAAAGTAGACACCAAAGAGTACTGATGCAGATATGTCACTTCACGCGGAATGCTTGTGCAAATAAACAATACGGACTACAGATTTTTGGAAAGGATTACGGCCTTATATCGTTTTAATGCACATTTACGTTAAATGTAAAACCATGATCAAGTAGGTATTTTCTTGTTTTCTGAAAGCATGTGCTCTGTGCCAATTCCAATGGGATAATTCCAGCTGTGAGAGAGGAAATACGATTAGTGCTAGGCAATCTTCCAACAAAAAGCAGTGGATTGTTATATACTGCACGTTTATTTTACATGCTGGCAGGTAGCGTACTCGATCTGAAAAGGAACGAATAGACCGGATCAAACTTTTACAAGATTTATTCATAATTTCAAAATTACGGGTTTCAGCAGGTCAAATGTGGGGCGTCTGTTGATATTGTGTATGTCGGCCGTCATTGTTGTCTTTGCAGTGTTTCAGTGTTAACTACTCAAACAACATGAACAAACTCATCATTGCTGTGGTCGTGTTGGCTGCACTGGCAGTCTCCACATACGCTAGTAAGTCAATGTTCTTACACTGTCCACACATTGTCATCATCATCATCTCCCTCGCCACCACCGTCATCATTAAGTGTCCTGTCGATCAGTTCTCAATTCATTTTATGGTGGTTTGTACCCAAAATAAAATACTTCACACATAAAACAGCGATCGATGTCGTTTTCAAAGCGTATACTTGAGCGCACTTAGTAAATGGATACATTTGTTGGCTGTTTTTGTCTCACGGTTGCTAATTGTTTATTTGTACTAGTTCACGGCTACGCTTCCACGTTCTACAGGCTGTCAGGACTCGTGCGTCGGACGCCCCAACGGCCAGTACCCGTGCGCGTGCAGGGGGTGCCCCCATTACTACGAGTGCAATAACGGCCTCCTCAAGTACAGGGTCTGCGGCGGCCACTCCTGCTACAACCCGTTCTCATACCGATGTAACCCATGTAAGTCACTTGTTATTGCTTACACGAGCAACCAAATTACAATATGTTGCAGTTTACGTGAACCGTCCTCAACTAGGCAGTGTAAACAGTCTACATAGCTTGAAACAATAATACAAAACATGCATAATGTTCCAAGCAATAGTTACTTGCTTATTTACTTATGTCATCCACCGTGGCGACACGGTGAGCTGTTTTCACAATTTTCTGTCTGTTATTTTGGTAGCCAGAGTCCTACTGGGGCCGGTGACCCTCTCAGTGATGTCTCAGGGTCATGATAAGGCGACGTCTTCTCCGAGGGCCCTCTGGTTTCCAAAGAAAAACTTGGTTAACAATAGTTCAAAGTCACTAATAGGTTTCTAACGTACGAATGTTGCATCCAGGTACGGCTCATTTTGAAATTGTTTTGTTGTGGCACAAAACCTGAATATTTCAAAAAGCATGGAGTAAAGTATCCAGTCAATTGTTAATTTTCCGATATTAATTGTAACGGGTATATTACAATATTTTTAATATATCATTCCAGTGTTATCAGCAAGAAAACATTCATTTGTGCCCGCGATATTCGTGACTGCTACCAGGCCAATTAAACTCTTGTGACATCAAAACAACGTGAACTGTTCTCTAAATAACGGCACGTTCCTTCTGCTCAGACTGCGTTACGGGCTATCACGGCATCTATTCGTGCGTGGGCAGGCGGGACGGCGACTACCAGCACTGTTACCTCTGCACCAGTTTCGTCAAGTGTAGCAACGGCATCCTGTCCGTTGTCCCGTGCCCCTATCCACTCGTCTGGGACGACCATAGGAAGAGGTGCGAGTGGCACTCCAACACCTGCCAATGCAGGTACTACAACTAGATGCATCTACGGTGAGTTACGGTTTTTTAATCTTCCTCATTTTGGCAAGAATTCGTTGGAAGGTTGAGTCATACTGGTACAAATTAGTTACATTAGAACAATAAATATTCATGCCATCGGACAACTACATTTCAGTGAGATGAAGTCATAGCTGTAAAATGTTAGTTTAACTTGTTGATAGATAGTATGTTTTATTAACACAGGTTCAGGCGTTTGATGTAATTTCGATGCAATTTGGTGTAGTCTACCCTACTGAAAACGTTCAAGGAGTCTCCTTACGATTAATTCGATGTTAAAAAATAGGTCAATGTTTCATTTTTACTAATTATATGTTGAATCGTGTTGTCAAACTAGTACAGCCAGCGAATTAACTAACTATCAAATGATGCGTCACTGCTAGGAAGAAACCATTCATTATCTCTTGTGTTGAGATTGTTCAAATTGAACGAACTGTTTGGTTCAATGCGTTACTTATTTAAACGATGTCACTGTTTCAGGTTGTTCGAATGATGTGTGTCAACCAATGAACTGCCTATAATACGTGTCACGGCACCGTTTGAACAATGGTCAATCAGTAACAGAACTTCTTGAATACCGACATCCCCGAAACATATATTTTCCTTCAATGTTAACCTATTTTGAGATATCATGTAATAAACTGTTGACATACAATCGACGGTTGTTAGTATCTTATTGTATGTGTGTATTATATAATTATTATGTTGACTACCAGCACTACGATTTATGTCCCGGTGATCCTGTTAAATTAATAAATCGTATAACAAAACAATGCAAACATTTTACAAACCCGACATACGCACACATGATCACACGCGTACTCGTATACACAGAGTCACACGTCCACAAACGGACGTACACGCACGCGCGCACACATAATTATGCACACATGCACACTTGCATAAACGCGTACATGCACACGCGCCACACACACATACACGCACATACACCCACACACACGCGCGCGCATGGACGCACGTTTGCACGCATTCATGCCTACAACCACGCGCATGCACACAAACTCACACGCACAGTCACACACATACATTGACACACACACGCGCACGCACACAAATATACGCACGAAAACACACACACACACACACACAAATACAAATATATTGGTATGGCTAAATTATATACATTCAAGATTGTCACCACCATTATGTCATATCGTGATCATATCAGTGGTTGCTGCCTAATTGTGCCAGAGACGGGGTTGTTTTGTGAATATGCAACAGACCCGCGTAGTGTGGTGGATGTTTTTGGGTGTGTTTTCAACCTGCCATTGGTCCCACTAACCTTCCAACTGGACAACCATTTTGACCTCCAGCTGCAATCGTCTTCAATCTTCTCCAAACCACTACAATCTGCACTCCCCTTTAGATCCCCAACTGCACCACGCATTGATGCTCTTAAATGCCCCCTTGAGACCTCCAAGTGCACCCCTATTAAGGGTCTAGAAAAACGTTTAACTGTTCCCCGTCTTTGAGCCCTCGAACTGAACTAAGTTACGTTGGACGGGGACGTGCATTCACACATATCGCACCTTACCAGTCTACTCTTCTGCCTAAACAGATGAAAAGCACTTGCTGTAGGCATACAAATTATATAACTTTTAATTAAACTTTGAAATGTATCGCGCTATACTCCACATTTACCTAACAAAAGATGCCATATCCGTGCGCTAGAAAGAGTACGGAGGAGAGCAACAGAAATGAGTCCAGAGTTGGGTTTATGAGTTATCTTTCAAACAGGAAACAATATGTTAAGTAAAAATGTGCAAAACTTGCTGATGACCCTACTCTACACGAGACTGGAAAACAAATAGATGAAATATATCAAGACAGGAATAACGAACTTGAAATACTAGCTGCCTGGTTTCGTGCTTATAGACTTTCCCTAAACATTTCTAAGACAAAATTCGTGTTATTTTCTAGATTTCGTCTTGCTCACAATGAAGAATCATAGTTAAAATATATGTAGGAAATGTCTAGGTCTTCATATAAAACACAAACTTGGCTGGCAAGAACACATAAATGTATGCAAACAGAACTAACCAGTGCTTTATACGCAATCAATAAAGTTAATCGTCACCTTCCAGCAGCCGCACTTAAAACAATTTATTATGCTCCAATTTTCCCCTACTTAACATTCGGAATAATCTTGTGGGGAGCCACATCCAAACCCATATCAGGTAAATATTCATTATTCAAAAAATATCAAATCAAATTAAGACAAATCATCTATAATAATATAACGAGAACAACAAGGGAAGAATGTTTTATTTCCTGTTATATATTTCCATGTAAATATCATTATATTGAAAACAACAACAGCGTGCAGGTGTAGAAGATATAATCATGATTGAAAGATGTGTTATATATTAATATAAGTGTGTAAAACGAATTGTTTAAGTACACATTTGTAATTAATTACTGAATACGTTGTAAACTTAAGTCTTGTGCTGATATAATTCCCAATGATAGCACCCTTATTTCTTATTGAACGATATCTTATTTCTAAAGTTGCCATGGATATATACTTTTGAGCGGATTGTCATGTATTGTAACTATGAACTTCTCGATTAAGTCTAAAAATATATTTTCACAGATTGTTTGGTAAAGTATCCATCTTAAATTTATACATAAACATGTATATTGCATATACATACAATCGTCTGAAAAGTGAAATATTTATTAATTTAAAGATATGTTTTGTATGAGCTAATGTATTGGCTGAGATAAGCATTCTGACTCCTTTTTTTAATGTTAATAATACTTGAAAAATATGAATTAAATGCACCTTCCCATACTTCAATACAATAGGTCAAGTGAGGGAATAAAAATGAGTTATATAAGGTGACCAAACATGGTCTAATTAATAAGCTTTTGGCTTTGTCGAGAATGCCAACACTTTTAGAAAATTTACAATTGACTTGGTTAATGTGTTCAGCCAAGTTGAATTTGCTATTAATAATCACTCCAAGATACTTGTTTAATATAATTATCATTAATTCTACGTGTTGTCGGCTTGGTGTTCTAAATATCATGTATTGGGTCTTATCAATGTTTAAAGATAGTTCGTTTTCGTTGGCATTTAACCAAATTATAAATGTGTTTAATTCAAAATTCATTTGTGTTAGTTATACCATCCAAATGATCACCATTTATAAACAGATTAGTGACATCAGCAATTATTATGGAAAAAAGAATATCTGAAACATTAGCAGTATCATTGATATATCATAGAAAAAGCAATCACCCCAGGATGAAACCTTGCGGGACACCACAAGTAATAGTTTGTTTCGTGGAGCTAGTGTTATTGTAATACACATATTGACTTCTATTAAATAAATAACTTTTAATCAATCATTGGCTAAGCCACGGATACCATAACAGCGGAGTTTCTGACATAGTATGTCATGATCAACTGTATCGAATGCCTTATATAAATCTAAGAACATCCCTTGCACACATTGTTTATGTAAGGCTTCTGATATTTTATCTACAATGGTTATAAGTGCCATGTTAATAGAGTGATTTTTTTCGAAAACCAAACTGGTATTTATACATAATATTATCAAAATACATCGAAGCACTAAACAATCTACACAACCCAGACATCATCAGTGGAACTGAATCATGGTTAGATCCCTCAATAAAAAATGGAGAAATATTCCCAAGCAACTTTAACGTCTTTAGAAAGGACAGACAAACAAACACTACTGGAATGGGGGGTATTTCAAATGTCAAAAGATGACCTCATCACAAGCCACCTACCAGACCTAGACACTAAAAGTGAGAGCATTTGGACTGAAACCCAGATAACAGGAATGAAACCAATAATCATGTGTACCCTCTATCGTGCCCCAAATGACTCTCATGGAACTCAAATCGAAGAACTAGACCTAGCCCTTTCTAAATTAGGTAACAAGATCAACACACATAAAGTCATCATTACTGGCGATTTCAACCCCCCTAACATCAATTGGGAAATTCACCAAGTCACACCTAACAATGGATACAGTACAACTGCTGCCAATCAATTACTCTCTCTTACAGAGGAACATGGACTGATCCAACATGTCAAGGAACCCACGCACAGACAGGGAAATGCCAACAATATTTTAGATCTTGTCTTCACCAATAGACCTGGGTTAATAAAGAAGATAAATGTAGTAGACGGAATAGCAGACCAGAGCACAGTCATCATTGATGTAAACATCTCACCCAAACGCAAACATCGTCCGAAATGTAAAGTCTTCATTAGAAATAAAGCTGACAACATTAACATCCAGAAATCTCTTGAAAACTTTACACACGAATACTTCTCTCAAAACCAAAACATGACAGTCAATGACAAGTGGAATCTTGTTTCCACGAAAATCATCAACATTATGAACCAATATGTACCGCACTGTCTTATTACTTCAAGACACAATATTCCCTGGTTCAATAAAGATTTTAAGAAAATGTGCAAAAGAAAGAAACAGCTATATAACAAAGCAAAAAGAACTAGAAATCCAGAAGACTGGAAAGAATTATGTGACATCAGGAGAAACATGCATAAACACCTTCGTTCTGCTAGACTATCCTACATAAGTCAATTCCTGACAACAACAATAACAGAGAAACCTAAATCATTTTGGAGCTTCATTTCTAAACTTAGACAGGATAACCAGGGTATTGGGGACCTTAACATTGCGGGTAACATCATTAGCGACGACAAACATAAAGCAGAAGCCTTAAACAATCAGTTCCAAAGTGTCTTTACACACGAAGGAAATTCCACCCTACCAGATACGGCCAGAAATCCACATGGAGAAATCCCCAAACTAACAATTTCACTTAAAGGAGTACTTGACCAACTTTCCAAAATTAACATTTCTAAATCGCAAGGACCAGATGGCATTCCACCATGGTTCTTAAACAGATATGCCTCTCATCTAGCACCAGTAATACATGATATTTTCCAATCATCTGTTGACTCTGGACAAGTCCCCAATACCTGGAAAGAAGCCAATGTAACAGCAATTTTTAAGAAAGAAAGTAGAGCAGAAACATCTAACTACAGACCAATATCCTTATGGTTTCTAAACTTCTTGAACATATCATACATAGTCATATTATGAAACACCTGGAACAGCACCACATTCTAAATGACCACCAACATGGCTTCCGTGCCAAAAGATCAACTGAAACACAATTAATTCAAACAATCCATGGCATAAGCAAATCACTTGATGAGAAGAAATCTGTAGACATGGCTATCCTTGACTTCACCAAAGCATTCGATAAAGTTCCACATAAAAGACTAATCCACAAACACAAACACTATGGCATCACAGGCCCAATATCACCATGCATAAATAGCTTCCTTACAGGAAGAACTCAACAGGTTGTTATAAATGGATCCAAGTCAACATCAACTCAAGTCATTGCTGGGGTACCGCAGGGCACAGTACTGGGGCCCCTACTTTTTCTACTTTACATAAATGACCTGCCAAACATCCTTTCCTTAACTGTTCGCCTTTTTGCAGACGACTGCCTGTTATATTCACCGATTAAAACTGACCAAGACACATCTGTCCTCCAAAACGATCTGCTCAAACTTGAGAAATGGCAACACACGTGGCTTATGAAATTCAACCCCACTAAATGTTATACAATGACAATAGCCTCAAGAAAACCGACACCAAATCTCTACACCTTCTGCGGACAACAACTTAAATCTGTTGAACCACACTGTTATCTTGGCATACATATATCAAATACATTAAATTGGACAATACAAAGCAACTCAGTCACAAAAAAGCACAACAGAAATTGGGAATTATTAGAAGAAATTTAAAAAATGCCCAACCCAAATCAAGTCCATAGCCTACACAACCCTTGTCCGCCCTATACTTGAATATGCGTCAGCATCATGAGATCCACATTGCCTAAGAAATATCAAACTCATAGAAAGAACCCAGAGACAAGCCGCCAGATTTTGTAAGAACAACTATTCTAGAGAGCCAGGAACGGTAACACAACTCCTTAAAGATCTCCAGTGGGACACTCTCCAATCAAGAAGAAAAACCCAGACTTAGCATATTATATAAAATGGAACATAACCTTATAGATACCCCACTAGATCAATACATCAAACGCAACACCAGATGCTCACGTAAACATAATAAACAGTTAGTACAAATTAGGCACTCGACAAACATATTTGGAAACAGCTTTTTCCCAGTCACAATAAAATAGTGGAATTATCTACCTCCAAGCATTGTATCAAGTACATCACTGAATTCATTCCAGATTAGTCTAGCCCAACATGTAAAAAATTAATCCATAAGAGCCACCATGCGCACTGGCGTGATGTGCATAGGACATTTTGCTAGTCAAAATACAGATACAGATTATGTTTATTAATTAAATTTAACAAACTGTTATACACTAGTCTTTCCAATATTTTAGAAAAAGTAGGTAATATTGAAATTGCTCGTTAGTTAATAAATCCGTTTTTCCTTAGCTTTGTAAATAGGTATTACCTTTGCTATTTTTAATTCATCTGGGAATACTCCAGTATTTATTGATAAGTTACATAAGTATGTTAAAGGTTTAATAAAACTTGTCTATGTTTGTTTTATTATTTTACAAGAAATGTTATCCCATCCACAACACGATGCTTTGAGAGAGTTTAATATTACTGATACCTCTTTTTCAGTTACCGGTTCAAGATATATAGTTTTTATATTACTGTTTTTGATGTATGACATAGGATCTGTTTGGTTCTATGGAATGTTTTTTGCTAGGATAGAAACAACTATATATATATAGAACTTATTATTATTCATCCATCCATCCTTCCATCCATCCATCCGTCCGTCCCTCCATCCATCCATCCATCCATCTCTCATTCCACCCATCCATCCTTCCTTCCTTCCATCCAATCACCCATCCTACCTTCCATCCATTCATCCATTCGTCCTTCCATCCACACTTCCATTCATCCATCTGTTCCTCCATCCATCCATCCACCATCCTTCCTTCCATCCAACCATCCTTCCATCCATCCTTCCATCTATCCATCCATCCATCCATCCATCCACCCATCCATCTATCTATCTATCTATCTATCTATCTATCTATCTATCTATCCATCTATCTATCTATCTATATATCTATCTATCTATCTATCTATCTATCTATCCATCTATCTATCTATCTATCTATCTATCTATCTATCTATCTATCTATCTA